>CM055268.1:53349951-53859701 GCA_029237695.1 Conchocele bisecta
CCAAGAGATGTTTGAAGTTTTCGTAACTGAACGCCTAACAGAGGGAAAACTGTCGGTGTGGGACAAAATGACCAAAAGGAAACTAAATACATTCAAAAGTGCCAACGCAATGACAGAAATCCGAGTGGGAGACAAGGTGGTCAAAATCAAGGAAGAGCGAGGAATGTTACAACGCTTCATTGTTATCTCAAGAAGTCGACCAGAGCTGGATCTCAAGGAGTGCATTGGAACTTATGAGTTTGGTGTGGTTCCTCGATCACTATTTGCTTCAGATGGATCCCTCTTGCTGGCATACGATAAGGCATCAATACCTCACCATCTTGAGAAGCTGGACAGTAGCACCCACCAAGTCCAAGCTGACAGAAATGAGGGAACTGGATACGAGCCATCTGATACCCAAGCAATCCAAGTACCTTTGCAGGTGGCAGACACACCAGTGGAACATCCAAATGTGGACATCGAGTAATAATTATTGATGCGATGGCTGTTATAAATTCAGTCATTAAAACAGAACAAATGAAAACGTGCCAAGACTTTGCAGATGCATTTCTCCAGACAATCTATAACATGGCAGCACAATATGATGAGGTTAGGTTGGTGTTCGACCGGTACATCAAAACATCGCTCAAGGAACAGATGAGGACAAAGAGAACCAAGGGGAAGTCAACGTATTATCATGTGAAAGACAACACTTTAATCCAGAATATTGCCCTGAAGGACTTCCTCTCAGATATCCGCACCAAAGGAGAATTGACCGAGTATTTGGCAGACAAGGTTGTACGTCACAGCAAGAGCTCCAACAACAGACTGAACAAAGTCATGGTGACCTCAGGAACAGAAACCAAGGGCAATGTTGATATTCCAGACTCGCTCCGCACTCACAGCCAAGAAGAGGCAGACACTTTGCTGATACTGCATGCTCTAACCGTTTCCAATGAAGCAGAACTTGTTGTCAGTTCACCGGACACGGACGTCTTGTTGTTGCTTGTCTACATATATACCAACTTACCATTGTCGACAACTTTCCTTACAGGAAAGGGCAAGCTGAAGAGGAACATTTCTGTGCGGGGCATATACAACAACTTGGGACCAAAACGCGCTTCTGCCCTGTTAGGTTTTCATGCTCTGACAGGTTCCGATATGTCAGGGAGATTTGCTGGCAGAACCAAAGACTCGTGCTTCAAGGAATTTATGTCTTGTGATGATGTATACTGGATGCATTAGCAATGCTCGGGAATGAGACTGATTTGTCCGCTGATGTATGCTCTCAGTTGGAACGCTTTGTCTGTATTTTGTATCGATCGAAAATCTACAAAAAAAGTGAATGAGCTCCGTTGGTTCCTCTACTCAAATCGTGCAGCGAAGGAGAAAATCTCCCACCAACTTCTGGTTCACTTGACTTGCACATTCGTCGGGCACATTACATAACCATGATTTGGAGAAAATCTAGTCAAGCTCACCCGTGCCTCCCAGCACCAGCTGCATTTGGTTGGGCATTGGCTGCAGGATCAAGTCACTTTTCTCCAGTTCGCTGTTTGAATCCACCAGCTCCTGAAGCAGTATTGCACTCATAAAGTGCGGGTGCAAACGTGGATGCGAGGGAAGGTGCAGCTGTCGCAAGAACAACATCCCATGTACGGAAGTTTGCGGATGCTGGGTTTTCAGCTGCAACAACACAACTGTCCAACCAGGGATAACTGAAGACTGTGACGATTGAGGTGTTACTTTCTATGATATTCACAAAATATTAATTCAGTTGATACATCCGTTGTTAAAAACGATTGAATGAAAGCTAGACATTTAACGAATTTTCGCATACTCAAGTATTTCATTTATTTAGATCTGTGTGTTGGCTTGTTAAATGTGTATTCTTTGTGAGAAATACATGTCTTTAATTAGATACTTGTTTTGCTATTGCGAAATTACGTTGGCTTTGTAATCACGGTAATGCTTGCAACGGGAGAAGCTACAGCTTACATTGCGGGTATGCGGTGTGGTCATTTTCGATGCAATTTGTACGCAATTTTGGAATTTGGCATGTAGATCATACATATAACCTAAATTTGATGATTCCATTAGATTCCAGGGCTCAGAAAACATATATTTAGACACTTTATTTGTAATTGTAGGACATGTACTTGCGAAGATAACGCATTATTAGTGTTCGGCGGCCATTTTGGACGCCATCTTGGATTTCATACCCTTAGAATGTTGAGAAAATGCCACCCTAATTTTTTTTTAAGTTTTTAATACCTTCTTTCAAAATCAAGCGAGATTTTGCTTTTACCAAAAAAAAAACACGAATTTACAAATGTGCTTACACTATTTAGCCGATACACACGGTTTACATAGCGGCCAGTGACCGGAACGTTGGTTTCCACTTTTTGCACGTGCACGCTATACTTGTCATCGATAAGGTGATTCAGTTCATGTCGTACCATTCATGCGATAGGGGCTATTCGGAAAATTAAAAAACTTTTTAAATTTTTCACTGTTTTCGATATGCCACGGCTTTCCGAAAACGAGCGAAATCAGGCAATTGGGATGCTTGCGGGTGGGATGGCCGCCAGGGCGGTCGCGCCTCGGTTTGGTTGCTGTCGGAAGACGATTGATCGTCTTGCAGCCCGTACCAGCAGACTGGGGCTGTTCACGACCGGCAGCGACCTGGTAGGCCTCGTGTAACGACGGCTAGAGCCGATCGTTACATTACGTTGACGCACTTACGTCAACGTCGATTGGCAGCCACAGTCACTGCTAGCGATACGGTGTCTCAGGCAGACCATTCGCAACCGGTTACGTCGTAACGCCCAACCAATCCGGGCACGCCGCCCGTACACTGGTCAATAATGACCCAACGTCACCGTGCTGCCAGACTGTTATGGGCGCGACGTCATCTGAACTGGAGAAGGGCTGACTGGAACCGAGTTTTGTTCACCGATGAATCTCGTTCACAGTTAGTCATGCTGACGGAAGATTTACGGGTATACAGGCGTAAAAATGAAAGATTCACCGATTTTTGCATTGTTGAGAAGAACAGGTTTGGGGGAGGGAGCGTAATGGTCTGGGGTGGGATCATGGGAAACCGGAAGACAGATTTGGTTGTTGTACAGGGCAACATCAATGCACAACGTTATGTTGCAGATGTGCTAAATGCACATGCCTTACCATTTATCCGTCAGCATGGTCCTGGTGTGACATTGATGCACGACAATGCCCGCCCTCACGTAGCCAGGGTCACCACTCAATACTTACAGCAAAACAACGTCGACGTCATGCCATGGCCCGCGGTCTCCCCGGTATCTCAATCCCATTGAGCACATATGGGATGAGCTGGGCCGCAAAGCACGAGCTAACCATCAGATTGACAATGTTCGCGATCTTACACGGGCGTTACAACGGAATGGAGGAATTTGCCCAACGCACTGGTATTGCGTTACGTCACGTCGATGCGGCGTAGGATCATTGCATGCATTCATGCAAATGGTGGCCACACTCGGTACTAACGAGATTTACTGAATTTGCCACATTACTTATTGAAATTCCATCTCTAAACATTAAGTAACACATTTCTGAGTTTTTGTGATTTTTGATTTTGACCCCTACCGCCCTTGGCCGGTTATCTCTCGAATATTTAACAAGATATCCAAATGCAATTTATTGGCTTTGATACAGAAATGAATGAACTTGTTTTTCCATTTTGATTTTTAAAAGTAACCCTTTTGATTTTTGATGAATCTTTCCTTAAACATGGAGGGACGTTTCTAGTTTTGCTCAGTATATAAAGTGTGATGACTGTAGCTGATAAGGTGTTGAAGTAATGACCGTAACACGAAAACTTAACATTGAATGATATAGTTTGACCTTGACCCTGGAGACCCTGGGGCACGCCACAATGTTTATAATAGTCCTATATTCATGTACATATCATAGTAAAGGTATGAATAAAGTTTGATGACTGTAGCTGATAAGGTGTTGAAGTAATGACCGTAACACGAAAACTTAACATTGAATGATGACGCCGCCGACGCCGCCGACGTCGGAAAAGCAAAACCTATGTCTCGCTTTCCGCTTTCGCGGGCGAGACAAAAACTGCTAATTTCCATGGAGCGGTATATAATAAATAGAATATTCATATTGTTGCAACAAATATGACATATATGTTCATCTCGTGGTGTGAAATGTCCAAATTTCACTCGTGCCTAATATATAACGGCACTCGTGAAATATGGACATTTCACACCACTCGATGAACATATATGTCATATTCGTTGCAAAAATATGAATATCCTCTATATATATTGTATGAACAAGGATATATAATGGGAACACTGCCACTAAGGGGATATTATGCAAAATCAATAGGGTTCTTTATCTTGCCATGATAACCAGGATTATTACATTCTTTGTGCATAATTCTATACCCTTACCTACCTGTGAATTAATTTTCATATTTTCTGTGGATGATATTAAATAACAACCCGACACAATTACGAATAACTGCAGCATGTTTTCAATTATGTACGATCTTGTTTCAGTATAAGTGTGTTGTCCAGAGCAAAATAATTTAAACCAATATAGTATCCCAAACTGTTAATTGATCACAGAGTTTCATAATAAGGTACACACTAATATATACAAGAGGGCCATGATGGCCCTATATCGCTCACCTGTGCAATGTCACAAAAATCAAGCAAATACTGGTATGTAAAGTTGTCACTACATATACATCAAAATAAGCCCACGACAGGCACAACATGTAAATGCGACAAACTTGAGAAGTCACCAGGGTAGGAGTTGTCTCGCGATATGTACAGATATATCTTACACAGCTTTGAGAGGTTTGGAGACCACGATAGGATGCTTCCAGCCTACTTTTTATTGCAATCCTTATATTTTATGTATTATATAACCATATTCCGTAAAAATGTTGACCCCTATTTGATCCCCCGGGCCATGCCCATTTTTGACCCAGAGGTCACCATTTTAACAGTTTTGAAAAAGAATTGTACATCGATAATTCCTGTCAAGTTTCGTCGAAATCGGACTGGTGGTTCGTGAGAAGAATTTTTAAGAATGTATGCTATTTTTAGACGGCCGCCATCTTGGATTAACGATGATCGCCATTTTAACAAAACTGAAAAGGCTTTACTAATGGACCTTAACTGCGAAGTTTGGCCACCAATGGCCAAGCGGTTTGTATGAAGTAGACATTTGAAATCTCTAATAAAAGAACGACCGTTTGACGTTTCGGCGGCCATCTTGGATGATGTAATAATCCGATTCGATGAAAACAGCACCACAGCGATCGCCTCATCAATACCTTTTTTGATATATTTTAAGACCATATTCCGTCAAAAATGAAATTTGACCCCATTTTTTACCCAGGGGTCACGATTTTAACAAATTTGAAAAAGCATTTTACATCGATCATTTCTGCCATGTTTCGTAGAAATCGGTCAGGTGGTTCGTGAGAAAAATATGTCTTTTAAATTTTGTGCTATTTTTAGACGGCCGCCACCTTGGATTAACGATTTTAACAAAACTGAAAAGGCAACTGCGAAGTTACTACCAATGGCCAAGCGGTTTGTATGAAGAAGACGTTTGAAATCTCTAATAAAAGAACGACCTTTTGACCTTTCGGCGGCCATCTTGGATGATGTAATCATCTGATTTTGACAAAAAAATGCTCCTAAGATCGTTTCGTCCATACCTTCGAACTGATATATGACATGACCATATTCGGTCAAATGTGAAATTTGACCCCTACTTGACCCCTTCCGCCCCGCCCATTTTTTGACCCGGGGGTCACCATTTGAAGGAATCTGAAACATCGTTAACTATCGATCATTCATATCAAGCTTCGTCGAAATCGGCCAGGCGGTTCGTGAGAAGAAGATTTTTTGAGAATTTAACCTACTTTTCAACGGCGGCCATCTTGGATTTCGCGATGACCATCATTTTAACAAAAATGAAAAGGCTTGACCCACTGACCATTACTGTGAAGTTTGGCCAATATTGGCCAAGTGGTTCACGAGAAGAAGACGTTTGTAATCTATATTGAAAGAATGACATTTTGACCTTTCGGCGGCCATCTCGGATGACGTAATTACCTGATTTGGAAAAAAAAAAAGCTCCAGAGTGACCGTCTCGTCGATATCTTCGATTTGATATATTATGACATGACCATATTCCGTCAAATGTGACATTTGACCCCTACTGGAACCCTCCTGCCTCGCCCATTTTTTGACCCGGGGTCTACCATTTGAAGGAATCTGAACCAGCGTTAACGATCGATCATTCATACAAAGTTTCGTAAAAATCGGTCTGGCAGTTCGCGAGAAGAAGATTTTTTAAGAATTTAACCTACTTTTCAACAGCGGCCATCTTTGATTTCGCGATGACAAACATTTAAACATGAGGATGGCCGCGGCCCGCATGTCGAGCCCGCCGAGGCATTTGATGGTCTCAGAGTGTATTTATTTGAAGTTTGATGCCCAATAAGCATACAAAGTTTCAAGCAAATCTGACTTACGGTTATAGAGAATGTAGGTACATGTATATGAAAACTTTAAAGCAAATTTTGACAGAAACTTTAACGCAAATTTTGACAGAAACTTTATCACAAACTTCTAAGTCATTTGACCTTGACATAGGGGCACAGGTGCCGCATACGTGGGACACAGAATGAATATATGGATGATGACTAATAAGCATATGAAGTTTCAAGTCAATGTGACTTAGGACTGCAGAGATATAAGGTATTTAAAAACTTTAACGCAGATTTCGGAACGAAAAACTCTAAGTCATTTGACCTTGACCTTGGGCACAGGGGCCGCATGAGTGGGATACAGCATGAATATATGGATGATGACTAATAAGCATATGAAGTTGCAAGTCAATGTGACTTAGGACTGCAGAGATATAAGGTATTTAAAAGCTTTAACGCATATTTCTGACGGACGCACGGACGCACGGACGGACGCACGGACACCCGGACGTCATTGTGATCACTATGTCTCGCTTTCCGCAAGCGGGCTCGACAAAAAAATGAAAAGGCTTGACCCAATAACCATTACGTGAAGTTTGGCCAATATCGGCCAAGTGGTTCACGAAAAAATAAAAGAACGACATTTTGACCTTTCGGCGGCCATCTTGGATGACATGACCATCCAATTTCGATATAAAAATGTACCAGAGCGGTCGCCTGTTTGATACCTTCGATTTGATATAGACATGACCATATTCGGTCAAAAATAAAATTTGACCCCAATTTGACCCCACGGGCCACGCCCATTTTTGACCCCGGGGTCACCATTTTAACAACTTTGAAAGAGCATTGTACATCGATCATTCCTACCAAGTTTTGTCGAAATCCGGTTGGCGGTACTTGAGAAGAAGATTTTTCAATAATTTGTGCTATTTTTAGATGGCGGCCATCTTGGATTACGTAATGATGTCATTTTAACAATTTTGTAATCGCCCTATCTAAGGACCATGATCATGAAGTTTGGTGACTATAGGCCCAATGGTTACCGTGGAGAAGACGTTTGAAAGTGTTCACGGACGACGGACGGACGGACGGACACATTGCGGTAACAATAACTCACATGAGTTTCGCTCAGGTGAGCTAAAACACAAGAAACCAATAAATATGTGGTTGGCTTTTCATTATTATCACATCTTTGATACATTTTCGAGTTTTGTTTCTGCATTTACACAGCACAGGCAGGGCAATATGTATGGGAATGAGGATGTGATAACACAGTTAGATCACAGGTTGAAGTAACGGACCGATGTCTATAAATACATTAAATAATATGGAGTATATGGAGTAATTGATGCTTTTAGGCATATTTAATGTATTTATAGAGCTCGGTCCGTTACTTCAACCTGTGAGTTAGATCACGTTCGTCCGCATGTACGATAGATAATCCACTCGCTAAAGCTCGCCGATTATCTCCTGTATATGCGGACGAAACGTGATCTAACTGTGGCTTATTCGCATCAACAATAGCCTATTTCACCAACATTGCAAAATATACTTGTCTAGCAAAGTATACTTTTGAGGAAGAAATTTTCAATTTTAGGATAATGTTGTTTTTTTTTCTGAATTTATTACATTATCACAGCCATTTTGGCTGTGATAATGTAATAAATTCAGTATAATAATTGTGCATACTTTTAGTCATCAAATATATGCAGTCGTTAGTTCTATATGACATAATGCATTTCGAGAAAAATAAATGATTACTCCCTCAAAGAATAGTTTGCTAGAAAAGTATACTTTGCAATGTTGATGAAATAGGCTCAGGGCTCCAGATAAGGAATTAGTAATTGAGTATTGTTACTCCATCATTTATGAAGCAATTGGGTATTTCAAAATTTTAATTGGGTACAATTAAATCACGATACTGGTTACACATCAACATACAGCAATTATTGAATAGTATATTTCGAAATGAAAACATATCTTGGCTTTCATTAGAATTGTCTCCTTGGAGATTTGTCACAGCATGATAGTAGAGCCTTAGAGGAATGCATGCATGAAATATTAAGAATTTTCGATGAAAGAAAGAGAAGTTATAACATATTTCTCTGATGTTAAGTTTTGTAAAGAGACTAAGTATGTCACCTTGACCTTGGGATCAGCGGGGGTTGGACGGTCGTAGGTTTGTCACAGCATGATAGTACAACCTTAGAAGAATTCATAAGTGAAATATTAAGAATTTTCAATGAAGGAAACAGCAGTTATAACTTATTTCTCTGATGTTAAATTTTGTAAAGAGACAAAGTATTTGACCTTGACCTTGGAATCAGCGGGGCTTGGACGGTCGTGGATTTGGCACAGCATGGTAGTAGAGCCTTACAGGAATGCATGTGTGAAATATTAAGCATTTTAGATAAAGGAAATAGTAGTTATTAACATATTTCTCTGATGTTAAGTTTTGTAAAGAGACTAAGTATTTGACCTTGACCTTGGGATCAGCGGGGTTGGACGGTCGTGGATTTGGCACAGCATGGTAGTAGAACCTTACAGGAATGCATGTGTGAAACATTAAGCATTTTAGATGAAGGAAATAGAAGTTACAACATATTTATCTGATGTTAAGTTTTGCAAAGAGACTAAGTATTTGACCTTGACCTTGGGATCAGCGGGGGTTGGACGGTCGTGAATTTGGCACAGCATGGTAGTAGAGCACTACAGGAATGCATGTGTGAAATATTAAGCATTTTAGATGAAGGAAATAGAAGTTATAACAATATTTCTCTGATGTTAAGAGTTTAGGACGGACGGACGGACGGAGGACGGACGGACAACCGGACTCCAGTATACCCCCCACAACTTGTTGCGGGGGGGGGGGGGGGGGGTGTATAATAATAACACTGTCCGTATTAAACCTATCATTCTTTGATGGTCGTAAAACTACGGACAATCCTGACAATATTTTACTATATCAAAATAGCATTCTGCAGTAACGTCGAGACAGCATGCATATATTTTACTTAAATGATGCTTATTAAATGAATTACTAGTGATTATAGTCTAAACATTGTAATTTTTTAAAAATCTTTTTTTGTCCGTATTTATCCTATCATAGTTTGCTATGTCCATAATTTGCCGACTCTATGTCCGTGATTCCCCGGTCCGTGTCCATATTTCACAGTTTTCAAATTATATGTATAAGTCGGGGTTTGAACGACCTAAAACACTGTATTTGAGACCGCCATTATATGCAGGCGCGGATACAGGGGGAGGGTCCAGGGGGTCCGGACCCCTCCCCCTGCTCCCGGCAAAAATTAAAAAAGACGAAAATCTACAATACTCGAATAGTTGGATGACTTTTTTCGTGGCCTAGGTGTCAGGAAATCGCATCTGCGGCGATCTGGCATCTAAAAATTTCATGGGGGAGGACCCCCAGACCCACCCTACTTTACGATTTCGCGCTCGCGGAGGTCAGCTATGCCGACTTGTAATCACAGACCCCCCACCCCCCTGCAATTATTTCTGTATCCGCGCTTGATATGGCGACATAGATCGGTATTATGAGTATGAACACAAACATCAGCGTCTCCAGAAAGTTGTCCGTATTTTCCTGAATCGCCCCTACAGGGATCCTCCAGATTATCGGACAAAAATGGCAGTGATTTTACAATTTTTTTTAAAATAGCAGCTACGGGCTTAACATTTTCACAGAACAATCCTCGGTTCTTGCTGTCTCAGCGTATGTAAACTATTTAACAAAATGTGCCATCTTTCTAAAATTGGGTCAGATCATCAGACGTAAGATTGCCCCAAAATTAACATCGACAATCAGTTATCCGGACAAACGTATATAATCGTCTTAGTAGAGGCAAATTAACACAGATCCGTGACCAATTATCTGAGACAAAGGTTTGAGCACATTTTCCACATCTACATTCAATTACGAAAAAAATGAGCGGGGGTGACCCTCGCGAAAATGCTGGCAATTTCCGTGAGGAGGCAAAATCCAAGATGGCCGCCATTTTCAGTCGAATTGGCCATGTGTGGGTTCCTTTTGATCATTGAAGTTGGTTTTTGTGGCTAAAACTTCTGTTACCATGAGCAGAAAGTATCTGCAAAGAATATTTTGTCTGAAAAATGCATACAGGATGAAATAATCCAAGATGGCCGCCATTTTCAGTCCAATTATTCATTAACGGCTACAGAAGGGTTATTTTTGACCAATTGAAGTTGTTTTTTTAGTTTAGAACCTCTGCTAACATGAAGAGAAAATATCTGCAAAAGAATATTTTACATGAAAATTGCATAGAGGACAGAAAAATCCAAGATGGCCACCATTTTTCATCAAAAATATTCAATTACATGCTTAATAAATAGCAGTGAATTCCGTTTTGAAGCCTAAATTTCTGTTTTTGAAGAGGACAATGTATTATATTGTATACTTTGTTAAAATTAGCAAATTTACAAGTTTGAAAATCCAAGATGGCTGCCATATTCTTGAAAATGTTGTACTTAAGAAAGGCAATGGGTGGTTCAGGTTTCTAAATATCTGTGAACATATCATCCTCTCTTCACCGTCCGAGTCCGTTGAAATGTCAGAGGATGTATCATCTGCTTGTTCAACAGATTTACTTCCAGCAATCATGTCATTTAATGTTTGGGGAAGTGCTGGTTTGGTATAACGAAGTGGTTCACACTTTTCCCCATTCATTAGCCATCCATGTCCAAGTGGGGAAGGTGGAGCGTCTGGTAAATCGTATCTCAATAATGTGTAGACCTGATAGTTGGCTCTCTCAACCTTCAAACGGTGTGAATCTATATCTGGTGGGATTCTGAGAGTGGATTTCTTCTTCATATTCTTCCACTTTGTCGCTCTCGCCTCCGCGAGGGTTTTACTGACTTTGTCTTTGTAGACATATTTCACGTTAAACTCTGTCATGCTTTCTACAGTTGTTTCGGACATGGGCAGTGAGCTTCCCAAAGTCTCCAACAACGTGTGTGCTTCATTACTTGTTTTCACTGTATCAAAAACAGTTTTCTTTCCATGACCAAAGAATGCGGTAGCTGCATCTGAAGCCTGTGAAAATGTGAAGCGGTAGAATAATGTTGGAGTCGTAATCTGAGCATAGAAACTTACTGTCATAGACTGATGACTTTCGTTTATTTGATTCCTAAATCTCCATCTATCTTGTGGGCAACATATGCTGAAAGAACAACCACATCAGTATCCTCAGCATCGATGACAACCACATATGTTTCTCCTGCTTTCCTTATCGCAGAGTAAGAATGTACAGCAGTATTGTGTCGGCTTCCAGGTGTTGACACTCAAACTCCACTTTTCTTGTGTCTTCTTTGTCAGATGAGAGATCCCAGCACTTATCTCTTACTGAGTAAAGGAACTGTACATTTACTTTCTTCTGTGCGATATCTCTGAATTCTTTCTTCAGAAATTGCTGAAGTCGTATTTTGTTTTTGGAATTCTTGAACATCTCGTTAAATTCTCGTGTCGAAGGAATCCTGTCTTCTTTCTTCATGTAGATGTTCTTCGAAACTCCCGCATATCTATGTTCATGTTCACTGTCCTTGGTGAAGTTTGGAACATCGTAAGTGTCGTTAACAAACACCACAGTGTGTGCATTTCGATGACGAGCACATGCCAAGGAGAATATCTTTTCAGCATAATTTCCCCATGTAAAGACATTCTCATCCCTGGTATCTTTATCTTCAACAGATGGAGTGGCTAGCCGCCAAAGAAACCCCATGTCAATCAATGCGATGTATGGGTCTTGTATGGAAAGTTCTACAAACTTTATTTTTTCAATCAGCTTTGACTTCTGACCCTTTCTCATGGTTCCATTGACATTAAAAATGGGAAGACATTCTTCGGTCACTCGGTTTTGCATTACTTGTACAAGATCAAATGTGTCAGTGCAGCCTTCTGCAAGAGTGATGACTTCTGCCATAGCCCTATTCTCCATTGCATCAGTTTTTGTAACTGTTTTTGATCCAGAGTTAGCAATGGGAGGATTGCTAAAGTTTGTGTCTTTTATTTCTGTGGAGTGCTGCATCAAACGATGTTTCACTCGAGAACATTCTCTCTCCAATGAACTTGCTCACAGAAGCTTCGCCATCAGCATGGGCCGATTCAAAATCGATTACCAGCCGTTCTGATGCAACTATCCAGTCTGCAATGATCGCAATGTAGGACTTGCGAGATCAAATGGATCACATGAAAATTCTGTCATGCAACTATCTCAACATCTTTGTATTGCCTGTTCGTCGATTCTGAGACGAGTTCGAGAATTCTCACTGTGACCATGAGTGGAATTTGCCAAATCTGCAATGGCATGGAGAGACACCCTCACTCTGTTGATGAAATTTACGTTCCTAGTGTGAATCAACAACTGAGGCTCATTCTTCAAAATCCTCGACCACCCAGCTTTCATCTTTGATCCTTTGTTCATGGTCATCTCTATCCAGAGATCCAAGGGCAAACATGAGTATGGTCTGCCTGTCATTGACTGCGAAAACAGTCCCTCTCTCATGTAGCGAGACTTATCCTCATCCAGACAACTTATCTCGAGCCAGAACTCTACAAGCCATCTTCCATATTTGTCGTTGTCATATATCTGCATCCAAGGCAACATCATCCTTAGTGATGCCTTGAAAGCATCCCAATCTTGGATTCTCAATGCATGATTGTTCATCAAGAGAATCTCCACCATATTCATGAAACTCAACCAGTATTTAGCCATTGGGCTGCCAGCAGTTTCAACTATCTTGAATGCCTCATCTACAAAAGAAGACAATTCTGGATTAGATTCTAGCTCATCATATTGTGCCTTCATCTCCTCCTTGGAAGATGTAGCTGGGGTTTTCAATACTTCAAGTTCTTGTTTGAGTTCAGATGATATTTCCAATCCGCTTTCAAGTCCCTGACGAATGACTCGACGAGAAAGTGCCTCATACATCACTTTCAGACATCTGATACTGCGTTTATAGTGCTTTCCTGACAGTGCCCGATCTACTGATCCCCTCTGCGATAACATCGGCTGCTATAAGAATGTCCGATAAGCCAGATCCTTTGAATATTTTATTCATTGCTGATATAAAGGACATGTGAGCATGGAATGGACCAAGGAATGGAAGTATAAGATCAAACATTTTTCTGGATTCTCATTCTTCAACTGAACCATGAGGGCATATACTGGTTGATTCTCCTACAAGCTGAATAAAGGGCATACATTTCTTGGTGGCAGCTGCAACCATCCTACACATCACTTCATGAACAACTGACTTCTGAGGAGGCTTAGGAAAAGTAAGAAAGTAGTATGGCTTACTTTTGACAACTTTCTTTTGAATTCGGGCATGGAAACCAGAAAATGCACCAACTCTTTGTGTGTCTGCTGCTATACATTTCCCATCAGAGTCAGTTCGCAACAACGTATGAACTGTTCCCTTCAGACGCTGTTTGTGTGTGTCTTCTGGTGTGATATCAACTACTGGCCTGATAGCTGGAACACCACGCTTTACTGTCTTATAAGGCTCAACATTATGCAATGTTGCTGTTACTGACTTCAACTCACTAGCCTTTGTCAAGGATAGATCTGAACTGCCACTAGCTATGGCAACATCTTCTGGTTGAATGAACATAACATTGGTTCGATGTGATGTGTTTGCACCAGTGAGGGTGTCGTCTTGAAAATCATCATTGTCCATGACAGCCGTTCCAGGAAAGCCTTCTGCCAGCTCTTCTGGGCAAACCTCATTCTCTTCAATGTCTTGTTTTTTGCCCACGAGGCATACAGATTGAGGACATCTTGGTAACTTATGCCAAGTGACAGTTTATTTAGAATGTCCACTATTTCGCGGCTTCTTGTTAGTCCATGGATTGTCACAGACAATAATGTCTTCATGGCTGTGCGTTTCCTCGTGACAAACGAAGATATCAGTGACGCAATACTCAATATATCTGGTTCGTCACATGGTGTACTAAAAGAAGTTTGAGCCGGATTTCTAAGCCAAGTCAGAAACATACGCAAGAGCATATGGCGGTCTTCTGGAAGATCCAACTCATTAGCAGTTGGTGGCCATGCCATGATTTCATCATTTGTAAGCTTCTGCTTCAAACGTCTTGCAACAGAATTCAGCAATTGTTCATCACTTACACCCCATGAATATATTGCAGCCTCTATATAACTCCCTCCTTCTGATGTGGTTTCATAAACAATGGTGCTCTTGTTCTTGTGAAAACGAACATGAAAACCAATTTTATCTTCAAATTCCTTCTGTAGCAGTTGCTTAATTGTGCTAGATTTTGTTGTAGTCATATCAAATCCAAAGTTTTCCATGAGACTGGTATAATCTAGCAGAAGTCCTTGCAATGACCTTGGTTCTTTCAGTTCGAAAACAACTTTCTGAACATGTTGAAAAAACATCTGTTGCACTTCAGCATACCTCACACTTTGCAAGTGCAGAGTAGTGTCCTCCCCTTCTTCGGTACGGTAGACTGGCTGAACATACCTTTTTTTCAGCAGCCACGATGATACCGAATTTCAGCGGCAAAATGGATCATTTGTGGAATCAATAACCGCTAATATTCGATCTCGCATTGTATCATCCTCTAGGTAGACCGTGTGTGATTTGAATGTTCTCCATGCACACTCCTGTTGGAGCAGGCACAATTTCCCTTCCTGTGGATGTTTGGGATTATCTGACTTCATGCACCAGATACATAGCAGCTTATTGTGCAGTGGTCCACTGCAGTGACGTAGTCGTCTACTGGATGAAGCTGTGTCGCTATCTTCTACATCTACTGGCGGTTGTGCTTCCTGTTCTATCTTTGTCACTTTCTCCTGTCTTGCAATGGCTTGTTGTAGCTTCCTCGTGCTACAAAGCTGCATTTTACACTTTTTGTGGAAAAAGATACCTGTGGGTCCATTATCCCATGCTACGTTATCATACATGTCTCCATGGCGATCCAGGCCTCTCCAGCCTTTTGTTGATTCCTTCAGCGTATTCCATAAATCAATAGGATAACTGCTTCTATCCTCATCACACTCTAGGTCGCATATAATACACAACTCTTTTGTCCGTTTCAGTCCCCTTGTCATTGGAGGAAGCGCTCTGATTAGTGGTTCAGACATATGTTCAGACATCTTATGTTTTCTGAATGCATCAAATTATAATAGAAAGTTTATGCCAGGACATACTTTTGAAAATAAATGGTAGCGTAGTTAAATCACAATTGACCAATGATAAGACTGCTTTGTTCAGCTTCTGCAACAAATGCAGTTATGAACATCAGAATTAAAAACTGGTAATAAATGGCAGCGTAGTTAGATCACAATTGACCAATGATAAGACTGCTGTTCAGCTCATTACATCATTCAAGTAAGTAAGAATACAAGGAAGATAACTCTGGATTTTTATTTATTGATGTTTGATGATAATCAAATAATTACATTGACACACACACTGTTTGTAACTAATAGCATAAGTAACACATTGTATGTACATGTAATTAGTTAAATTATTTAAAGCAATTAAAGTAAATTAGCTACATATGATATATTAATAATAAATAAAGTTTTAATAAACTGAATACATAAATCTGAAAGCCATTATGTAATTACCCCCACATAATAGTGTAATTACATTGTCCTCTTCAAAACAGAAATTTAGGCTGCAAAACGGAATTCACTGCTATTTATTAAGCATGTAATTGAATATTTTTATGAAAAAATGGCGACCATCTTGGATTTTTCTGTCCTCTATGCAATTTTCATGTAAAATATTCTTTGCAGATATTTTCTCTTCATGTTAGCAGAGGTTCTAAACTAGAAAAACAACTTCAATTGGTCAAAAATAACCCTTCTGTAGCCGTTAATGAATAATTGGACTGAAAATGGCGGCCATCTTGGATTATTTCATCCTGTATGCATTTTTCAGACATAATATTCTTTGCAGATACTTTCTGCTCATGGTAACAGAAGTTTTAGCCACAAAAACCAACTTCAATGATCAAAAGGAACCCACACATGGCCAATTCGACTGAAAATGGCGGCCATCTTGGATTTTGCCTCCTCACGGAAATTGCCAGCATTTTCGCGAGGGTCACCCCCGCTCATTTTTTTCGTAATTGAATGTAGATGTGGAAAATGTGCTCAAACCTTTGTCTCAGATAATTGGTCACGGATTTGCCTCTACTATTATTGATAACTTCTATTCTCACATTGAAATCTTTATCGCCTGTAAACCAGTGCAAACAGCATTTAGTCGGGACATTATGGGGTTAAACCTTGCACTAAGGTACTACTAACGTTTTTTGATGAATTATTGTCCCTGACGATGTACTTATTCGAAATCCGTCGGATGACACTTTGTGATCCTTGAGCATTTCTTAAAATTCAAGATGGCGTCAAAGATGGCCGCCATTTTCCTAATAATTCTATATTTGCGGAAAAGACACTATTTTCTTCCGCAAAACGTTCACAATTCATTTAAACACGGTGCTGAGCTATTTAGAAAAGCAATCAATTCATTTTCCATATATAAATTCCAGATGGCGTCCAAGATGGCCGCCAATTTCGGCAGAATTTCTTATTTGTAGAAAATATTTTTCTTTTCATATTTTTAGTTCGAAAACGGTGCTGGGCTATTCAAAACAACAATAAATGTATTTACCACATATAAATTCAAGATGGCGTGTCAACAATTATGCATCTTGCATGTTCCTGTCAATTAAATGAATACTGACCCTGAAACTACAACTAATTTGCCATGTTCGCTATTACTAACCACTTTACACATTACATGATAAGCCACTGACTTTATTACTCATCACGACCTTCATCATTTTCGTCATCGGTGTCGGTCTCTTCTGGTTTGGTGAGTGGGTTGTTACACATTCCAAGGGAGATACATTTACAGAATGACGTGCATGATAGTGCTGCTCCATGACATGAACATGTATGCCTGGAACAAGCGGTTTGTGCACGCCACAACACGCATCAGTTCTGACGGTGCCACATCAGACACGCCAGTACGTGGCGTGGGTATATTGCCAACTATGTCCCACCCAAAGTCTGATATGTTCACATCGGGTGGTGAGCACTTATCCGATGCCTTCCAAAGCATTGTCTGTAAGGGCTATTGGTACTTTACGGAACGGAACGGAACGGAACAGAACACGGTTTGGGGTACCAAGTGGGGTAATTGTCGAAATTGAAAAACTTATGCAGTTAATTAACGATGTGACTAATTCAAATGTGCATCATAATGGAAGTAAGTATCATGCGTTGGGAACCTAATAAAGCAATATCAATACGTTGAACGTGTTGCTAATAACACCATTAGTTAACAAGATGCTTGTTCCGTTCCGTTCCGTAAAGTACTAATCCACTAGGGTAATTGGTACTTTACGGAACGGAACGGAACGAGATTTATTATTTACCAAAACAGACACAAATGCCATTTCTGAATCGTGTCAGAGGCAGTCCTATGAAATATGTAGTATAATACTTCCCCTCGACTGTATTTTTTCAAGAAAGTCACCCCCCCCCCCCCCCCCCATCTACCTATCCGGAACAGTACTTGTCCTAATTTGGTGCATTAATTAACTTATGCAGTTACTTAACGATGTGTCTTGGTGTCTGTTTTGGTAAATAAAAAATCTCGTTCCGTTCCGTAAAGTACCAATTACCCTAGTGGATTAGTACTTTACGGAACGGAACGGTACGGAACGGAACGAGATTTATTATTTACCAAAACAGACACAAATGCCATTTCTGAATCGTGTCAGAGGCAGTCCTATGAAATATGTAGTATAATACTTCCCCTCGACTGTATTTTTTCAAGAAAGTCACACCCCCCCCCCCCCCCCCATCTACCTATCCGGAACAGTACTTGTCCTAATTTGGTGCATTAATTAACTTATGCAGTTACTTAACGATGTGTCTTGGTGTAAAAAATAGCTCGTTCCGTTCCGTTCCGTTCCGTAAAGTACTAATCCACTAGGGTAATTGGTACTTTACGGAACGGAACGAGATTTTTTATTTACCAAAACAGACACAAATGCCACTTCTGAAGCGTGTCAGAGGCAGTCCTTTGGAATATGTAGTATAATACTTCCCCTCGACTGTATTTTTTCAAGAAAGTCACCCCCCCCCCCACCCCCCCCCCCCATCTACCTATCCGGAACAGTACTTGTCCTAATTTGGTGAATTGGTATTTCCCCTGTGACCTAGAATTTGCCGAAATTTGCCAGTCGAGATTTCCAGGGTGTTTGTTTACCCAAAACACGTCCCGATTCCCGGACGGCACCAACAACTTTTTTTTCTCAGTTTTTTCCCAAAAATTGGGGCGGCGTTCGCTGCCCCTGCCGCCCCACTTCCGACGCCTCTGCATTTAATTTATAAAATTGAAAATAAAATACCAAAACAGACACAAACCTTTGGAATATGTAGTCTAATACTACCAACGCCACTCTGTATGTTGTCAAGAAACTACCCGCCCCCTCTGATTGATTCAGAATGGGTTACCAGTACAACATTAGTTGTTACTATCACAGGCGCGGATACATAAACAATTGCAGGGAGGTGGGGGGTGGGGGGGGGGAGTTTGTAATTACAAGTCGGCATAGCCGACCTCCGCGAGCGGGAAATCGTAAAGTAGGGGGGTCTGGGGTCCTCCCCAAGGACATTTTTAGATGCAAGTTCGCCGCAGATGCGATTTCCTGACACCTAGGCCACGGAAAAAGTCATCCAACTATTCCAGTATTGTAGATTTTCGTATTTTTATTTTTTTTGCCGGGACAGGGGGGGGGGGGGGGGGGGGGGGGGGGGGGGGGGGGTGGGGGGGGGGGGGGGGGGGGGGGGGGGGGGGTGTATTTTTTTATTTTGCCGGAGTAGGGGGGGGGGGGGGGGTGGGGGTGAGGGGTGGGGGTGGGGAGGGGTGGGGGAGACCCCCCTGTATCCGCGCCGCCTGTATCAACTTTCTGTAGTATTGATAGAATATGTTTATATTAATTAAACAAACGATTTCAGTATAATTGTTGAAAATTACTACGTGGAATATAAGTTTGCTGTGGATGAATTTGCGATAAACTCATTAAAGAACAACTTGAAAGAGATTTGTATGACTAATGTAGCGTTTGACGAAAATTTTCCCCTAGGGGTAAAACACCCCCGTTCCGTTTATATGACGAAAATTTGCCCCTAGGGGTATTTCTAATGTACCGTTTATATGACATTTAAAAAGTGGAGGTCAACTTATGATTAAGTATATTGTGTTGAACACGGTTTGTCCGCCTGTACGTGATATAATCCACGAGCTTTAGCTGGTTTTTGACGCAGACAAACGTTTTCAGATTGAACGTTGCCTGGACAAAAGTCGGTGTCCGATCTCCGTACTCCGGCAAAACCGACAATGTCTATTATCAGACCTGCGTATCCGAGGATGTAGTCAATTAAATGAATTTGATAAAATATTATTACATTGGTTATTTCGTAAATATCCAGAGATCACGACCGCCCTTGTTTAAAATAGTTTCTAACTGTGACAGGATATAAAATAAATTCACCGGAATCACAGACGGACACATCAACAGATGGACGCGCGTAGTACTAAATGCAACCCACCATTATCCTGTATGTGACAACTATACATATTGAACGACGACAAAAAAGGTTTGCCCCTGGGGTAAACTTAATGTACCGTTTATATGACGAAAATACCCCTAGGGTAGAAAATACCTCTTGGGTAGGGGTATTTTACCCCTAGTGTTATATTTACCCCTAGGGGCAAACGCGTTCACATGACATTAGTTTGCCCCTAGGGGCAAATTTGGTCATATAAACGGGGCATAAGTAATCTGCTATTATTTCGCAATTAATTATTTTCATAAAGCGACGGAGTCTGACACCGGTGCTACGGAGTTAGCATGATAAGAATATCAGGGCTACGGAGTCTTCGTGATTTATTATCTACAAATTGTAATCAACTTGGAGACGTTGTATGTCCTTGGTAGGTATATGTTCAACTCTTATTATATAATGATATGAGTTTTGCTTTCCGCAAGAAACTACATGTTGTGACAACTAATTATAACCGTCTCGTCAATACGGTTCCAATTATGTCCACAATATATACATACTTTCGTGTAGTTGTCTTATTTCCACTGATCAGTTAATGCAGAAAGTACGGAAACGTGTCATGCCCACGTGGCCATGGTCTTAGTTAGTAAGAGCACGCTTCCTGTAATAAGACGGAAATAAAAGCACGGTTATTGTGCATAACCCCATACAAATTTAGCTCCGCCCACCTCGCTAGCTTCATTTATGGAAAATATACCACATGCGTTTATAATGCTAAAGGTCTTTGGGCTATGGTACAAGTGATTTTGTTGGTCGTGTAGGGCACATTACTTCAGTTCAGGATATTGTAAATTCAGATTTGAAACTGCAGGGAGGGAGCAAAGTCATAAATATGTTGCATGTAGTAGAAATATTTACTACGTAAGGCGTACACGAATTGGCTGGAAAATGTTCAACTTTTACAGGTTTATTGAATTTATCAAAACCTTTAATAATTGGCATAAGAGTGATATAAAATCACTAGAAACATGTTTTGACATATCATATATCCATGTTCATATTACCAAATCAGTTGTAATTTGGTCCAGTTATAGATATCGATCGTCCTACCTAAGTTTCCTGATCGAACTAGACATTGTTGTTAATCAGACGTGAAACATAATTTGACCCAATCACCAAAAATAATCAGTTTATGCCACAGTTTATATGTGTAAACAACCAATTGCTGTGTGTTGCCTATGGCTGAAGAACAGGTACAATACACATTGTTGTGTTTTGCAAAGAGAAAATGGATTCTTCGCAAAAACGACATAAGTATGTGCCAAACTCCCGGGACCACCAAATGCAGCTCATGAAGACGTGTTTGCTGCGCCATATTTCATAAATATATGTTGCCTATTAAGGAAAATATCAAATAATACTTATTTTGGAGTGTGCGCGCTTTCAGCACTTTCAGCCATTGTTGTTGTTGTTGTCACCACGTGATCATGCACCTTGGTTTACACCACTCTTAAGGTGTGGGATCACGTGGTTTCCGAACCCGATTCTCCGACGTGATGTAAACTGTGACGTAATTTTTACAGTAGATTTTTGTCGCGCCCGCTTGCGGAAAGCGCGATATAGTTGGCCGTTTGGCGTACGTACGTACGTACGTGTGTCCGGTTAAAGTTTTTGGTTAAGTTGTTTGGTTCAGTTGTTTGGTTAAGTTGTTTGGTTAAGTTTTTTGGTTAAAGTTTTGGTTAAGTTCTTTGGTTAAAGCTTTTGGTTAAGTTTTTTGGTTAAGTTTTTTGGTTGAAGTTTTTCGTTATACTACATCTCTGCAACTGCTTTGCCCATTACCTTGAAACTTCACATGGGTGTTTATCATCATCTATATTTTCATTCTACCCCCCTCCCGTGCGGCCCCTGTGCCCAATGTCATGGTCAAATTACTTTGAAGTCTTTGGTTAAATTTTTTGGTTAGGTTTTTTGGTTAAAGTTTTTCGTTATACTATATCTCTGCAACTGCTTTGCCCATTACCTTGAAACTTCATATGGGTGTTTATCATCATCTATATTTTCATTCTACCCCCCTCCCGTGCGGCCCCTGTGCCCAATGTCAAGGTCAAATTAACTTTGAAGTTTTGGTTAAGTTTTTTGTTTAAAGTTTTTGGTTAAGTTTTTTGTTTTTTGGTTAAATTTTTTGGTTAAAGTTTTTGGTTAAGTTTTTTGGTTAAGTTTTTTGGTTAAACTTTTTCCTTATACTATATCTCTGCAACTGCTTTGCCCATTACCTTGAAACTTCACATGGGTGTTTATCATCATCTATATTTTAATTCTACCCCCTCCCGTGCGGCCCCTGTGCCCAATGTCAAGGTCAAATTACTTTGAAGTTTTTGGTTAAGTTTTTTGGTTAAGTTTTTGGTTAATTTTTTGGTTAAATTTTTGGTTAAGTTTTTTGGTTAAAGTTTTTCGTTATACTACATCTCTGCAACTGCTTTGCCCATTACCTTGAAACTTCATATGGGTGTTTATCATCATCTATATTTTCATTCTAACCCCCTCCCGTGCGGCCCCTGTGCCCAATGTCAAGGTCAAATTACTTTGAAGTTTTTGGTTAAGTTTTTTGGTTAAAGTTTTTGGTTAAGTTTTTTGGTTAAGTTTTTTGGTGAAAGTTTTTCGTTATACTACATCTCTGCAACTGCTTTGCCCATTACCTTGAAACTTCACATGGGTGTTTATCATCATATATATTTTCATTCTACCCCCCTCCCGTGCGGCCCCTGTGCCAAGGTCAAATTACTTTGAAGTTTTTGGTTAAGTTTTTTGGTTAAAGTTTTTGGTTAAGTTTTTTGGTTAAGTTTTTTGGTTAAAGTTTTTCGTTATACTATATCTTATTTTTAGTGTCCATGCCTCGCCACAAGGCGCGACATGCAGGCCGCGGCTATCTAGTTTTAACCAGATGGCCGAGGCCCGCATGTCGAGCCCACCTAGGCATTTGATGTCTCAGTGTGTATTTATTTGAAGTTTGAATTAAGGGTTGTGGAGATATAAGGTAATTACAAAGTATGTAAAAGCATTTAACGCAAATTTTAAAGTCATTTGACCTTGATCTTGGGCGTGTGGGCTGCATGGGTGGGCTATAGAATGAAAATATTGATGATAATAAATAATTTTTTGAAGTTTGAAGTAAATCGGAGTAAGTGTTGTGGAGATATAAGGTATGTAAAAACTTTAACACAAATTTCAAAGTCATATTACCTTGACCTTGGGCAGGCTATGGAATGAAAATATGGATGATGAAAAGGAAGTTTTGTAAGTAAATTGGAGTAACAATTGTGGAGAAATAAGGTATGAAAAAAAATTTAATGCAGATTTTATGATAACGCAAACTTCTAAGTCATTTGACCTTGACCTTGGGGCACAGGGGCCGCATGAGTAGGACACCGAATGATAAAAGGATGATTACCAATAACAGGCCGTCAAGTGAGGGAAATAGGAATTCAGACGGGTAAGGGCATTATTTCATGATAATCTGCTAACCTGGTTAAATAAACACCTTTTTTTACATTTCACACATACATTGTACATGTATTTTATAAAAAGCAAAACTAAAAGTAAAATATATAGAGAATAGTAGGTTAGTGCCGTGAATGGCAAAACATATTTTTCCATTCACGGCACTAACCTACTATTCTATTTGTCCCGTCAACACCTACAAATGGCTTGAAAACGTTTTTCAGTCCAGCGGGCAAGGGGGCTGGGGGTGGGGGTGGGGTGATTTCTTTACAACATACACTGTGGCGTGGGAAGTATTGTACTACATATTCCAAAGGATTACGAGCTATTTTTTACACCAAATTAGCACAAATACTGTGCCAGAGCGCATGGTGTGGAATAATTAATACAACTACACTCTTCCATCATTGGATTGTGTATAAGGCACTGTTAACGCTTTTCAGTCCAGAGGGGTGGGGGTTTAGTTTCTTGACAACATACGGAGTGGCGTTGGTAGTATTAGACTACATATTCCAAAGGTTTGTGTCTGTTTTGGTATTTTATTTTCAATTTTATAAATTAAGTGCAGAGGCGTCGGAAGTGGGGCGGCAGGGGCAGCGACCGCCGCCCCAATATTTGGAAAAAAACTGAAGAAAAAAAAAATGTTGGTGCCGTCCGGGAATCGGAACGTGTTTTGGGTAAACAAACACCCTGGGAATCTCAACTGGCAAGTTTCGGCAAATTCTAGGTCACAGGGGAAATACCAATTCACCAAATTAGGACAAGTACTGTTCCGGATAGGTAGATGGGGGGGGGACTTTCTTGAAAAAAATACAGTCACGGGGAAGTATTATACTACATATTTCAAAGGACTGCCTCTGACACGATTCAGAAGTGGCATTTGTGTCTTGTTTTGGTAAATAAAAAATCTCGTTCCGTTCCGTTCCGTAAAGTACCAATTACCCTAGGTGATTAGTACTTTACGGAACGGAACGGAACAAGCATCTTGTTAACTAATGGTGTTATTAGCAACGCGTTCAACGTATTGATATTGCATTATTAGGTTCCCAACGCATGATACTTACTTCCATTATGATGCACATTTGAATTAGTCACATCGTTAAGTAACTGCATAAGTTAATTAATGCACCAAATTAGGACAAGTACTGTTCCGGATAGGTAGATGGGGGGGGGGGGACTTTCTTGAAAAAATACAGTCGCGGGGAAGTATTATACTACATATTCCAAAGGACTGCCTCTGACACGCTTCAGAAGTGGCATTTGTGTCTGTTTTGGTAAATAAAAAATCTCGTTCCGTTCCGTAAAGTACCAATTACCCTAGTGGATTAGTACTTTACGGACGGAACGGAACGAGCTATTTTTTACACCAAATTAGCACAAATACTGTGCCAGAGCGCATGGTATGGAATAATTAATACAACTACACTCTTCCATCATTGGATTGTGTATAAGACACTGTTAACGTTTTTCAGTCCAGCGGGCTGGGGCGGGGGGGGGGTGGGGGGGGGGGTGCGTGTAGTTTCTTGACAACATACGGAGTGGCGTTGGTAGTATTATACTACATATTCCAAAGGTTTGTATCTGTTTTGGTATTTTGTTTTTAATTTTATAAATTAAGTGCAGAGGCGTCGGAAGTGGGGCGGCAGGGGCAGCGACCGCCGCCCCAATTATTGGGAAAAAACTGAAAAGAAAGTTTTTGGTGCGCGTCCGGGAATCGGGACGTGTTTTGGGTAAACAAACACCATAGGAATCTCGACAGGCAAATTTCGGCAAATTCTAGGTCACAGGGGAAATACCAATTCACCAAATTAGGACATTTGAATTAGTCACATCGTTAATTAACTGCATAAGTTAATTAATGCACCAAATTAGGACAAATACTGTTCTGGATAGGTAGATGGGGGGGGGGACTTTCTTGAAAAAATACAGTCGCGGGGAAGTATTATACTACATATTCCAAAGGACTGCCTCTGACACGCTTCAGAAGTGGCATTTGTGTCTGTTTTGGTAAATAAAAAATCTCGTTCCGTTCCGTTCCGTTCCGCAAAGTACCAATTACCCTAGTGGATTAGTACTTTACGGAACGGAACGGAACAAGCATCTTATTAACTAATGGTGTTATTAGCAACACGTTCAACGTATTGATATTGCTTTATTAGGTTCCCAACGCATGATACTTACTTCCATTATGATGCACATTTGAATTAGTCACATCGTTAATTAACTGCATAAGTTTTTCAATTTCGAAAATTACCCCACTTGGTACCCCAAACCGTGTTCCGTTCCGTTCCGTAAAGTACCAATAGCCGTCTGTAAGTGAGCACGCTTCACGTGTTCGTTCAACGCGGAATCGGTTGGTGGCAGACTCTTAATCTTTGGAGTTGCTATTTTGCTTGTGAATATAGAATGCCGAAGCTGATTCATTGATGATGAAGTGTCTTTGGCTTTGTACAACAAGCCCACAAACGTTCCCCCAGCCGTTGTCACTTCATCAAGTGGTGCGTCTGTCTCGCCAAGCAAATCCAGGGAAACATCACGTTTTATCATTGACGTGACGGCAGATACCTTCCCTTTACCGAACATGTAGCTGACTGTGTCGCATCCTGTAATTGCATGAACGGCTAGCAGTTGAGATGCTTTCGGTCCAAGCTTTGCAGCCGTGGCATTGATGTCAACCACTCGTCCATCCGACTTCTTCATGCAGATTTGAACAGGAGTCTGTCACTTCCAGCAAAAGTACACCAACAGTGCAAATATATCGGTATCATCTGAGATGACATGAATGTGTTGGCACTGCTGTTCCTGAACGAGAGACTTCACACATCTGATTATGATACAATCAGCTTCTTCGTGCGTGTACAGTGTCGTGTCTTCCCCGACCATGGTCACATTTGTAGCATTGTTTTCCGCACATATCACTTTTATCAACTCTTTCTTGTTGTGAGAGCTTTTCATTATTGTCTCTCTGTTTGGCAAGACCGTCTCTAGAGCGAGATTTACTGTTCGACACACAGTGTAACCAGTTCTTCTAACGCGCTCGTGCGTTTTTATTGAGCCTTCTATATATCTGTCGAAAACAACAACCACGGCGCATCGCTTTTCTACTGCTCGTGTAAAGTTTTGCACAAGATGTCTAACTGTTCCCGTTTTCGGCCAGGTGACGTGATACAGCATTTAATTCCCATCTACTACTTCTGCGTCAGGGTCAGTGGTTACCTCCTCCCAAACTGCTAGTCTGTGCAAAAGTTGGGATTTAGAACTATTTCGCATGCTTCCAAACTCATCAAATAGAGCTTGGGGAAGAGGTGCAAGCTCGTAACACATCAATGTCTCCAAGGAAATGTCTCTTCTCTGGGAAATTACAAGTAGTCGTGCGTACAGCTTTTCCATGTCGTATATGGTTCTATCTGCAAGTTTCACCCCTTTCTTCATGGTTTCCATCGTTACTACCTTGGAATGAATGACATTGTAAAATCCAGAGGGTAGGTGTGATTTGAAATCGGCTGCCATTGATTCACCAATGGCTACAGCTGAGTGAACATTCACCTTTACATCGGCAACTTGTCCTTTTACGATGTTCACCAGTACGTCCGTGTCATGTTGTTCTAATGGATGGGGGTATTTCGACAATTCCTGCTGTATTTTATGCCGGTCAATCTCATCAAGTTTCCTTCTGTGTAGCCCCTCTTCCTTGTGTTTTTCTGTCGTAGGATCGTACTCGTCGTCATCTCGGTCATGAAACATGTCATCCATAGCCAGGGACACAGAGTTGCAAATGTGGTAAGAAAGAACCCATCTCGCCACCTGGTCAGGAGAGAGTGTCATTCCAACTAGACCACCCTTTGCCTTTCCGTACCTAATGTACATTTGTTCCCCAAACTGGTCTGAGAACACACCATTCCATGCCCCAGACCTATGTCGGCACACATGCCGGCCTTCATAAAACATCTCCAATGCTTTATCATCCACCAAATTCATGAATTCCATTAGATGCCATGTGATGTACCTGGCATAATTCCAGTGTCCAGCTGCGAAGAAATATGGAAGCATCCTACTCATACAATACATGTGTAGTGCATACTTCCCTTCACGTTCAGCCCTAACAAACAGATGTGCTAGGATTGTGGGATAGATAAAACAATGCACCCAAAGCTGACCTGTTCTTGATGAGCAAGCTGAAGCTAGCATATCAACCATTTCTTTTCTGTTGTCCTCCTTGCACCAGAGAGAATGTTGCGTTTGAGAAGTCCCACAACAACCATACGAAATCCTCTCAGAGCCTTAGGCCATGCTTTACCGAGCATCATGGAGTTAATGCCTTTATATGCGACACTCAATATCTCGGTCAATCCTGAACCTTTCATCAGGGTTCCAATGCAGCTAAGAAATGACATCAATGTGTGCATTCCACCAGGTCTGACCAACAAATACTTCCACCGTGTCGGGTTCGCTCATTTTATTTGAATGGCTACTTTGAACAATTGAAGGTCTGATACCAGGTGTACATACTGCTGCCCATGCGATCTAAACAAATCTTCTATATAAACTAAACTGGTGAGTACTGTGTCTGGGTGACTGGGCGGTTGAGTCAATCAGTGGGCCATACATGTATTTGGTGGCCTTTGCCACAAATCCATTCTCTCTTGCCAAATGTGTCTTGTGGCCTGACCACTCAACAGGCACAGTATCATCATCATGTGCTGCTATGTTTGTGAGCCAGTCCAAATCCGCTTTGAGTGATGAGCTAATATCATCCATTCTCTGTGTCACAACGTTGTATGGAACACCAGAGTGCACATTGACGGCAGGTGGAAGTGGATTTTAAGGACCGTCGTAATGTTGAACTTCAATGGGCGACAATTCACTGAGCTTTGCGCTGCTCATTTCCGCCAAACTGACCCTTGGTATGACAGGGTGTGATGTGTTGCTATCAGTTTCATCCTCCTTATCAACATCATTGGTAGGCTGTTGCGTGACTTCTACAACCAACGCATGAGTTTCCCTACACCCATTTGGCGTGGCTATATTCAGATCATAGTTGTCTATCCAGGACGCCAACTCTCCACCGTCGTCTACATTCAGTCCTCTAAGTGTATACGGCTGCGAACCTGTATATATTGCTGCCGACGTACGGAATCTTATAACCTCGTCATATGTAACTGTGATCCCAATTTCGTGCAATAAATACACCAGTTCCTTAGATCCGAATCGATGGTGTACTTTCAAGGCCAAGCCCAACGTTGTTTGATTGTATGACTTTGTTATGTGAGCTTGGATCGATTGCGCGAGGGTAATAGAGGCTCTACTTACCTTGCCATTAGAAACTAGGCCTGATATCAACGAAAGCAGTGTGGAGCTTGTGTTTTCTATGGTCTTTGATTTTCTGAACAAGCCGATGTCATAGTTTTGTGTTCGCGGCAAATCGTGACATTCGGCAGTGATTTTATCTGTAAGTTTAGCCATCATAACTTTCTCCTCATTGTCATCCACTTTCTCTAATCGAAGATTACCAGACAAGTGATCTTTGAAACAGAATAGACTTGCACAACCGCAAATATCGAGTTTCACCAAACGGTTGCCGAAGTGGTTCTGTAGTTTCGTAATGATCTCCCTGCGACTGAGTGCATCAATTTCTCCATGCTCAACTCATTATACCGGTTATGAAGTTCAAAAGATGTCCATATATGACTTGGATCATCATTCATTATCTCCACAAGACGAAGAAAAACTCCATCATTGTCGGCAATTTGGTTGGCATACATGTTAGATTGTGCCGCCTTAACATTTTTCTCCTGCATACATAATAGATAACAATCCCTGTGATATTGTGCATCTGCGGCGTGAAGATCGGATGATGCGCCAACGATTCTTATTCCTACATCAGCAGCCTGAGAATCGCCCCTGTCCTCACAAACTTGCAAAATCTTAGATTTCATGCACATCCCTCCGGAAATGTCTGTAGTACTGCACTGTACTACTTCTCTCCATCTCGATGGGTTCTTTTTGTCGCGTGGCACACATGGACCACCGCAAAATAAACAGTGCCTTCTGAATTTAAATGATTGCAACTCTGACCGTCTGTGTCTGATAGGAGGTGCGCTGTGACACCGCTCTTCCATGCGACCATGTCTCTTATTAGACCTGCTGATATGCTGTTTCGAAGTGTATGTAGTTACACACGATTTGTGACATTTTATGTTCAAATCGGGATTGTTCTCAAGTTCATTTTCAAGAGTTAAATGAAGGGTGTCACCCCGCGACTTACTTGCCGCTATTATTGTCCGTATTCTCTGTGGACCTGACGATATAAGACAACTGTCCCCCTGCGTGCAGTTTGGAAAGATGCATACCGTAGTAGACATTGTGATAGAAGAATGTGACACAAAAAACCTGACTAATAATACACTACCGCTTTCGCGGCTTAGTATTGAATATGCCAAGGGTTTATCCTTTGAACGTTGTAAGGTCTGGATATGCACTTGCGGATTTCAAGTTTTGTTTATGTACTTAATACGAATACGTAGATTATCATACAAAGCAATGCAATATATGTGTCGATGCAATAACGCATGTCTACATAATAGCGCCAAATGATGTTCATCAGCACAGATTTGACACTGTTATATCATTGTGATTGTATAGTTGACCTGAACAACGCCGTGATTTTATAGTTGACTTGAACAACACTGGGAATTACTAGTAATATTTGACTATAACAACACTGTGATTTTATAGCTGTATTTTCATAGCATGCAGTTGTATGGGTACACTACCAGCTGCGTTAATCGTACCATATATGCAAAACGCGAGTAAATCGACACTAGATGTGAATTTAGAGTAGTAGTAGGCCTACAGCATTTGTATAATTTGCCGTCTCCGAGCACGGCTCATGCCCATCCAGTTAACTTGTCCAAGTATGATTTCTCAACAATGCATTCATATATATACATGTAGTATTTAGTGCTTGAGATAAAAGTACAACCAAAGTTATATTCATATAACAGCGATCTAATCTAGTACGTATTTATCGGTAATATAATATGTGTGCATTTTACAAAAAAAAAATAATATATTTTGGTGACCATTTTCAAACGATGATAACAAAAAATGCTCAAGGATGACAGCGTGTCATCCGGCGGATTCTGTTTAAGGACATATTAAACTACCGAAATCCATCAAAAAACCTTAGTAGTACCTTAGTGCAAGTTGGGCCGATTTTTGGGGGTCCCACGTCTCGACTAATTGTGTAGTTCTGCAGAAAAATTAGTCACCTTTCGCTTGTAGGAAAACACCTTATTTATATAATGTATTGTATTTATAGAACAGCTCTGCAATGACGTAATGGGCGCACTCGATTGAGCCCCCCGCGCGACTTTTGACGTTGTAAACAACTTGTGGACAGAGTTGGGGAATGTTTTCAACAGATTTTACTAAAGTGTTCACCTTGGCGATATATTATTCACACTGGCATGAAAACAGCAAGCACCTGCGTGACTTAGATGTATATTCGCTGCAAAATCGGATTAAAAGAATGCGCTTAATTAACAGGTATTTTCATTTGTCCGATAAACTGATTGTGTCGCTTAATTAACAGGTATTTTCATTTGTCCGATAAACTGATTATGTCCGGATAACTGGTATGACCATAGACATAGAATATGAATATATTCTATGTCTATGGTATGACCCCTGTAAAGTACATGTTTGGAAAATAAATCGTGTATTTCACACGTTAGTTGAATAAACAGGTCAGGTATGTCCATGAATCTAATTACATAAACACCCATAGGTCCAGACAGACAGAATTATCGAGTTCGGTGTGTGAATCAAATGGAGATTAATAAAAACAAGGGAGATAATTATTCGGGAGGTTAATTCGGATCCGGACCTGTTCGGGAAAGTTTCACCCAGAACGATTCGTCCTACATTGTACGGCGCTCTCAAGTCGTCCGCTAACGAACTATCAAGTCGTAGATTTTTGCAATTTTAGTGCCAGCTACTTTAAAATATTGGATACAAATGCAGGTTGCAACAGATATGACTAAATGACATGCACATGGGGTTTAAAAAAACTACATTGTATTATAAAAAGACATTTAGAGCCTGGAAAGGGTTATATATTCAGTCAGGTAAGCATTATTTGGACTAGGACATAGATTTTGTTTTTAATTTCTATATTTTCGTGATTTGTTTGTCTCTATTTAGATTAGTAACAAGTAATGTAATTATATATTGGTATATTTCGAAACGTAATTGTATCTATGAGTTGCATGTACACAAAATAATTGTATTTGCATGGAGAAAAAAAAACATATTGAATATCTGATACCAGTAGCCCATTTCCCCAAAATTGTAAAGTTTATATATTCCAGACACCTATAATCGTGCTACGACGGTCAGTTTTCATGCCCACGTCATAACTAAATTGCAACACATATATATATGTTCCAACTTGACAGTGAACCAACCCTAAGCTCCTTCTCCACTCGTATGGAGATTGAGCAAGTTGGGTATGGAGAGACATATTTTAAAAAAAGACATTAAACATTTTAGAAAACACAGTATCAAATGCCCATACACTTGAATAGTTTCATAGTTTTTTTCCACTGAACTGGTATGCATTAATTCAACGGGAGTGTCGAGATTAGTATGTAAGGTGTTTGAATACCATGGAAAATTTGGACCTTTCAACTAATTTGAATCTGTAGTCGGCCTGCCTCCAAAGCGGAACCTCTCTCAACCGGATTTCAGTAACAACATTTGTGATCTGATTTCTATTCTAGTTTATTCGGCTTATATTTAAGGGTGGGAATTGGCACGAAAACATTCCATACCAGGTTTCTTGGTTATTTATCTCTGATGATATTGCCTGTTCATGATCGCATAGTACTCACACATGTCTTGGAATGGCCATATGCCAGATTTACAATGTAATATCTCAAAACCGGACACATTGGGGGACCTCCCAGGGTGTTCGATTTATGGAGGTTTCACAGTAGTAATGATTATATCCTGTGCTATCTCCTGTGCGGGCCAATCCGGCCTGGTTCTACTTGCTTATCTGATTGGTTGAGAGCGATGACTTTGACCGAATGTGCGGCAAAAAGCTTATAATGTCATATTAGTCACATGATAATATTTGATCTACGTTGGTTGTACTAGTAATCGCTGTGATAGTCACATGGGCGTGGCAAGTTGGCTGTACACTGATTGTCCTGCACACGTACAATATACATACATGTATCACTCATGACTAGCGGTCATTACACTTTGTAACATTGGATTATAAATACCAGGACAGCCGACTGGCATAGCACGTGTATATCGCAAGAGTTTTAGTCCCTTAATTATTCCTCGAGCTGAATATTGATTGATTTGATCACTTGACTGAAATAGAGCAGCACATTCTCTGACCGGACTGCGTGATTTCGAAGCCTTTGCTGGCCACCATTATTGTACAGCGGAACCTATCTGAACCGGACTTCAGTAAAACACTTGTGATCTTATTTTGATGAGTTTCTTGGTTATTTATCTCTGATGATACTGCCTGTTCACGATCGCATAGTACTGACACATGTCTTGGAATTGTCATATGCCTGATTTACAATGAAGCATCTCAAAACCGGATGCATTGGGGGACCTCCCAGGGTGTTCGGTTTAGGGAGGTTTCACCGTATTAATGATTATGTCCGTGTATATCATAGAAATGTTTATAAGTTGTCGTAAATGCAGCGAGTAGTCGGTTTTCAAGTCGGATATGTAAACAGGTTTTCTCCTGTCAGTGTGCTATCTGCTGTGCGGGCCAATCCGTGTCCGGCCTAGTTCTACTTGCTTATCTGATTGATTGACAGCGATGACTTTGACCGAATGTGCGGCAAAATGCATATAATGTCTTATAAGTAACACGATAGTGTTTGATCTACGTTGGTTGTACTAGTAATCGCTGTGATAGTCACATAGGCATGGCAAGCGGGCTGGACACTGATTTGTGCTGCACACGTATTATATACTTACATGTATCACTCATATCTAGCGGTCAATCAAGTTTGTAACATTGGATTGCAAATACCAGGACAGCAGACTGGCACAGCATATTATACACGTGTATATCCTGATCTCGATTAGTCGAGTGATAATCGAGCAACGAAGGACCTGATCATATTATGTGAATACACTTGAGTATTAGTCTGATCGGCGAGCAGCGTATACTTGGCTCGCTGTGCGATTTAGCATACTGACCTGATTGTATGCTGGTTGTGCACACAGTAAATGTCATTATTCGCCGACCTATTTATAGATCGGCTAATATATTGGTCATCCATCGAATTCTGAAAAAGTTTGTAGCAACCCTTTTCTCCTCTATTTGGTAATCTACGAACGCGAATTTTGCTGTATCACTTCCAAATTGCATCAACCGATAAAGTTTGCATTTTTGGCAATTATCTCCGTTTAAAACTTTAAATATAGCCAAATAACACAATTTTGAATACGTAATGAGCTGAACGCCGGAAGAGATTGAACCCGGAAGTTGTTGTTGTTGAAGTCCATAGTTGGCTCTAATGGCCATATACGCCAACATACGCCGATTATTGGGCTAATTTAAAGCTTTTATTTATCAAACAGAACAAGTTTCAGCCACGTATAATCGCGTAAAATGTGTTTATTCGGCTAATTTATAATCGACCTCTGCTCAAAATCTCCTCCGACTAGCAACCCCAGCATCTCGGGTTTATCCCATTAGATCGCGTATGCGCGTCATTTGACGCTAGTTAATATTCACAAAATTTTCCACCAATCAAAACGAAGAATTGCCCTTCATAGCGAACTTTGATTTGTTTACGTATCATGCAGGGATGGCAGTGATGCATCCAGCACGCGCGATTGCGGCAATCCCCCTTAATTATTGTCAATGCCGCAAATTATTGATTGTCTTGCGCCCGACATCGCGCAAAAAATCACGGATGGGCCCTGTTTAAATGACCAGTGCGCACATTAAAAAAACGTAATTGACTATTTAAACGCGCTGCGTATTTAACTCATTGGAAGGCGTGCAGTTCAATCGAGTTTGTGCAGCCGTTGAACGTAAGCTTCGAGTCCATTTAAACCATTTAAATCGATAAACAAGGGATAAACAAGTGACAACGTTAACCTGTTATGCTCCATTAAGAAGTAATAAGCTTATGGCAAATCATATTACTTTGGGGCCGAGCTACTAAAGTGACTGGTGTGGCATGGAAATATTCAGTTCTGATTTTGGGAATTTTCCTCATCGTGGACCCGTTTAATGCGGGATAGTACAACCCGTTGGCCCGGCCTTAAATGACCTTAGTTATTGATAGGCCGTTAAACACCAATACTCACTCGCTCATTCATCCCCCCCCCCCCCCCCCCCCGAGACTCAGTAACTACTAAAATGCGGACATATATTGAACCCTGATTTGATCGGCTAATAACATCATGCTCTGCATGACTTTTCATTTCTTATTTTGATACTTATTTCTATCTGTATAATTTCCCCCAAAAGTCGTATCACGTGCTACAGATGTATATAATCTGTGATACTTGTAAATTTATATATAGATCTTATTTACAAAAACAAGTACTATCTTTGATAGTGTATTCAACGTACATTGAATATAAAAACCGTATCCATTAGACACTAGTTAGTCTAGTTATTCCGATCCGTGGTGTAAAGCGTTGCCTCGTTGCATGCTTGCACTAATTACTTGACAATTGTGTAAACATATAATACGTATTGCTGTTCTGTGTAATCTATGTTTATGGTTAGGTATTGTAGCAACTATTCATCCTTGGTCAGGTACTCTGAACACCCATCTGACTGCATACTCGAGCAGACGAATGTGTGTCCAAAGTGTTTGTAATGTCTATAAGACACATTCCATTCAATCAAATGACTTATTACATAAACTGCTTCCAATAGTTAGTATTTTTTTATTTTCACAAATATTTCATGTTTTTTTGTCGTTTAATATTTATTTTTTTATTTTTCCAATATGTATTTGTCAGGGGGGACCACCCGTCAGTCAAGGACAGTGTACACACATACTGGGATTTCAGATCGTATGGTAGTGACACGATGAATAGCTTCCTACATCTGATCTTTTCAGTAACATGAAACATAGACGTATTGACATTGTTGTCACGTCACGTTATCATTACAGATCATCATACACTATTTTGCATCACGCTTTCTTTATGCTATACTTGTACTGGCAAATTTGTTATATATTTTGCATCTATTCGCACAAATTAACATTGTTCCAAACCGAATAGCATTAGGAGGAGAACAATGTCCCGTCATGGTAAAGCTTGGATAGATAATTATCTTCATTCCAGATACTTGATCACTGTACTTATTGTTGTGACATGTGTGTCCTGGTGTGCTATTATATTGATGAATTCGGGCGATATTCATCCTAACCCAGGTCCAGATAATGTTCCCCCTTCATCAGCTAACACGGACACGGCATTGCGACAGACAGTGACACGTCAGAAAGTACATCGATTTCAGACATCCTTCCAAATGCATTGGACTTCTCACATAACGTAGCATTGATAAACTATAACGTGCAGAGCATTCTTCCCAAGATAGATTTAATTACAGCAGAATTATATCATTTTGATATACTATCCTTTACTGAAACATTGCTGAGCGACAGAGTGGATAACAGCAAACCAATGATACCTTCATATTGTGCGCCTGAACGTAAAGATAGACCGGATAGTCATGGTGGAGTGATGCTCTACATACAAAATACCATATATTACACCAGATGACATGACTTAGAAATAATGCCATTAGAAAATATATGGGTTGAATTATTATTAAATAAAAGAAAAGTCCTACTTGTTATATTTTACAGACCACCGAATTTTGATACCAATTATAACAGCATAATTGAAGTCTCTATACATTTAGCCATTGATACAGGTATTAAAGATATTATAAGAACAGGCGATTTTAATTATAACATCCTAGCACCACAATCAGCACAGAAAGTGGACAATATCACACAACAATATAGCCTTCACCAAGTAATAACTGACTATGCACATTTTACAGAGTTATCCTCTTCTATCATTGATCTCCTGTTCGTATCAGATAAGAATTCACTTGTCACAAGTGGTGTCGGAGATCCTTTCGTGAATCAAGAACATCGCTGCCATTGTCCAATTTAAGCATTATTCAAATTCAGGAAACCTAAATTTAAAACATATACTAGAGAAATATGGTTGTATGAGCAGGGAAATTACGATTTACTCAGACAAAATATTAATGCCACATACTGGACAACATATGTTTCGATGAAAATATTTCCTGTTACGCCACAAACTTTACTGAAAAACTTCTCGAATTAATGAAAATCTGCATTCCAAATAAAACTATCACAATTCGACCAAAAGAACCACCTTGGCTAACAAAAGATGTTAAAAAGAAAATAAAGGATATGGAACGGGCATATCACAAAGCTAATTAAGCGTACTCAGTTAATCAGTCATTGGGGGGAAAAATCCGAAATGAAACCATAACACTAATACGTAAATCTAAACAGACACATTATGATAATATGTCAGATAAACTAAATAATAATGAAACAACCTCTAAAAACAGGTGGAGTACTTGAAAATGTTTCATGTCTCCATCAGGTAACAAATATATTCCTCCACTAAATACTAATTCTACTGTTTCTGAATCGGAAATATCCTAAACAACTTTTTCCGAGATCAAACTATATTGGAAGGTGCAAACGGTGAAATACCAGAATTACAGTCTATTCATATACACGAACAAATATCAAATATTCAAGTCTCACCTGATGAAGTTAATATAACGCTAACGTCTGTGCCTATTGGAAAGGCTGCAGGGCCAGGTGGTATTGATAACCGCATTTTACTTGAGGCCAGCAATGAATTAGCATCTCCACTATGTAATTTGTTCAATCATTCATTAAGCTCAGGAATATTTCCTGATTCATGGAAAGAATCACATGTGTGTGCCGTGTACAAGAAGGAAGATCCGACACACGTCAATAATTATCGTCCTATATCCCTTCTAAACACCATCGACAAGATATTTGAGAGAATCGTATTCAAATATCTATATAACTTTTTACATACTCGTAAGATATTAACACCCAGTCAATCAGGAAAAAGTATTATTCTTTGATATTAGTAAAGCGTTTGATAAAGTCTGGCACAGCTAGAGGACTAATAGCGAAATTAAGATCGATAGGGTTAATAGGAAATATACTCAACTGGTTTGAAAGTTATCTTAAAAATAGACGTCAGCGTGTAGTTATCCCGGGTACCAAAAATGATTGGAATATAATAAATGCAGGTGTGCCACACGGCTCTATCCTTGGACCACTATTGTTTCTTATCTATATTAATGATATTGTAGACACCATAAACTCGAATATACGTTTGTTTGCGGACGATATCAGCATGTACATCGTTATAGACGATCCTAATTAAGCAGGGGAAATATTACAAACCGATATAGATACAATTACTAATTGGGCAACGAAATGGCTTGTTACGTTTAACCCCGCAAAAATATAATCACTGCTCATATCCCGCAAGATTATTAAGCCACAACATCCCCAATTGCATATGTTTAATCAACCCATAAATGAAGTTGCTTGTCATAAACACCTTGGTATAGTTGTAACAAACTCTTGTACTTGACAACACCAGATCTCATATATCAAAGAAAAAGCTTGGTCCAGAATTAATATTATGAGGAGCTTGAAGTTCAAACTCTCAAGAAAAACATTGCAAACCATTTATATTGCATTCATACGCCCTGTTCTAGAATACGGAAACGTTATTTGGGATAATTGTTCAATAAGTGAAAAACATGAACTTTATAAAATACAACATGAAGCAGCAAGAATCGCAACAGGTGCCACGAAATTGGTATCATTGACTGATCTGTACCAGGAAGTAGGATGGGAAACGCAGACGAAAACAAAAATTAATTTTATATTACAAAATGGTAAATGGTTTAACACCAGAGTGTTTGTCATCACTTGTCCCTCAGGCTGTTGGAAGCATCACTCGATATAATATACGGAACAATAGCAACTTCCATCCACCTCACTCACGAACTACACTGTACTCTAATTATTTCTTACCTTCAGTCGTCATTAGAGAATGGAATAATTTACCGCTTCACGCCCCAGAGGCATTTCTTTATAGTCCTTCAAAGATAGTGCCAAAACACTACTACCATGGGATAAGAAAAGCACAAATTCTACACACCAGATTGCGCACGAATTGTAGCTCCCTTAACTATGATCTCAACCAGAAAAATATTTCAGATTCTCCAATATGCCGTTGTGGTAGTATAGAAAATGTACAACATTACCTCCTTAACTGTCCATACTATCATGATTTAAGAGCAGATTTATTTCTAACCATTACACAAATACCCGATGTAAATCTTCAATTATTGATACATGGTACCTTAGACATCTTAATGTTTGGCAATAATGACTTATCCCACGAAGATAACGTTAAAGTCGTTCACGCTGTGCAAACATATCCTCCGAAGTAAAAAATGTTTGTGAATCAAGTACATATATATGTATTGCTATGTTTGATGTGTTTTTCATAAATCATTGTATATATGGCTATTTCACAATCCCATGAGCAGACGACGTGGACATTCCTGTAGAAAATGCACACTATTTGTATGACTGTTATTTACTTTTCATATTCCTTTCTATGTTCATTTTCTTTCTTTATCGTTTTAGTTAGGTGTTGTTATCTTTCTCATTCTCGTATTTCTTTTTTGTTTTCTGTTGTTGTTTTTGTTGTTTTTTTAAAGCTGAAATCTAGCTCAAACCCCTTTTTCTATATTATTACCAAAAATCCGTAAACATAATACACACTCGAATTGTATCTGCCATTATTGCATCGAATGGGCCTCAGGCTGACATGGGAGACCATTGCGTGTTGTTTTTTTTAGATTTGTAATAGTTATGTCCGCCTGGGATCCTAATTACCTTGTTCAAGGAGAGGAACTCTATAAGATAGCAATCTTTCGTTCAAATTCTCCTTACACTGCTTATCGATTACTATTAAAACCAGGATGTTAGGTTTTTGGAATAGAATAGTAAATGGCAACCAGACTAAATTATCATATCTGATGTTAGAATATATTTCGAACCTTGAAAACACTAATTTTAAATGGTTACAGTTCATAAAACATATAGTAAATGAAACGGGGAATAATCTAGACTATAATATGCAGGAACTAAGTAAAAATAAAATTAAACATACTCTAATGTATCAATTTATCCAAAACTGGCATTCACGTGTCTCGGAATCAAACAAAGGTAAGATGTATAATTTATTCAAAGATAACACAAATATAGAAGGATACTTCACATGTTTACCACAATCATTGTACTATAATATTGTAAGATTTAGAACAGGTAATCATAAACTCCCAATCGAAACAGGTAGATGGTTAGGGATACCCCATTCTGAACGTAAGTGTACCATATGTAATAAAAATGATTTGGGTGACGAATTTCATTATCTGCTAGTCTGTCCACATTTCTCGGATAAACGAAAATTGTATCTCAAACGTTACTATTATCGGCATCCAAATGTTATAAAATTCAAAGAATTTCTCAATTGCAAGTCAGAAATACAGTTACGACGGTTGAGCATCTTTATTGCTGAGATTATGCGTTTTTTTTCAATAACTATTGACTTAAATGTACCTCCTAGATTATAAAGTAATTCACATGTTCATAATTTTGTTATTTATGACTTTTGTATTATAGTTCAATAGTAATCATACATCACAGAGTCATTCACAAATGGTGCAGATCCTGTTGGGATGGCTTACTTTGAGCAATCCGGGGCTACACTAATTGTAGATATTATACTACTGACAATTATGAGTAAACACAATATACTGTTGTTCAGTCACATACTAGTAAATCAAGATGTACATTGTTCACACCTATCAATATGCATGAAGGATTGATATGATATTTGCATGGTAAATAACGACACGATATGCATGCTAGTGGAGGGTGAAGGCCGCATACACAAATATATGAGTTGTCGTTGTGCGTGCGGTCCGCATTCAACCAATACAGGCACACCCATACTACGATGTCTAACTTACGAGAAACTGTATAATAACTTATGTATTAAGTGGCATACATACTCTCACCAACTTTCGATTTTCGCTCTCTGGTGAGAGTGTGTCCCACTACAATTCACCGTGTATTCATCCTGACATGCCCTGTCTCGTTCTCCATATTCCTGGAGATTGAGACACACAGGGATGTGCGGGTCTTTTTTGCAATCGAATATACTTGCAACCCGTTTTCTATATGCTTGTATATTTAATTGTAAAATGTTTGACGTTGCATTAAATTTTACCAAATCTAACTCCTATAAACTCGTAGATGAGTTTCTAAGAATCGGAATTATTGTCCAACTATGTTTAAACAAATTGTTCTGATTCGGATCCATGCTTACTGACCACGTTCCTTTAAATATAATGCTTGATGAATTTCTCCCAGTCAATACTCGCTACTGATAAATACCATCAAGCCGAATCATTGCAAAATATATAGATGTTGACTATTTAACTAAATTTGCCTGCAAACAAGTTCGCTGATAAATTAGACCGAGTACAGTACTTCCACATTACTCTCGCCATGCTGTTGTTGTTGTTCATAATAAATTATGCTTGTACATGTATGCACTCATATACCACTAAGTGGTCTGAGATCATTGCCAAATAAAGGATATGTTCTGTTCTTCTGTTCTGCTTGTATACCGAAAATGATGTAATTATTATTTAATAAAATATGTTTATGCCAATTAGTATAAATAATTAAAAAACATTATGCCTCATTTGCATATGAAAATAGCCTGATAGCACCGCGTATCACTATCAGTAAATAAATATTACTACATGATTATATCTGTATAGAAGACACTCGTAATTTTTAGAACTGGTGGAATTGTGACACAAATATACACCTATTTAATTCCTATAAAGAACATTGTGTGCCTACTGAGTGAGCATGTACCTTTAAAACAGTGGTGTTCTTGTTTGTTCTGGCGTCCAAAATGACGGATGCCGTTCTAACCGAATATGATTGTTGTGACATAAGGCTGCAGTTTATATTATATATTGCTGATCAATACATTATAACGGTCCGCGGAAATAAAATTTAGGGTTTCTTCTTCATTTTATAGTAGCAACAAATTTCAATATACCGGAACATGCCGATGAGTGCGCCTCTCATCGTGTACTACACCCAATGCCCAAAACGGTTTTTAAGAACTATTGAAATGTTTATCTCTGTTTCTAGTAAGGCATACAAATTTACGAACGCTGGGCACTTTTTTGCACCATACCTTATGCTTATCATCAGAAACCGAAGGAGACGTGGTCTACTTATATATATGTTTTATTTGTATTAAGAACATTTATATACTAACCATCACAGACGAATTTCAAAAGAGGGCACGAAAATTGTTAACGCAGTCTAAAATACCGTTGTTTTATGTGTCGTCAACAGAATGGCAGCCACCGTGTCAACTTATCGAGAATTATCAAAAATAATATATGAGATGTTAGGAGATAAGTAAACGTTTCAGTAAATGTTGTATATCGTTTCAACTAAGTTGTTAATGTTATTTATTTTACATTTATTTCCTGAAGGGCACGAAACCCGATATCTCCCCAGTATACTTATCTTGCTAAGTACACTTTGAGAGAGAACTTTTCAATTTAAAGATACATGTATTAATTTTTTGGCTGTGATAATGTAATACATTCAGTATAATAATTATGCATACTTTTAATCATCAAATATATGCAGTCGTCAGTTCTATATGAAATAATGCATTTCGGGGAAAATAAATGATTACTCCCTCAAAGTATACTTAGCTAGACAAGTATATGCTTAGCGATTTTGATGAAATAGGCTACTGAAACATAATACAGCTTATAAATTCCTTCTGAGGCACAGGGTCTTTAACAATTAACTACATTTGTGAAAATCCATGTATTTGTTTAACCAAATATATATATAGCTTAATATGAAAAACAACATGAAACATTTTTTTTACATTCTGAACGTGTTTTTTTCTAGAAAATATCTGGCAAATGACATGTTTTGAATTTTCCCGTCTGTCCGCCTGTTCGTATGTCCGGGCCAACGTCCACGATTTGCGTTAAAGTTTTCGACTGTCTGCTATCTCTATTACTGTCAGTCCGATTGGATTGAAACACTATATGGCATTATCGTCATCCATATTTTTATGTCCCCCCCCCCTCCCCCACCAATTTATTGGAGGAATTATGTTTTACCCCTGTCCGTCCGTCTGTCCGTGCGAGTGTGCATCCGTGCGTCCGTAAGACAAATGCGTTTAAGTTTTTTAATAACTCCTTAATTCTTTCACCAGTTTCAATAATATTTGCCCACCTGAATACCTGAACAATTATTGAAAAGGACGCCTATATGCCAAACATAAGCAAATGGCAAACACAGTGAGATAACAATATTTATTTTATCGCGGATTGTCATATCTCGACCAATTACTGTCTGATTATAATACTGTTCTTCTCTGAATGTTCTGGAATGATATACATGTTACTTCGAATAGCATTTCAAATTGTTTTTTATATCATGTCCATGATGTTAAATAAATGCTGAAAAGTATTTATCTGGGCTAATTACCAGGAAACTTGATTTATTTGTAATTTAGCATGCACGCGCGCGGGCACAGAGCACACACACATCGCCACATACGCACGCACAGATCACACACACAGCATGTACCTAACACACACGCATAAATAGAGCACGCACATACGGACAGAACATGCACACACGCACAGAGGAATCTGTCTGCATACAGTGTATGCTAACCTCATATATGGGATGCTATATTTAACCAGTGCTTATGAAAGTGTATACCCGTGAACATATATCTGCATCTGTAGTATTACAGTGCATAACCAATTATGGTATGCGCACACAGGACAGAGAGAGAGAGAGAGAGAGAGAGAGAGAGAGAGAGAGAGAGAGAGTAGAGCAGGGCCGTAGCCACGTTGAGGCGAACCGAGGTACTGGATACACGTTTCATAATATTTGCCTCGGTAGAGTTTTACCTCTGGCTACGGCCCTGGCGTGCAATATGAATATGTCGGCATGACAAGTATAAAATTCACCTTCATTTTACTAGTTTCGACTCCGTATTCGGTTAGTTTACATGCCTTTGTTTAATAACTGGTTCCCATCAACTGGTTCTCGATTATTACGATGTAATCCGAGTTATCCAAATGCTGTTCTTGGAAATCCAACCAGGATGTGCGAATTGAAAGTATTGTGAAATACAACTAAGCTGACGATGACAATATGTTTTTGAATAATGGTAGTGCCCATCAGTATATGTTTTCTTTTGTAGAATAATTAGTAATCGCTATATATTCTGTTTATGCCCATCTGCTCCTAATATATTCTGTTTATCAATCAACCATAGTGCGTCATTATACCAGATGTCGATACTTTCGGTTTCGTACTGTATCAATTACTTGCTTACAATTATATCATTTGGATGATCAAATGTGTTGCTGTATGTCAGTAGGTAATTGTTTATAATTAACAATATAACATGCTAGTAGGGCTGCAATGATAAACTGGTATATCGTTATATAATGGTAATTGTTCTGGCGATCTGGTAATTGGTATCGCAATATGTTTTTACAAATACCGGCATATTAATCTATTTTGGACAGAATGATTTGAGAATTCTCTGATGTTTGTCAACGTTTGTTAACATGACAGGTTTTTCCTTTAATTTCAGCCACTGGCGATCGGCATGTTGATAGGATAGTGTATTTAACTTTTTTAGACATGTAGAAAAACCCAAATCTACCCAAATCTTCATTAAGAATAACATTTATGATTATATTATATACGTTTTCAACAATATATCATTAGTATATCATACAATAAGCACATTTTGACCGAAAAAGGGAAGAATAAAGCACATATTTCCACGGGAAAGCGATTAATATATAGCATTATTATAAAGGGAGACTACCGTGATCGAGACTCACTAATTATGTCTCAGTTGTCTAACTTTAAGTTGCCATCGATCATGATTTCATATGGCACATATACTAGTGCAACTGTCTAACCGGTCACCTCCATATTTATTTCGCCAAGTAATTATATGCCAACATCTTTTTTAAAGTAGTTAAAAAACAAAGTATAATGCATTGAATGAATGTTTTTATTAGCACAAATGACTTCTGGACATATATAGTTTAGTTACTGCAATTTAATTTACGGAGATACATTTCAAAACTCACACAGGAAGGCTATATATATATATAAATATTCTTAATATTCATCTACAATAACAATAATAAACGATCTTGTATTAAGAACATTGATGAAAATGAACCTTAATATGCATGCAATATATATATTTTTAAATTTGTGTATGGTTTGTATATCTTGTCAAAAAGCTTGAATGTTTTTCACACCTATGTAGACAAAGCCCAATATTATATTGTATTGAACAGAACACAGTGTATTTCAGGGTAGCTCGTTATATATAGTCGAGTATGTACAATATGGGAAACTGTATAGATCCTTATTAGATTGTGAATGCATATTTCCCCTACAGGTATAGCCTCAACAAGTGGTTATGCACAAAATGGGGAACCGGGTAGACCCTGATCAGACTGTGATTGCAAAGTTCCCCATGAAGGTATAGCCTCAACAAGTGATTGTTATAAGATGGCTACACGTCCTGGCGGGCGACACGTGGCTTGCTTGTATACGGTATACAGTGCTTATGTACAAGATGGAAAACAGTGTAGACCATGATCAGACTGTGATTGCAAATTTCCCTAGAGGTATAGCCTCAATAAGTGATTATGTACAAGATGGCTACACGTCCTGGCGGGCGAAAACGGCCAGTATACGATCGACACCTTCACACTGTCTCCTTGTATGTCAAAATTAGAGAGGTTCTACCGGCTTATTTTGATGTAGGCCTATATGTAGTGACAACTTTACATACCAGTATTTGCTTGATTTTTGTGACATTGCACAGGTGAGCGATATAGGGCCATCATGGCCCTCTTGTTTGTATTTCAATTTAAAATCATCATTCCCATTTAGCATGTTTAGCCATTATAAAGTGGATTATCTTCCTTGGCTTCCTAGTATTAAGTTTATCGCGGTACTCTCCATTCATTTCATATACAAATATTTCCATTTTGCATCAAAACATTAAAATGGGCCCTGGTATGAGCAAATTAATGACATACATTTTGTAAGTACAGTCCAAACATCGTTATTATGATGTGTATAGCTTTATTTATTAACACATATAGTAATTATATGAAGATTTGGGAAGATTTGGGTAGATTTGGGTAAATCGTGGCCACCCTCAGCACTCCTTCTAGTCGAGAACATCACTGACCCAGTCAAAAGTTGGGTCGTGATGGCTGCTATTTGTTTATTGGCATTTTATATTTTTCAATAAAACTGAACATGTACAGCATCTAACTCTATAAACACTTGGATTGAACCCTAGTTTACATTTAAAAACATACACCAGCATTATATTGTTGATTTCAATACAATTTTGTACCAACAAAACATGTTTTCTTTCTCTCAGATGTTTATGAATTTTGTCAATAATTTTTATTTTATTTACATGCATATTAAAATAACCCAGAAGTTATTAAATTTAAAAATATGTAAATTTGATACTTGAGTTGATGTTTTTGAAAATTCCGCAAGAAAATGCCACTTTACAAGAGTACCGGTAAGCCATCATGACTGTATATCAAGAGTCATGAAGTCACGACTACACTCCTTACACTCCTATGCTTGGTCGGACAAGACATGACACGATACTAGTTATCGATGTCAAATGTGGAAATACAATCAAAATCTTCCTACAAGAGCTATCTTTATTTATTTTCTTATCAGCATCTTGCCTGAATGGAAACTGCCGACATGTTGCGTTTACTGGTCACATGAACCGCACAAATATACCTGGTTGTAACACAGTTTCCGATTGGTCATCTGGTAATCTCTGGTTACCATCCAACCAATCAGAGAATACATAGCAGCATGTGATTTTCCGCGAGTCATGTGATCAACAACTGTAAAAATATATGTTGCTGTCTTCGAGCTCAGTAGCCTATTTCACCAACATTGCAAAGTATACTTTACTAGCAAAGTATACTTTGAGGGAGACAGTTTCAATTTTTATGATAAATTTATTAATTTTAGCCAGGTTTTTTGAGAAAAAAATGCAGGCTATTGGGTTGGCGAAAGCCGGGCGGGCGGGCGTCGTCCACAATCAATGTTAAGTTTTCGTGTTTGAGTCCATTTCTTTGTTACTGTACCACCTAGGACCACCAAACTTTCACAGCTTCATAATCAAGAAATGCCCACCACATATCACTATCCAAGTTACATGTTACTTTTTTAGCAATGTGTTTTGAAAAAAAAAGGCTAACATTGGATTTTGGCGATATTAGCCGGGCGGGCGGCGTCCTACAATCATGTTTTTTAAGTTTTTCCGTATGTGGCGAGTCCATTTCTTTAGTTACTGTACCATCTAGGACCACCAAACTTTCACAGCTTCATAATCAAGGGGTGCCCACCACATATCACTATCCACATGTTATTACTTTTTTTTAACTCGACCATATTTTTTTTTTTCTTCCGCGCAGTCGACTTAGCCATTTTCAATGTTAAGTTTTCACGTTTACAATATTAAGTTTTCGTGTTTAAGTCCATTTCTTTGGTACTGTACCACCTAGGACCACCAAACTTTCACTGCTTCATAATCAAGGGGTGCCCACCACATATCACTATCCAACATGTTACTTTTTTTTTTAACTTGACCCATTTTTTCCGCGCAGTCGACTTAGCCATTTTCAATGTTAAGTTTTCGCGTTTACAATGTTAAGTTTTCGTGTTTAAGTCCATTTCTTTGGTTTGGACTGTACCACCTAGGACCACCAAACTTTCAAAGCTTCATAATCAAGGGTAGCCCACCACATATCACTATCCAACATGTTACTTTTTTTTTTAGCCAGGTTTTTTGAAAAAAAATCCAGGCTATTGGATTGGCGAAAGCCGGGCGCGGGTGGGCGGGTCGGGTGGGCGTGCGGCGTCCACAATCAATGTTTTAAGATTTTCTGTGTTTTGAGTCCATTTTCTTTGTTACTGTACCACCTAGGACCACCAAACTTTCACAGCTTCATAATCAAAGGGTGCCCACCACATATTACTATCCAACATGTTACTTTTTTAGCCAGGTTTTTTAAAAAATTTTTTTAAAAAAAAATCCAGGCTATTGGATTGGCGAAAGGCAGGCGGCGGGCGGCGTCCACAATCAATGTTAAGTTTTCGTGTTTAAGTCCATTTCTTTGTTACTGTACCACCTAGGACCACCAAACTTGCACAGCTTCATAATCAAGGGGTGCTCACCACATATCACTATCCAACATGTTACTTTTTTTTATTTTTTAATTTGACCCATTTTTTCCGCGCAATCGACTTAGCCATTTTCAATGTTAAGTTTTCGCGTTTTCAATGTTAAGTTTTCGTGTTTAAAGTCCATTTCTTTGTTACTGTACCACCTAGGACCACCAAACTTTCACAGCTTCATAATCAAGGAGTACCCACCACATATCACTATCCAACATGTTACTTTATTTTTTTTTTAACTTGACCCATTTTTTTCTGCGCAATCGACTTAGCCATTTTCAATGTTAAGTTTTCGCGTTTTCAATGTTAAGTTTTCGTGTTTAAGTCCATTTCTTTGGTACTGTACCACCTAGGACCACCAAACTTTCACAGCTTCATAACCAAGGGGTGCCTACCACATACAACTATCCAACATGTGACCATTTTTTTACCTTCACCTATTATTTCTACGTAATTGACTTAGCCATTTGCAACGTTAACTTTTTAACGTACGTCAGGTTAAATTTTTTGGTTAAAACTTTTTTGTTATACTATATCTTTGCAACTGCTTCGCCCATTACCTTGAAACTTCACTTTAAGTTTTCGCGTTTACAATGTTAAGTTTTTGTGTTTGAGTCCATTTCTTTGTTACTGTACCACCTAGGACCACCAAACTTTCACAGCTTCATAATCAAGGGGTGCCCACCACATATTACTATCCAACATGTTACTTTTTTAGCCAGGTTTTTTTAAAAGAAATCCAGGCTATTGGATTGGCGAAAGCCGGGCGGGCGGGCGCCGGGCGGGCGGTGGGCGGTGTCCACAATCAATGTTAAGTTTTCGTGTTTGAGTCCATTTCTTTGTTACTGTACCACCTAGGACCACCAGACTTTCACAGCTTCATAATCAAGGGGTGCCCCGGGGCCCACCACATATCACTATCCCAACATGTTTACTTTTTTTTTAACTTGACCCAATTTTTTTTCCGCGTAGACGACTTAGCCATTTTCAATTGTTTAAGTTTTCGCGTTTACAATGTTAAGTTTTCGTGTTTAAGTCCATTTCTTTGGTACTGTACCACCTAGGACCACCAAACTTTCACAGCTTCATGACCATGGGTGCCTACCACATACAACTATCCAACATGTGACCATTTTTTTACCTTCACCTATTATTCTACGTAATTGACTTAGCCATTTTCAACGTTAACTTTTTAACGTTACGTCTGGTTAAAGTTTTTTTGGTTAAAACTTTTTCGTTATACTATATCTCTGCAACTGCTTCGCCCATACCTTGAAACTTACATAGGTGTTTTATCATCATCCATATTTTCATTCTAACCCCCAACTGTGCGGCCCCTGTGCCCAATGTCAAGGTCAAATTACTTTGAATTTTTTTGTTAAAGTTTTTTTCGTGACTATATCTCTGCAACTTGCTTCACCCAATACCTTGATACTTCACATGGGTGTTTATCATCATTGTCACATCTGCTTGCGGAAAGCGCGATATCGTCGGCATTTTGGCATACGTCCGCCCCCGTTCGTCCTGTGTCCGGTTAAAGTTTTTTGGTTAAAGTTTTTCCATCTACTATATATATTTTTTTAGTGTCCATGCCTCGCCCCAAGGCACGACATGCAGGCCACGGCCCATCTAGTCTACAAAAAGTGGGTATAATTTAATTTATCCAAGTGTCTATGCTTGGAAAAAACCTGGCCTTGGCCTTCGTGGCTTTGCCTTCGTTTACTTGTTTTTTAAACTTGACCCATTTTTTCGCCCGCAGTCGGACTTAGCCATTTTTTCAATGATTAAAGTATTTTCGCCTTTACCAATGTTAAGTTTCGTGTTCGAGTCCCATATTTCTTTGGTAACTGTAACACCTAGGGACCACCAAATAACTTTCCACAGTCTTCATAATCCAACGGGGTGCCCACCACAATTAAAACTATCCCAACATTGTTACTTTTTTTAGCCAGGATTTTTAAAAAAAAATTTTTTAAAAAAAATCCAAGGTCTATTGGATTGGCAAAGGCAAAGGCCAGGCGTGGGGGGGCGCGGCGTCCAACAATCAATGTTAAGTTTTCGTTGTTTAAGTCCCATTTCTTTTGTTACGTCAGTACCACCTAGGACCCACCAAACTTGCAACAAGCTTCATAATCAAAGGTGGGGTGCTCACCACATATCACAATCCCAACCATGTTACTTTTTTTTTATTTTTTTTAAGAATTTGACCCCATTTTTTCCGCGCAATCGACCGTTAGCCATTTTTCAATGTTTAAGGTTTTTCGCGTTTATTCAATGTTTTAAGTTTTCGGTGGTTTAAAGGTCCATTTCTTTGTTACTGTACCACCTAGGACCACCAAACTTTACACAGCATTGCAGAATCAAGGAAGTACCCACCCACATATTTCACTATCCAACATTGTTTTACTTTTGTTTTTTTTTTAATCTTGACCCATTTTTTCTGCGCAATCGACTTAGCCATTTTCAATGTTAAGTTTTTGCGTTTTCAATGTTAATTTTCGTTTTCGTTTTTAAGTCCATTTCTTTGGTTACTGTACCACCTAGGACCACCAAACTTTCCACAGCTTCATAACCCAAGGTGGGTGCCCTACCACATGACAACTATCCAACATGTGACCATTTTTTTAACCTTCACCTATTATTTCTTTTACCGTAATTGACTTAGCCATTTTGCAACGTTAACTTTTTTAACGTACGTCAGTGGTTTAAACTTTTTTCTTAAAACTTTTTTGGTTTTGATAAAACTTTTTTGTTCATTATATTTCTTTGCAACTGCTTCGGCCCATTACCTTGAAACTTCACTTTAAGTTTTCGCGTTTACCAATGTTAAAGTTTTCGAGGGGTTTGAGTCACCATTTCTTTAGTTACTGTTACCACGCTAGGACCCACCCAAAACTTTCACAGCTTCATAAATCAAAGGGAAGGGGTGCCCACCACATATTACTATCCAACATGTTACTTTTTTAGCCAGGTTTTTATTTTTTTTAAAAGAAATCCAGGCTATTGGATTGGCGGGAAAGCAGGGGGCGGGCGGGCGGTGGGCGGTTGTCCACCCAATCAATGTTAATGTTTTACGTGTTTTTGAGTCCATTTCTTTGTTTACTGTACCACCTTAGGGGGGGACCACCAGACTTCATCAGCGCTTCAATTAATCAAGGGGTGCCCACCACAATATCACTATCCAACAGTTTGACTTTTACTTTTTTTTTAAACTTGTTCCCCACCCAGTTTTTTTCCGCAGTTAGCATCAGAATCATTAGCCCATTTGACTTTTCAATAATGTTAAGTTGCTTTTCGCGTTTTACAATGTTAAGTTTTCGGAGTTTAAAGTCCATTTCTTTGGTTACTGACCCACCTAGGAACCACCAAACTTTACCAACAGCTTCATAACCATGGGGTGCCTACCACATACAACTATCCAACATGTGACCATTTTTTTTACCTTCACCTATTATTTCTACGTAATTGACTTAGCCATTTTCAACGTTAACTTTTTAACGTACGTCTGGTTAAAGTTTTTTGGTTAAAACTTTTTCGTTTATACTATATCTCTGCAAAACTGCTTCGCCCATTACCTTGAAACTTCACATAGGTGTTTATCATCATCCATATTTTCATTCTAACCCCCAACTGTGCGGCCCCTGTGCCCAATGTCAAGGTCAAATTACTTTGAATTTTTTTGTTAAAGTTTTTTCGTGTACTATATCTCTGCAACTGCTTCACCCAATACCTTGATACTTCACATGGGTGTTTATCATCATTGTCACATCTGCTTGCGGAAAAGCGCGATATCGTCGGCATTTTGGCATACGTCCGCCCGTTGTCTGCCTGTGGTGTCCGGTTAAAGTTTTTTGGTTAAAGTTTTTCCATCTACTATATCTATTTTTTTAGTGTCCATGCCTCGCCCCAAGGCACGACATGCAGGCCACGGCCATCTAGTCTACAAAAAGTGGGTATAATTATGTTATCCAAGTGTCTATGCTTGGAAAAAACCTGGCCTTCGTGGCTTTGCCTCGTTTCTTGTTTTGAACTTGACCCATTTTTTCCGCGCAGTCGACTTAGCCATTTTCAATGTTAAGTTTTCGCCTTTACAATGTTAAGTTTTCGTGTTCGAGTCCATTTCTTTGGTACTGTACCACCTAGGACCACCAAACTTTCACAGCTTCATAATCAAGGGGTGTCGACCACATATCACTATCCAACATGTTACTTTTTTTTTAACTTGACCCATTTTTCCTGCGCAGTCGACTTAGCCATTTTCAATGTTAAGTTTTCGCGTTTTCAATGTTAAGTTTTCGTGTTTAAGTCAATTTCTTTGATACTGTACCACCTAGGACCACCAAACTTTCACAGCTTCATAATCAAGGGGTGCCCACCACATATCACTATCCAACATGTTATTTTCTTTTTAACTTGACCCATTTTTTCCGCGCAGTCGACTTAGCCATTTTCAATGTTAAGTTTTCGCGTTTACAATGTTAAGTTTTCGCGTTTTTAAGTCCATTTCTTTGGTATGTACCACCTAGGACCACCAAACTTTCACAGCTTCATAACCAAGGGGTGCCTACCACATACAACTATCCTAACATTGACCCATGTTTTTACCATTTTTTTTACCTTCACCACTAGATTTCTACGTAAATTAAGACAAAATTAGCCATTTTCAACGTTCAACTTTTTAACTTTTTAACGTGACTCTGGTTAAATTTTTTGGTTAAAACTTTATTTTTCGTATACTATATCTCTGCAACTGCTTCGCCCATTACCTTGATACTTCACATGGGTGTTTATCATCATTGTCGCACCCGCTTGCGGAAAGTGCGATATCGTCAGCATTTTGGCATACGTCCGTCCGTCCGTCCGTGTGTCCGGTTAAAGTTTTTTCATTAAAGTTTTTCCATCTACTATATCTATTTTTTAGTGTCCATGCCTCGCCCCAAGGCGCGACATGCAGGCCACGTCCATCTAGTCTACAAAAATTGGGTATAATTATGTTATCCAAGTGTCTATGCTTGGAAAAAACCTGGCCTTCGTGGCTTTGCCTCGTTTCTTGTTTTTAACTTTACCCATTTTTTCCGCGCAGTCGACTTGGCCATTTTCAATGTTAACTTTTCTCGTTTACAATGTTAAGTTTTCGTGTTTAAGTCCATTTCTTTGGTACTGTACCACCTAGGACCACCAAACTTTCACAGCTTCATAACCAAGGGGTGCCTACCACATACAATTATCCAACATGTGACCATTTGTTTACCTTCACCTATTATTTCTACGTAATTGACTTAGCCATTTTCAACGTTAACTTTTTAACGTACATCTGGTTAAAGTTTTTTGGTTAAAACTTTTTTGTTATACTATATCTCTGCAACTGCTTCACCCATTACCTTGAAACTTCACATGGGTGTTTATCATCATCCATATTTTCATTCTAACCCCCAACCGTGCGGCCCCTGTGCCTAATGTCAAGGTCAAATTACTTTGAATTTTTTTGTTAAAGTTTTTTCGTGTACTATATCTCTGCAACTGCTTCACCCATTACCTTGATACTTCACATGGGTGTTTATCATCATTGTCGCATCCGCTTGCGGAAAGCGCGATATCGTCGGCATTTTGGCATACATCCGTCCATACGTCCGTGTGTCCGTTTAAAGTTTTTTCGTTAAAGTTTTTCCATCTACTATATCTATTTTTTTAGTGCCCATGCCTCGCCCCAAGGCGCGACATGCAGGCCACGGCCATCTAGTGGGTATAATTATGTTATCCAAGTGTCTATGCTTGGAAAAAACCTGGCCTTCGTGGCTTTGCCTCGTTTCTTGTTATTATACTGAATTTATTACATTATCACAGCTATTTTGGCTGTGATAATGTAATAAATTCAGTATAATAATTCTGCATACTTTTAATCATCAAATATGCAGTTGGTAGTTCTATATGAAATAATGCATTTCGGGAAAAATAAATGATTACTCCCTCAAAGTATACTTTGCTAGATAAGTATACTTTGCAATTTTGATGAAATTGGCTACTGATCAGGGTCTGCGCTGTTCCCAAAAGAATATCCATGTCTACTTTGGTCCGGTGTTTCGCAACCAGTGTGAGTCGGATCTGTTTTGTGCATTTGCACAGTCTGATCTGGATCCATACTGTTTGCGAACATTGGAATATGATGCGTAATTATTCACTCCGGATCTATGCTGTTAGGATTACGTTGTAGTACGGACGAGTTTTTAATTAGGTTATTGACCCCGATATGTCCTCGTACCCGTAATACCCTTTGGTTAAACCCAAACTGCTCCTTTATCACATTTATTACAGCCAAATTGCTGTTTGAACCAATTGATTGAAATGGTGTCTGTAATCCCATTAACCCTTTCAACACCACATACCTCTATAGAGACAATGTTTGCAAACAGTGCAGATCCAGATGAGCCGGCTCGTAACGAGCCGTCTCATCAGGATCTCCACTGTTTGTTAATAATTTTAAACGTCGTACAGATTACCCTTTTAGAAGAATGGGATAATTTGAATGAACAAAATTAATGAAATAGCGTGAAACATTGGCATGGAACATCCTATTAAATTACTTGGTGTTGAAAGGGTTAAGGCGAGATAAATATAAATCTATTAGAATAATAGCTGGTTATTGTATCTGCACCTGTAGATTTTCCATCAGTTGGTTTGCATAATAAACTGAGCAAGGAGTGATTTAGGAATAGCCATTTTCCGAGCTCGAGTATATAGTCCAGTTCTACAAGTGAGTACAGTACAACAACAAGTACTGAAATTTCCATGATCCATCTGATTCAAAGTACGTATTCTTCTATAGTGTCCTTATTACGTAATGGATTTTGATGAAATATGGCGCATCGAACGTGTCTTGTTAAGATACATTTGGTGGTCTCTGTATTTTCGCCCAAACTTCTGTCATTTTTGCGAAGAATCGATTTCTGTCAAAACAACATTAATATCAAATAATACTTACTTTGGAGTGGGTGACATTGTTGTTGTTGTAACCACGTGATCATGCACCTTGATACTCACTTGTCTGCTTTTACTCTGCTTGCTTTATGTGCTTTATGTTCAATGTTATTTGTGTATTTTGATTGCACTTAGTGAACCGTCTTTCACTATTAAAGTTGCTCTTTAAATATTTGATGATGGGAAAGTAAGTGCAATCACTTGCTTTAATTGTATTGTATTGTATTGTTTGTAACCTTGCATGGTTGTAATGTTTATTATAGGAATTAATGGCCTTTTTGTGGAATTTATCGGGGTATAAACTTGGAAAAGTTCCCACGACTTTTCCAGGTTTATATCCCCGATAAATTCAACAAAAAGGCCATTCATTCCTTATAATTCCAGCATTTGAAATAAATTCATCAAGAAAATGTGTTTATTTTCCGTTTTCTTAAGAATTATTTTAACTGCGCCTCACGGTTACGGAAAGTAATTCGACGTGGGAGTTTACTGGGATATAAATCTTGGACAGATACTTGTTACGGGCCAATCAAATGTTAGGGAATTGTGTAAATATTTTTGTGCTGGAATTATGTTGTATTATTGCAGGCGTCGGGCCTACTACATATAGATAAAGTGATAGAAGCTATAATGTTGTTGTCTTCATGACCCACCCTCTCCAATAGTATTTTCTAATCGGGATAACGTGAGATACTATTACATAAATACATATAAATATATCACAAAGTCAAATACACCTTAGATAGTGTCAGATAGTAGTGTAAAGCATATATTGACACAAAACACATCATATAGTTGACACATGTAGTCAAATAAATCTGTTAAATTGGCCATGTGTTCGATTAATGCACATTGAATTACCAATCGTATGGGAAATACATGTAAATATACTTTAATATATATAAATATGCCTCAAATACACCCTCAACATATCAGTGTATGCTCTCCTTACGTTATCAATTTGTATAAGCTATTTTATGTATCGGTGTAGACCCTGATCTTTATTATTTTATGTATCGGTGTAGACCCTGATCTTTATTATTCTCCACCCTTTTTGGGATACGCGTATATTTTACTAAAATGCCCCACAAATATGCCACAAATACATGTACACCCTGAAACGTAGACTACCAGTGTGAACATTGGCTTAACTCATCAAACATTATATGAGCCGCGTCGTGCGAAAAGGTGCCTTATGGCGAAAATGACGTTATCGAGTAAATGAGGTCGGAAACGTCGCTTCCATTTACGCTTATGACATAGCTGACGTCGTTGTTGACAGCTGGTAATGACAGACGATATAAGTGTATTATCGTGTGCTAGTCGGTGTACCATTAGCGAAACAAACCAATTGTATGTAGACCATTGACTATTTTAATTACCATTTTATGCCAAAATATAAATGTACGTTCGCGGGGTTGTTATGAAAATAAATGATGAGAATCAAGTAATGTTGAGTAGCATGTGAGCTGGTGGTGTCGGCACCCCAGTTCGCGTATGAACCCGATAAATGTTTTTTGGCTTAGTATATCAGAGCTCCAGATAAGCTGTGTATTTTGCTTAAATACCCAATTAAAATTGCCAAAAAACCCAATTGAAATCAGAAGTAGTGAGTATCAAAAAGCAATAACAAATTTGTGGTACCTATATCATGCTACAGAAAACAATAAACAGAGCATATTTGCCTCATTTTCCATGAAAACACATCTTGGTATTTCATTAGAATTGTCTCCAAGGAGACAATTCTAATGAAATGCCAAGACATGTTTTTATTTTGAAGTAAACTATTTGTGTGATTTTATTTTACCCAATTAAAATATTGAAATACCCAATTGCTTCAGATATGATGGAATTAAAATACTCAATTACTAATTCCTTATCTGGAATTTAATTTCATTTATGTGTCAGATTGCATTTAGTGAATACAATTTCGTATTTGGTAAACTCTTGCATGTATCAGTGACGAAGGAATTGTATTACACACAATGTGATAACCACCGTGACTCATCAAAACTGTGAACATATATCATGTGAGAGAGGAAAGGTGCCCGCCCGCCCAATCTCCTACAGTAAAATTTTGAGGAACCATTTTCTATTAGTTCAAACACGGCTTATACTAATTACGTTCAGTTCTCTATTGCTTCACATGTTCGCCTCTACGTGGTAATTGTATGTTATAGCCTACATATGTATCATACATGGCGTAAAACGAAATACGATTACTTTGTCCTGAGGTAATTAATGTGACGTCAGAAAAAAGTTGCGACGTCGTCACAATAATGAGCGACGTGACTGACGTTCAAATCGCATTTAGTGTATGTGCTAAAAGTTGACTAAATCAGCCAATTTACATCGGAATTGCATAAAACAAATATCAGTATGTTCAGAAATGAGCTCTGCATCGGGAAACGTCAAGGCATATTTTCCCACGAAGCGGCTCACATAATATATCCAGATGTATCTGTGTAGACCCTGATCCATGTCCCCTCCCGCTCGTTTGGTACTTGATTGTTATATATAATAAATCAGGAAATACAACGTTTGCCATTAATACTTAGTCCGGAAAGATATGCAGGAAAATGAGGGTATTAGTACGGTAGGTCTGAATATAATAATGATTCTTCTCCATTTAGTCCACAAATTTAACTATGCTTTATGCATGTACATAATTATGTCAGTTCATCCGGATATATATTGTTCGCCATTTGGAACGTGGATCTCTGTGGTTGGTACATGTACATGTACATATTAGAATTGTATATGACCAGGATGTACACTTTCCAGTCTGTAAATCTAAATAATAGACGTGATCAGTGTAGCTTCGGTACAACTAGCACACTGACTGCTGTAGCCTGATAACGATCTGTATGGCTTGTTAGGGGCAAGACGAGTGTTTCATTGATAGAATGGTGAACAGTGCAGCACCTGATCAGATTGCGGATACACAGGCTGATCTGGATCTCCACTGTTCGCCCAATTTCTACAGTCATAGCCACATAATGACATGCACAGCGTACATTAGTGTATAAGGTCGTTTTTGTCATGTGCCGATCTTTCCTGTCACTTATCACAACACACAATTACTCGTAAAACCAACAATTACAACTGAGATAACGGATTAGAGTGGTGCGAAAAAATGTACACCTTTCAATCTGCAACCAGCGTAGGTACGGGTTGGCCAAAGTCCACACTGTATTTGAGCCATAAATCATTAATGACACACGTCTATGTTTTTCGTTTCCAAATCCATGTTGCGTTAAAGATCGCTAAAGATGGGTGCAACATATGCAGTGTGTGACGTTTGGTACATGAATATCTGCACAATCTGGTCAGAGCCTACACGCCGGTCAGCTTTGGCAGCAATAATCAATCCGAAATTAACTCAACTTAACCCTTTCAACACCACAGACCTCTATAGAGACAATGTTTGCAAACAGTGCAGATCCAGATGAGCCGGCTCGTAACGAGCCGTCTCATCAGGATCTCCACTGTTTGTTAATAATTTTAAACATCGTACAGATTACCCGTTTAGAAGAATGGGGTAATTTGAATGAACAAAATTAATGAAATAGCGTGAAACATTGGCATGGAACATCCTATTAAATTACTTGGTGTTGAAAGGGTTAAATACTGTAGTCATGTACTTCAATTATTGCCTGTATATACACCGTTAACATGTAGCATACATGTATACATCTCCACAGGAGCAGGAGGGCAGATGGATCAGGTTCTATACAGACACAAGGTGTATGATCACGTGGTACTAACAACAACAACAAGTACCGATTCAAAGTACGTATTCTTTTATAGTGTCCTTATAAGTAACGGATTTTGATGAAATGTGGCACATCAAACGCATGTTGTTAAGCTGCATTTGGTGGTCTCTGTATTTTCGCCCAAACTTCTGTCGTTTTTGCGAAGAATCAATTTCACGAAAATCGATTCTTCGCAAAAACGACATAAGTCTGTGCCAAGCTCCCTAGACCACCAAATGCAGCTCATGAAGACGCGTTTGCTGCGCCATATTTCATCAAAATCCGTTGCATATTAAGGAAACTATCAAATAATACTTACTTTGGAGTGGGCGACGTTGTTGTTGTTGTTGTAACCACGTGATCATGCACCTTGAGACATATCCGGATAGGATACGTATTTATCAGGTAACCTGCCCTGTATTGGCCGAATACGTACTGACTGATAACATATTGTTGTATCAGGCATTGACCTGATACAAACATCCGGATTACAATGAGGTGAATATTGACGTTCCATTGGTCGGATGACGTCACGTGACGTTACCGAATGACGTCAGTGTAATGACGCAATGTAAACAAGTCCGTGTTCTGTCCTAGATAACGACGTCATGTGTGGTCATTTTCCAGGATAAAACGTTACCTGATAAACAGAATACCAGGCTAGTGTATTTTGATATCAAGTTTATCAGGCTCGGCTCGGAAACGGTAGGAATTCCTCGGCAAGCCTCGGAATTCCTACGCGTTTCCTAGCCTTGCCTGATAAACTTGATATCAAAATACACAAGCCTGGTATTCTCTATATCAGATATGTAACGTCTGATAATGTAAGCCGATGCACACACTGTTAGTCTACGTTTGAGGGTGTATTTGTGGCATATTTGTGGGGCATTTTAGTATAATATAGATATTACAAGTATCCCAAAAAGGACGGAAAATAATATAGATCAGGGTCTACACTGATACGTGACATAGGTTATACAACGTCTGATAACTTAATTAAATGCATACACTGAAATGTTTGATGGTGTATTTGTGTCATTTTTAGCTCGACTATTCGAAGAATAGTTAGAGCTTATGTTGTCACCCCGGCGTCGGCGTCACCGTCACGCCTTGTTTAAGGTTTTTAGTCAAGCTTGTATATGCAATACTACTGGCCCTACACCCACCATACTTGGACAATTTCATCTCCTTGTGATGTAAATCAATAACCCCTGATCTATATTTGACATTGACCTACATTTCCTCTTGAATTAGTTAGTTAATTCCCCTTGGTTAAGGTTTTTAGTCAACCTTGGTTAAGGTTTTTAGTCAAGCTTGTACATGGAATACTATTGTGCATACAGACACCATACTTGGACAACCTTTTCTCATAGGGATGTACATCAATAACCCCTGATCTATATTTGACCTTGACCTACATTTCCTTTTGAATTACTTAGTTAATTCCCCTTGGTTAAGGTTTTTAGTCAAGCTTGTATATGGAATACTACTGGCCCTACACCCACCATACTTGGACAACTTCATCTCCTAGTGATGTACATCAATATCCCCTGATCTATATTTGACCTTGACCTACATTTTCTCTTAAATTACTTAGTTAATTCCCCTTGTTTAAGGTTTTTAGTCAACCTTTGTTAAGGTTTTTAGTCAAGCTTGTACATGGAATACTATTGTGCATACAGACACCATACTTGGACAACCTTTTCTCATAGGGATATACATCAATAACCCCTGATCTATATTTGACCTTGACCTACATTTCCTCTTGAATTACTTAGTTAATTCCCCTTGGTTAGTCAACCTTGGTTAAGGTTTTTAGTCAAGCTTGTACATGGAATACTGGTGTGGATACAGACACCATACTTGGACAACCTTTTCTCATAGGGGTGTACATCAATAACCCCAGATCTATATTTGACCTTGACCTACATTTCCTCTCGAATTACTTAGTTAATTCCCCTTGGTTAAGGTTTTTAGTCAAGCTTGTATATGGAATACTACTGGCCCTACACCCACCATACTTGGACAACTTCATCTCCTGGTGATGTAGATCAACAACCCCAAATATATATTTGACCTTCACCTACATTTCCTCTTGATTTACTTAGTTAATTCCCCTTGGTTAGTCAACCTTGGTTAAGGTTTTTAGTCAAGCTTGTACCATACAGACACCATACTTGGGCAACCTTTTCTCATAGGGATGTACATCAATAACCCCTGATCTATATTTGACCTTGACCTACATTTCCTCTTGAATTACTTAGTTAATTCCCCTTGGTTAAGGTTTTTAGTGAAGCTTGTAGATGGAATACTCCTGGCCCTACACCAACCATACTTGGACAACTTCATCTCCTAGTGATGTACATCAACAACCCCTGACCTATATTTTACCTTGACCTACATTTAACCTTGAATTACTTAGTTAATTCTCCTTGGTTAAGGTTTTTAGTCAACCTTGGTTAAGGTTTTTACTCAAGCTTGTACATGGAATACTATTGTGCATACAGACACCATACTTGGGCAACCTTTTCTCATAGTGATGTACATCAATAACCCCTGATCTATATTTGACCTTGACCTACATTTCCTCTTGAATTACTTAGTTAATTCTCCTTGGTTACGGTTTTTAGTCAAGCCTGTAGATGGAATACTCCTGGCCCTACACCAACCATACTTGGACAACTTCATCTCCTAGTGATGTACATCAACAACCCCTGACCTATATTTGACCTTGACCTACATTTAACCTTGAATTACTTTGTTAATTCCCCTTGGTTAAGGTTTTTAGTCAACATTGGTTAAGGTTTTTACTCACGCTTGTACATGTAATACTATTGTGCATACAGACACTATTCTTGATACTTGGGCAACCTTTTATCATAGTGATGTACATCAATAACCCCTGATCTATATTTGACCTTGACCTACATTTCCTTTTGAATTACTTACTTAATTCTCCTTGGTTAAGGTTTTTAGTCAAGCTTGTAGATGGAATACTCCTGGCCCTACACCCACCATACTTGGACAACTTCATCTCCTAGTGATGTACATCAACAACCCCTGACCTATATTTGACCTTGGCCTACATTTAACCTTGAATTACTTAGTTAATTCCCCTTGGTTAAGGTTTTTAGTCAACCTTGGTTACGGTCTTTAGTCAATTAAGCTTGTAGATGCAATACTATTGTGCATACAGACACCATACTTGGATAACATTTTTTCATAGGGATGTACATCAATAACCCCTGACCTATATTTTACCTCTTCACCTACATTTAACCTTGAATTACTTACTTATTTCCCCTTGGTTAAGGTTTGTACTCAAACTTGGTTAATGTTTATTGTCAAGCTTGTATATGGAATTAGGCCTACATCAACCATACTTGGAAAACTTCATCTCCTAAGTGATGTACATCAATAACCTCTGACCTATATCTGACATTAACCTACATTTAACCTTGAATTACTTACTTAATTTCCCTTGGTTAAGGTTTTTAGTCAACCTTGGTTAAGGTTTTTATGCAGGCCGCGGCCTCCTTGTTTGTCAAGCTATGTGTACATCGACAACCCTCGTAGTCTAGCTATGCTGTTCTCCTACAGCTCTTGTTATATGCTCTAAACTATAATTGTACATATTTCCCATATGTGTTGATGATTTTTACAGTATCTGACTACGACACAATATGCATTAATTGAAAATATGGCCAATTTGACTACTTTTGTTCACTACATATGTCAATTATATCATGTGTTTGTTCACTACATATGTCAATTATATCATGTGTTTGTTCACTAAATATGTCAATTATATCATGTGTTTTTTCATATATGTATATCTGATTTTTTCACTACATATGTCAATTATATCATGTGTTTTTTCACTACATATCAATTATATCATGTGTTCACTACAGTCATATCATGTTTTTTCACTACATATGTCAATTATATCATGTGTTTTTTCACTACATATGTCAATTATATCATGTGTTTGTTCACTACATATGTCAATTATATCATGTGTTTGTTCACTACATTATATATATGTTTGTTCACTCAATATGTCAATTACATAGTGTTTTTTCACTACATATGCAATTATTCAAGGTTGTTCATCATGCATATCATGTGTTTGTTCACTACATATGTCAATTATATCATGTGTTTGTTCACTACATATGTCAATTATATCATGTGTTTTTTGTTCATACTATCTTATATCATGTTTGTTCTACATATCATTACATCATGTTTTTTTCACTTATGTCATATCTGTTTGTTCTACATATGTCAATTATATCATGTGTTTGTTCACTACATATGTCAATTATATCATGTGTTTGTTCACTACATATGTCAATTATATCATGTGTTTGTTCACTACATATGTCAATTATATCATGTGTTTGTTCACTACATATGTCAATTATATCATGTGTTTGTTCACTACATATGTCAATTATATCAGTGTGTTCATTCAATATCATGTTTGTTCACTACTATGTCAATACATCATGTGTCACTTACATATCAATTATATCTGTGTTTGTTCACTACATATGTCAATTATATCATGTTTGTTCACTACTATGCAATTATATGTTTGTTCACTACTATGTCAATTACATCATGTGTTTTTTCACTACATATGTCTATATTGTTTGTTCACTACATGTAAATATCATGTGTTTGTTCACTACATATGTCAATTATATCATGTGTTTGTTCACTACATATGTCAATTATATCATGTGTTTGTTCACTACATAGTCAATTTATAGGTGTTACTACATGTCAATTATCATGTGTTCACGTCATATGTCAATTATACATGATGTGTTCACTACATATCATATCAGTGTTTGTTCACTACATATGTCAATTATATCATGTGTTTGTTCACTACATAGTCATATCATGTGTTTGTTCATTACTTCTACATCATGTCAATTATATCAATTATATCTGTGTTTGTTCACTACATATGTCAATTATATCATGTGTTTGTTCACTACTAGTCAATTATATCATGTGTCATACATAGTCATTTCATCATGTGTTCACTACATATGTCAATTATATCATGTGTTTGTTCACTACATATGTCAATTATATCATGTGTTTGTTCACTACATATGTCAATTATATCATGTGTTTGTTCACTACATATGTCAATTATATCATGTGTTTTGTGTCAATACATGTACATGTATATGATTTACACTACTATCTGACACTATAGGGTGTATTTGTATTATATTTGTCTGTATTTATACTGTATTTGGGTGTATGTGGGTGTTTTGTGTGACCCTACCATTATGACCATGTATACAGTAACAAGGCAATATTCACATATCTTGTAAGACTTGTATTCATGTATCACATCACTCTTATGAAGCAATTATCATTGAAGCTGAGTGTATCTTTGTATGACCTAATTCCTTACCCGAGTCAGTGTTTTTCCTAACATGTTTCAGGGCTCCAGATAAGGAATTAGTAATTGAGTATTGTCACTCCATCATTTCTGAAGCAATTGGGTATTTCAAAATTGTAATTGGGTAAAATAAAATCACAATACTGTTTACACATTAACAGACAGCAATTATTGAATTGTTTGCTTCAAAATGATTTCAATTCGGTTTTTGGCATTTTTATTTTTACAAAATGTTCTTGATAGGAATTAAATAAGTGTATAATGGTGTCACTATTCCACCAGTTCTAAAATTACAAGTGCCCGCTATACAGATATAATCATTTAGTGATATTTATTTTACTGATAGTGACACGCGGTGGTATCAGGCTATTTTCATTTGCAAATGAGGCATGATATTTTTTAATTATTTATACTAATTAAATGTGTCACCTGAAAAAATAATATTTTTAACGGATTAAGTATGATCATTGCACATGAAAAAGTAAATACAGAGAATAAATAGTAATGTCCCTTAACATTTTAATGAAACATGGTTATCGCCCCTGATATCAGTGGAAATTTACGTCTGATTTAAAATGTATAATGTTGCCAATCAATACGTGGGGTAATGGTGAATGAATTTTTATTTTTCCAGAAACGGTCTCAGATGATGTCTCTGATATAAAGAATATTTTGTGCCTATTGAATGGGCATGTACCTTTAACCTTTACTATGCTGAATCTAATTTTGTCGTCTGCTGTAAATGTTTTATTTTCATATGTCGGCAAAAACCAATTTTGACAGCACATGAGAATCATCTCCACTGGAGACGATTCTCATGTGCTGTCAAAACAGGTTTTTTTTTGTTAAGAATTAAGGCAAAAATGAAAAACAACAAACGACAATTTCTGTCTCCAGCGTAGTGAGCGTTAAATGGGTGGGTAACAAATACAAATGTACAGTATTAGCATCTGCTTGTTTTTCATACAGTAGAAACTCCGAATACCGGACCCTCTAAATACCGGAATCCTCCCGACAATTTTCATAGTCCCGATTTAATTCCTTCTTTATTGAATGTACATGTACTAAAAACCTCTGAATACCGGATCCTCTGAATTCCGGAAACCGGACGATTTTCCAAAAAAAAAAGAGAAGACTTTTCAGCATAATTTTACCTCTGAATACCGGATGGATCAGAATTGCTAAAATCACCAAGCGCCCGCGGCAGGGGATAAATTTCACACAATGGTCGTGTTGGATTTCCTGTCAGACAGGTGTGATAAGAGAGACGTTACGCATTTGACACGGTTCACAAGTCAAGTCACATGGTCGGGGCTGTTTATTTTTAAAAGGATGTTACGCCGTTTGTAGTCATTTACTGACCAACAATGTTTTGTACTGGTTTGTACTGGTTTTTGTACTGGTTTGTACTGGTTTTTGTACTGGTTGCATAGTGCGCACTCATTGCAATTTTGTGTCTTACAACCTACAAATATTTCCGAGCATGTGATCGACGCGTGATATTGGAAAACCGACCAATGAAAACAATTGTTTCTCCCGACTTTCGTCAAAACAAAGATGGATGCTCGATATTTACATTTACAAATCGGGCCGTGTTTGGTCTTCAATTAAATAGCGAAAGACATTCCATAAGACTTAAATCGATTGATCCGGCTGTAATTGACGACGGAAGGTATATGTAAGGTAATTATGAGGTCAAATAATCATTGAAAATTGCCGATTAGTCTTCACTAATTGGAGTACACGTTTAGTGACAAACCAATTTACACATCGTATTATCGGCACATAGGTCACGCAGACTGATCAGGTGACCAGCGTACAGTACATGTACACAGGTGGAAGACTCGGACCTATGACACCAAAAAAATGCCTATTAAAAAAAAATCCCATTACCCTACCCACTTGGTCTCGTACAGTACTATACGTTAATTCAAGGTGACTATAAATAGCGCTATTATAAAAAGAGCCCTCTTTTTTCCGGCTCGCACAAACACAATAAACATCGATTAAATGTATGAAATATGTCTCTGGCAATCGATAAAGGTATTAGGTGTGTGAATATACTCACTTCAAATCGCTGTTTCAAGTATTTATTGAGTTATTCGCGTTTTGATTACCCCATCCAAAGCGAAAGTTGCGTGTACGAAAGAATCTCACACAGAATCGGAGGCCGTCCGGCTGGATTATCGGTCATATTTGGCCGATAGCTGATCGCCAGCTCAAACTAAAGTCGTACACCATGATCATATACATTAGAGACTCCAACCATACAAAGTTCGTCCAATTGTGATCGTTCGCCGATCTAAAAAACACTTTTTTGTCTTATTTCGTTCATTATCTGGAACTGGGTCAATGCACCATCTTCCATAATACAACCGGAAGCGTCTATGTAAAGAACATCTCTGATTGGCTAAATCTAAACTGTATGACGTCATTCAACCTATTTTGGGATTGCGGAAGACATAATCTGATAGTACGTGAATCATGAATGAAAGTGGAAAGTGGAAAAAGGTGTTTTTTAGATCGGTGAATGATCACAATTGGACGAACTTTGTATGGTTGGAGTTGCTAATGTATATGGTCATGGTGCACCACTTTAGTTTGAGCTGTCGATCAGTTATTGGTCAAATATGACCGATAATCCACGCCGGACGGCCTTCGATTCTGTGTGAGATTCTTTCGTACACGCAACTTTCGCTTTGGATGGGGTAATCAAAACGCGAATAACTCAATAAATACTTGAAACAGCGATTTGAAGTGAGTATATTCACACACCTAATACCTTTATCGATTGCCAGAGACATATTTCATACATTTAATCGATGTTTATTGTGTTTGTGCGAGCCGGAAAAAAGAGGGCTCTTTCTATAATAGCGCTATTTATAGTCACCTTGAATTAACGTATAGTACTGTACGAGACCAAGTGGGTGGGGTAATGGGATTTTTTTTAATAGGCATTTTTTTGGTGTCATAGGTCCGAGTCTTCCACCTGTGTACATGTACATGTATATCAAGTCTTGAGTAAGAATAGTGAAAAACCTCTAAAAACCGGTATTTGTTTTACTTTTTAATAAAAACTTGTTCATGCAACACATGAGAATTGTCTCCATTTGAGATCATTCTCATGTGCTACCAAGTCTTCGTCAAGCAGATTTGATCATAAAAACTAAACAGCAGATGACAAAATTTAACAATGCTGGCAATTTTATTTTAGAAAACAGTTAAATATGAAACAAAATCAGACGACAATTTCATTTCCTGTTTTCTAGGGGTTAAACATTGGAACATTGATGCAATGTGATTATGTCAATACGGATGTTGTGTTCCAAGTGGATTATAGGAAGTCATATATAATCATGTTTCTGCATTGAATATTGAATTCAGTGCATCCTGTTCAATTGTCCCTTCTCGAGTTGTATTCGGTACAATTGGTGGCATAGGCAGATTCCGGGGGGGTGGGTGGGGGGGGGGGGGGGGGGGGGGGGCGGACCCGGCGCGCACCCCCCCCTAAAATTTCCTGAGTAAAGATTTTTTACAAGTTACCAGGCACGTTTCATGCCAAGTGATTCCATGCATTTTTCGGTCGTTTTCGAATTGTTTCAAAATTTGAACTTTTTAAATTAAAAATCATGTCTAAACATACTGTGACAGTGTCAATATTTTTGCTACAAAATGCGCCAGAACGCAGGAAATGCGATGTACATTCTGCTCGGACGACTATTTTGTAATACTTGACTATATTATCGAACGAGCATAGCTCGTTCGATAATATAGTCAAGTATTGCAAAATAGTTACGCCCCCCCTAACCCGAAATCCTGGATCCACGCCTGGGTGGTTTAACCTTTCAACACCACAGGCCTGTACAGTGGTATTGGCAAATACTGTAGATCCAGATGCACTTTCTGCAAGTAATTTTCATATTTCTGAGAACAAAAACACCCCATTTTCATAATTGGACTACCGGTAGTCTGAAAATAATTTTTGTGACGATTGGATTGGTCCGGAAATTAACATAATTATAAAAATCCATTCCAGTTACTTAGGGGTGAAATGGTTTGTCAAGTCGCCAGACAACTGAATCACCCTCATTGGATTTAGCACCGAACATCGTCCTCTTCCACCGCAGACACTTCTTGTCCAGTAGCCAATTTCATCAAAATTGAAAAGTATACTTAATATCTAGCAAAGTATACTTTAAGGGAGTTATCATTTATTTTTCCCGAAATGCATTATTTCATATAGAACTAAATACTGCATATATTTAATGATTAAATGTATGCAGAATTATTATACTGAATTTATTACATTATCACAGCCAAAATGACTGTGATAATGTAATTGGAGAAATTTGTTATAATTTCTGTTTCCTTTCACCAAACGTTTTGATATTTCACACATGCCTTTCTCTAATGATTCTCTTATCATGCCATGCCAAATCCACAAGGTCCAGTTCAGGATCAACTTAACATTAGGGGAAATTTGTTATAATTTCTGTTTCCTTTCACACATCTTCTTGATATTCGTTAAACTAAAGCACCATCAGGGGTGCTTCGTTGTCTTCTGACTACTTTTGTTAGTTATGCCCCTTTGTATTTTTGCGCACTGGTTTCTGTTCGAACACCCTTTGGTTACACCGTACAGGGATTCCGCTGGGGATTTTTTGTTTTGATTTTTTTTCGAAAATTGTAATTTTTTATCGCCAATTGTAATTTTTTATCGCCAATTGTTTATTTTTATCGCCAATTGCGAAAGTGGCGATCGCCAGCTGAATCCCTGACCGTATATTTTCATGAAACTAAACACATATACTAAATTTCTAGTTATCTCCTGGGGACCTCCCAGGATGTCTGCTCTAGAGAGGTTTCTCCACACATCATCCCTGATTTGGACGCAGATCAGCCTTCCTGTGGCTGGTTACATATGAGACAAGCCATATGAGTTTGTACCTAATAACATTTGCGATATCTCATAAAATTTATTTGCAAATTTTACGATATTCTCAGAGTTAAGGTGCGTAATTTGATCAACCTTGGTGGCAATTTTGTTATTTATTCACCAAAAATGGCAAGTTGGGAGTGCTTTAGAATCGTCTCATTCAGATGATTCTAAAGAACTCCCAAATTACCATTTTTGGTGAAGAACTAAGAAAAATACCTCGAATATTTGGTCAAATTACGCATCTTAACTAGAGCACTGATTTTCTGTAAATGACATCAAAAGTTTAAAAAATTCTCATGGCAAATGCTGTTTGCTTTTTATTCTCCATTTTCTTCATCTAAAACATCGTTTGACAACACTTCAGAATATTTTCAGATGGAAATGATTCAAAAGTTCTGTCAAAGAATGTTTTTATTGAGAAATAAGACAATACATAAAACAACAGCAGATGACAATTTTCGTTCCCCACATTCTAAGGGCTAACTTTGACACTTTAGAATCATTTCCATTGGAAATTGGTTGTAGAAAAACATGGTAGACTAAATTAATTTTTATGTGTTCTGAGTAGCCTATTTCACCAACATTGCAAAGTATACTTCTCTTGCTAAGTACACTTTGAGGGAGAAATTTTCAATTTAAGGATAATATGGCTGTGATAATGTAATAAATTCAGTATACCGGTATTCAAAATTAATAAATTTATATTTAAAATTTCTCCCTCAAAGTATACTTTGCTAGTGATAAGTATACTTTGCAATGTTTGTGAAATAGGCTACTGAACACAAACAAATTATTTGAGTTTACCATGTTTGTCTACAACCAATTTCCAATGGAAATGATGTGACCAAGTTCAATTTAGCTTGTAATTTCCTGGGGCGCATTTCACTAAGCTTCGTACGACTAAAATGTTCGTTCGTAAGTGCAAAATTATGATGGTCTTTAAATGTCACATTAACAATGTTTTCTTGTAAACAATTATTGGATTTACATTTATTGAGCATAGGCTGCTTATGCAGCCTATGCTCAATAAATGTATATCCATCAATTGAAATTTCCAGACGATTCTAAATTTGCACTTACGAACATTTCAGTCATACGAAGCTTAGTGAAACGGCGGCCCCCATGACTTGCTGTCTATGACATGGCAATCTGACATGCAGGATAATTAGCCAGCACATGCATATTTATGACCAGGGACAAGTTGTGCCTGTATTCACAGGCGTGTAACCAGAATCTTGCTGAGGGGGGTGCGCATTGAGCGGCGATAGCCGCTAATTGTCTAGGGGGGTCCGGGGGCATGCCTCCCTGCTTTTTTTGGATAAAGAACGCAAATCCTGGCTTCTAGAGCCCTCCAGACATTGATATATTATGCGAAAATATATTTATTTTAGCAGAGAAATTTTCATTTTACGAAATGTAGTTCTTATTTGATCTATGTGTACACACCTGGCCAGGGGGTCATACCCCCCTGATTACGCGTCTCAATTATTTTGGAGGTACCATCGGAGACATAGTCACTTTAATATTTCCATGTTTGATTAGGAATAATGGGCATCCGGCTCTTCAGTGATATTTACACTATTGCAACAACTTCAGTTGCCACAGAAAGATCGTTCAACCCATTACAATCTGTGGATACACCAAATTGTAAATATTTTCATTATTTCTCATCATACAGAAATATTGTGACCACCATTTGAATCGTCTCATTGAGATGGTTCAAATGAGTGGTCACAATATGTACTTTCATTGAGAATTAAAAAAAGTCGGAAAAATATTTTTCAGAATTTTCATACATCCAAAAGTGTATTCCGAATGTAATTTGTTAACCTATTTCATGCTGAGGATATGTCATTTTGTTTCTGAAAAATTCTACATATTTTCTTTATTGTGCTTAGAAGTATATGTCGTGACCACCATTTGAACCGTATAAATGATGGGAAGTTTGATGTTTATACGGTATGTATACTGTAGCTCGTATACATGATGTTAACTTTGATGTTTATACGGTATGTATACTGTAGCTCGTATACATGATGTTAACTTTGATGTTTATACGGTATGTATACTGTAGCTCGTATAAATGATGTTAACTTTGATGTTTATACGGTATGTATACTGTAGCTCGTATAAATGATGTTAACTTTGATGTTTATACGGTATGTATACTGTAGCTCGTATAAATGATGGGAACTTTGATGTTTATACGGTATGTATACTGTAGCTCGTATACATGATGGGAACTTTGATGTTTATACGGTATGTATACTGTAGCTCGTATAAATGATGTTAACTTTGATGTTTATACTGTATGTATACTGTAGCTCGTATACATGATGGGAACTTTGATGTTTATACGGTATGTATACTGTAGCTCGTATACATGATGTTAACTTTGATGTTTATACGGTATGTATACTGTAGCTCGTATACATGATGGGAACTTTGATGTTTATACGGTATGTATACTGTAGCTCGTATAAATGATGTTAACTTTGATGTTTATACTGTATGTATACTGTAGCTCGTATACATGATGTTAACTTTGATGTTTATACGGTATGTATACTGTAGCTCGTATACATGATGTTAACTTTGATGTTTATACGGTATGTATACTGTAGCTCGTATAAATGATGTTAACTTATACAGTATGTATACTGTAGCTCGTATAAATGATGTTAACTTTGATGTTTATACAGTATGTATACTGTAGCTCGTATACATGATGTTAACTTTGATGTTTATACAGTATGTATACTGTAGTCGTATAAATATGTTAACTGATTTATACGGTAATGTACTGTACATGTAGCTGTATAAATGATGTTAACTTTGATGTTTATACGTATGTATATCTGTAGCTCGTATACATGATGTACTGATGTTTATTTACAGTATGTATAACTGAGCTCGTATTTATATGCTGTAAAAATGATGTTTTCTGTATAGTATACTGTGAGCTGTATATATGATGTAACTGAAATGTGTTTGTTATGTATACTGTAGCTGTTTAACTGATGTGTATCTGATGTGATACGGTGATACTGTTAAGCGTGATATATATTTGATGTGTTTACTTTGTGTACAGTATGTACTGTAGCTCGTATACATGTGTGGGAACTTTGTGTGTGTATCGGTATGTATACTGTAGCTCGATAAATATTTAAATGGTTTATCTTGTATGTATATTTGAGCTCGTATATGATGTTACTTTGATGTACGGTATGTCTGTGAGCTGTATACATGATGTTAACTGATGTTAATTTAGGTATGTATACTGTAGCTCGTAAATACATGATGAACTTTGATGTTTATACGGTATGTATGTAACTGTTTATACGGTCGTATCATGAAATGATAACTTTGATGTTTATACGGTATGTATACTGTAGCTCGTATACATGATGAACTTTGATGTTTATAAGGTATGTATATGTAGCTGTAAAGATGTTAACTTTGATGTTTATACGGTATGTATCTGTAGTGTTTATACTGATGGGAACTTTGATGTTTATCGGTATGTACTGTAGCTCGTATAAATGATGTTAACTTTGTGTTTATACATGAATGTATACGTAGTGTATACATGTGGGAACTTTGATGTTTATACGGATGTTACTGTTAGCTGTATATGTGAATGACTGTTTATTACGGTATGATACTGTAGCTCGTATATGATGGGAACTTTGATGTTTATCGGTATGTATCTGAGTCGTAAAATGATGTTAACTTTGATGTTTATATGGTAGATACTGTAGCATGTATAAAATGATGTTAACTTTGATGTTTATACGGTATGTATACTGTAGCTCGTATATGATGTTAACTTTGATGTTTATATGGTATGTATACTGTAGCTCGTATATAACTGCATGTAGACTGTTAGTGTTTATCGGTATGTACTGTAGCTCGTATACATGATGTTAACTTTGATGTTTATACGGTATGTATACTGTAGCTCGTATAAATGATGAACTTATGTTTATACGATTTGTACTGTAGTCGTATACATGATGTACTACTGTAGTACGTATGTATACTGATGTAACATGATGTTAATTTGATGTATGGTATGTACTGTAGCTCGTATAAATGATGTTAACTTTGATGTTTATACAAGGTATGTATACTGTAGCTCGTATAAATGATGTTAACTTTGATGTTATACGTATGTATACTGTAGCTCGTATAAATGATGTTAACTTTGTTGTTTATACAGTATGTATACTGTAGCTCGTATAAATGATGTTAACTTTGATGTTTATACGTATGTATACGTAGCTGTATAAATGATGTTAACTTTGATGTTTATACGGTATGTATACTGTAGCTCGTAAATGATGTTAACTTTGATGTTTATACGTATGTACTGTAGTCGTATGTGTTAACTTTGTGTTTATACGGGTATATGTTAGCTCGTATAAATGATGTTAACTTTGATGTACTGTATATCGTATGTATACTTTGTGTAGCTCGTATACTGTGCTGTAACATGATGGGTGATGTACGGTATGTATACTGTAGCTCGTATAAATGATGTTAACTTTGATGTTTGTACGGTATGTATACTGTAGCTCGTATACATGATGTTACTTTGATGTTTATCGGTATGTATACTGTAGCTCGTATAAATGATGTTAACTTTGATGTTTATACGGTATGTATACTGTAGCTCGTATAAATGATGTTAACTTTGATGTTTTACGGTATGTATACTGTAGCTGATAAATGATGTTAACTTTGATGTTTATACGGTATGTATACTGTAGCTCGTATAAATGATGTTAACTTTGATGTTTATACGGTATGTATACTGTAGCTCGTATAAATGATGTTAACTTTGATGTTTATACGGTATGTATACTGTAGCTCGTATAAATGATGTTAACTTTGATGTTTATACGGTATGTATACTGTAGCTCGTATACATGATGTTAACTTTGATGTTTATACGGTATGTATACTGTAGCTCGTATACATGATGGGAAGTTTGATGTTTATACTGTAAGTATACTGTAGCTCGTATACATGATGTTAACTTTGATGTTTATACAGTATGTATACTGTAGCTCGTATACATGATGTTAACTTTGATGTTTATACTGTATGTATACTGTAGCTCGTATAAATGATGTTAACTTTGATGTTTATACGGTATGTATACTGTAGCTCGTATACATGATGGGAAGTTTGATGTTTATACTGTATGTATACTGTAGCTCGTATACATGATGTTAACTTTGATGTTTATACGGTATGTATACTGTAGCTCGTATAAATGATGTTAACTTTGATGTTTATACGGTATGTATACTGTAGCTCGTATAAATGATGTTAACTTTGATGTTTATACGGTATGTATACTGTAGCTCGTATAAATGATGTTAACTTTGATGATTTTACGGTATGTATACTGTAGCTCGTATACATGATGTTAACTTTGATGTTTATACGGTATGTATACTGTAGCTCGTATACATGATGTTAACTTTGATGTTTATACGGTGTATAAATGATGTTAACTTTGATGTTTATACGGTATATATACTGTAGCTTGTATAAATGATGTTAACTTTGATGTTTATACGGTATGTATACTGTAGCTCGTATAAATGATGTTAACTTTGATGTTTATACGGTATGTATACTGTAGCTCGTATAAATGATGTTAACTTTGATGTTTATACGGTATGTATACTGTAGCTCGTATAAATGATTGGAAGTAAATGTTGCCATCTGTAGCCTATTTCACCAACATTGCAAAGTATACTTTTCTAGCAAACTATACTTTGAGGGAGAAATTTTCAATTTTAGGATAAATTTATTAATTTTTATTATACTGAATTTATTACATTATCACAGCCATTTTGGCTGTGATAATGTAATACATTCAGTATAATAATTCTGCATAGTTTTAATCATCAAATATATGCAGTCGTTAGTTCTATATGAAAAAATGCATTTCAGGAAAAATAAATGATTACTCCCTCAAAGTATACTTTGCTAGAAAAGTATACTTTGCAATTTTGATGAAATAGGCTACTGCTGTTTCTCAGCAGAGTACAATGTTTGTTTTATTTTAGGCATAATAACTTATTTTTCTTTGCACATGAGAATTGTCTCTATTGGAGATGTTTCTTATGGACTGTTAGAAGATGTTTTGTTGAAAGATATTGAAAATACTTAATGTACATTATTTCAGTGTTTTAGGTTTTTCATTCCAATATTTGTCAATACTTAACCCTTGAAGTCTATGAATACAATACTTTTTGTTGAAGACAATCTGATTATTTTGTTAATTTCTCTATCAAAAATACATGTTGTTACATGTACCACTCATGTGAAGAGTCATATACCTTCAAAAAGCAAATAAAGAAAAATGTGAAAAAATATGTGAAAGCATATCCCAAAAGTTTCATACTACTTTAACTCTTTGCATGCTGGGAAACTTGTGGGCTATAAATAGTTCAAAACTAGCGGACAAGAATTCATCATATTTTCTTGTATTTCTCTCCGTAAATATCATGAATATGTCTTGGAATTTCATTAGAATTGAGTCCTGAGGACTCAATTCTAATGAAATTTCAAGACATATTTACAGAGAAATAAAACATATACTCCTAATTTGTTTGGCGGATATTTTCACCGCTAGCATGCAAAGAGTTAATTGTATCCGTTCTATAATGGGTTAAAGGTACATGCCCACTCAGTAGGCACAAAATGTTTTTTATATCTGAGACATCATCTGAAATATTTTCTGGCAAAATAAACATTCATTCACCATTATCCCATGTATTAATTGTCATTATGATACATTTTAAATCAGACGTAAATTTTCACACTGATATCGGGTTTCATTAAAATACTAACAGACATTACTATTTATTCTCTGTAGTGACACAATTATACACTTATTTAATTCCCATAAAGAATAGTTTGTGCCTACTGAGTGGGCATGTACCTTTAATATATAGGGCATTTGGAGTATAATTACTCAAATCTCATACTTGAAATCACAGATGTTGATATGTTGAGCATGAGCCTAGCTCAACGAATCAAAGTGTCTGATTTCAATTTCCCATGCTGAACTGATGCTATAGTGTATTTCATGTATACTGTCCGGTGTTTATATAATGAGCCAGGTTAACCAATTTCGTGTTGAGGATACGCCAGTTTGTATGAGGAAAATCCTAAATGTTTTCTTTATATGAGCTCAGAAGTACATGTCGCGACCACCATTTGAACCGTCTTGTCGAGATGGTTCAAATGAGTGGTCACAATATATACTTTCATTGAGACATTTTAAAAATAGAAATAAAATGTTTTAAATTTTATACCCATAAAGCTATATCTTGAATGCAATGGGTTCACTAATTTCTTGCGGAGGATTACACTACATTGTAGTTTGCTCACATACAAATTTTAGGATTTCTATTATAAGCCCTCACTGACAGTTCAAGCTATGTCTGATCGTTTTTACAGTGGGGTCAGCGTGTTAGTGCACACACGAACGAACACGTTTGTGTGTGCACTTACACGGTTCCAACCTGTCGTGTTCGTTCGTGTGTGCACTTACACGCTGACCCCACTGTATGTTCTGACCACTCATTTGAGCTGTCTTCTTCAGTTATCTCTAGAACAATGTTAGAGCTGGAACTGTGTAGATTTGTATCCGTTTTCTGAAGGTATATGATGCTAAATGTGTGACCTGAAAAACGAAAGTAGAAAAATACAAATTATTTAAAATTGAAATAAAACTAGTGTTGCAAATGCTGGTTTTGGTAAATATAGCATTCATATTTTCCGCAGATGCTCCCGCGATTAGTAGTCACGTGAAGTGTTATGACTAGACACCACATCATAGGCTACATCAGCGATTACATTCAATTCTGACACTGTTAAATTTGGTTATTTTCGCTCATCATGCATGTACATCGGGTGTTAGCCCTTAGACCGCTATCTTATTTTTTTTGTCCTCTGTTGTTTATTTTCTATTTTCCATTTTTATCATCAAAAACATGCTTTGACAGCACTTTAGTAGAATAATTTACAACATGCTTTGACAGCACTTCAGAATCATTTCCATTGGAAATGATTCTGAAGTGCTGTCAAACCATCTTTTTATTGAGATATAAGGCAAGATATAAAAGCAACAGCTGACGACAATTGTTGTGAGTAGCGGTCTAAGGGTTAAGGTATTGCCGTGTTTTATATGGTGATAATAAAATTATATAGAGGTGTGCAATGCTGAAAATGTCTGAAAACTAAAGAATTTTCAAGCAGGTTAGTCTTTGTGTCGTATATTCAGCCTACCGGTAGTCAATGGTAACTATGAATCGGTGAAAGGAATTATGTCATTACAAGTGGGTTTTCCAGGTGGATGTTGCATATGACCAAGTTAAATATCATGTAATGTGGAACCTCTATAAATGGACACCCTGGGAGGTCCCCAGGGTGTCCAGTTTAGAGAGGATCCACGGTAAAAACAGGCATACATGTATGGCTACTTCAAAACACACGTGGGTGGTTTGTGATCATGAACAGACATTAACATCGGAGATAAGGGGAAATAATTCCAGCACAAAAATATTTACACACTTCCCTAACATTTGATTGGTCCGTAGCAAGTCTCTGTCCAAAATTTATATCCCAGTAAACTCCCACGCCGAACTACTTTCCTTAACCGTGAGGCGCAGTTAAAATAATTCTTAAGAAAACGGAAAATAAACACATTTTTGTGATGAATTTATTTCAAATGCTGGAATTATAAGGAATGAATGGCCTTTTTGTTGAATTTATCGGGGATATAAACTTGGAAAAGTCGCGGGAATACTGGACGAGGCCTTCCGGCCTTCGTCCAGTATTCCCGCGACTTTTCCAAGTTTATTCCCCGATAAATTCAACAAAAAGGCCATTCATTCCTATAATGAAACCTACCAAAAGTAACACAAGTAACCTTTCTCTGTGTCCGGTTTAGAGAGGTTGCAGTGTAGCACAAAATGTCCATGCCTTGTTTATGACATGAGCTGACACACAAATGTGATGATTAGCCGACAAACGCATTTTTATGAGCATGGACAAGTTGAATACACCTTTACATATTTTTGTTTTTATTTTTGTTTTTTCTCAATGAAAGTATATGTTGTCTCGGCTAGACGGTTCAAATGGTGGTCACGACATCTATTTCTGAGCTGATATAAAGAAAATATTTAGGATTTGCCACAAACAAAATGGCATGTGCTCAGCACGAAATGGGTTAATTATTACAATATTCATTGATATATCTCAACTATTTTTGTGAAATGTATCTTCGGAGATACCATCTGAGACACTTTGCTGTAAAAAATTCGCAAAAAAAAATTGGCCATATTTTCAGTGAATAGCATACTAAAAGTTCAGGGACGTCGGAACAGGTCCAGCAGGTCCGGCCACTGCCGGATCAATAATTTTAACATATTTGTATTTCATGTATTAAAAAACGGAATGTAAATATTTTTATGCAATTTTCTCATTTCTTATCAAAAGTGTATGTTGTTACCACTCAGTTGAACCGTCTCGGCGAGACGGTTCAACTGAGTGGTAACAACATACACTTTGGGTTGGTAGCGCGGGCACCCAGTAGATTCGCCGGACCAATATTATGATGCTCCCGGCGCCCCTGAAGTTGGTAAAAATGTCAAACACATGCTGAATTGAATTAATTCTACTTCTATTCTCATCTTTCCTGCCTGTAAGTAAAATCGGCCTAATGAGACAAGCCATGTGATTTTGTACCTACATGTATAACAAGATCACGTGGTTACAACAACAACAACGTCGCCCACTCCAAAGTAAGTATTCTTTGATATTTTCCTTAATATGCAACAGATTGTCATGATATATGGCGCAGCAAACGCGTCTTCATGAGCTGCATTTGGTGGTCTAGTGAGTTTGGCAAAACTTCTGTCGTTTTTGCGAAGAATCGATATTGATTCTTCGCATAAACGACAGAAGTTTGGGCAAAAATACAGAGACCACCAAATGCAGCTTAACAAGACGCGTTTGATGTGCCATATTTCAGCAAAATCTGTTACGTAATAAGGACAATATAAAAGAATACGTACTTTCAATCGGATTTGTTGTTGTTGTTAGTACCACGTGATCATACACCTTGTATAAGAACATGTGCAATATCTCGTGAAAAATATTAATTACCGGTAACTGATCGAATTCTAGTCGGTACACCTGCCTGGCATTCACTATGCATGATCTCCCAGTCGTGCCCATGTTTGAGTGTTTAACCCTTCCTACGCTGTTGACGGAAATTGCCGTCTGCTGTTTTTCATTTTCATGGTTTGGCAGCAATTTAGAATCATTTCCATTGGAAATGATGCTAAGGTGCTGTCAAACCATGTTTTTATTGAGAAAAAGGAGAAACAGCCGACGACAATTCTCGGTTTCCGCCTTTTAAGGGTTGAGACGACTTAGCTATCACATTATCAGGTTAAGTAGATGGCAGGAATATGCCACCATATGTAGTTTTGGTTCTGCATACCTTAACCCTTCCTACGCTGTTGACGGAAATTGCCATCTGCTGTTTTTCATTTTTGCTTTAATTCTTAACAAAAAACTTGTTTTGACAGCACATGAGACGATTCTCATGTGCTTTCAAAACCAGGTTTTTGTCGAGACATATTGAAAATAAAACATTTCCAGCATTTAATTCAGCATAGTAAAGGTTAACACTTTGAAAAATTCACCACTAAGTAATAGTTATAGTTCACATATTGAATTTTTAATAAACTAGTTTATTTAAAATTCAATATGTGAACTATAACTAACTTTTTGTTTGCCACGCCCCATCGCGTGCTCGTGTTATGTTTGAATGGAGCGCCACCCCTACACGCTTTCAAATCCCGATACTATTACGTGATTGGCGGTTTTACAATGAATCGATCATGCGCACGCGGTGACATGGTTCACATCACAGGAAATTACTTCAACAAGGCGGGGCATCTGTTTCTACATATAACTTCACGTATTTCAAAATTTAATGATTAATTTAATATATATTGATGAAAGTGTCGCAATATGCGATTAATTGAGACAAAAGGCTGTGCTTTCATTGGTCGAGGAACTAGGGCAAACAGTAAATATTGTCATACCGCAGATAAGTTTCTCGGCTTTTGATTGGCTAGCTTGCCTGGTCATATATATTATATGACCTGCCAAGGCCGTCGGACATACAGGAATTGCGATTCCCCTCCGGCGCCTCGCGTCCAAGGAAGACGCATTTTGCAAGCGTCTACTGATTGCGAATTGTATTCCTCACTAAACACAATAACACCCCGAATTGATCAATACAAGTAACAAATTGTACGCTCAAAACCAGTCTTTATTGTTTATTTTTCCATAAATATTTTTCGCTCATCAAAATATGAGCGAAAAATTAGCCAAAATAACGAAAATTGCTTTTCAAATCTCAACGAGCTTGCCTTCGTGACACGGCTATATTTAGGTCACAAACTATGGGTTCCACGCACGAAACCGCGGCGTAGCAATGACAGCGAATGTTTGGGAACCAGTCGCATTATTCTAGAGGCGCCAAAGGGAGAGCAGATCGATAGAGACGTGGAATATAAATTAAATTACACGATATAAAAAACTGTCATAAAGTCGTTTTCGATGGATTTCTTACTCCATATTTAGTTTGTTTTCGCTTAATAAAAAAACAAAATGTTCATTTACGCCTTTATATTAAGACTGACGGTAGAAAATCGAATCTCGGATTATTTTTCTTCCTGAAAAAACGCAAAGATCAAAAGAAGAGATATGTTTATACGGCCAAATACAGGATCTGCGGTATGACAAATACGTTATTGTGATTCTACACAGGCTATATGGTGTAATATTGCCCGTCTGAAGGTATGTTCACCCTCGGCTATCAGCCGAGGGTGAACATACCTTCAGACGGGCAATATTACACCATATAGCCTGTGTAGAATCACAATAACTTATAATGTTAATAAATAATTAATAAGATATGTTAATTTTCCGACCAATCCAATCATCGCAAAATGAAAAGGTGTTTGTGTTCTGAAAAAAAAATGAAAATTTCTTGCAAAAAGTGCAAATCCTGATGAGACGGCTCATTATGAGCCGGCTCATCATGATGAACACTGTTTGCAAATAACAGTATAGAGGGTTGTAGTGTTGAAATGGTGAATTCTTTGTTTCGCAGAATGTTGCCGGTGACATAGGCCTGCCGTGAGGGTACACCTACGGGATGGCTGCTCCAGGACACGTGTATCGGCTGCTCTTCATCATGCTCCTACCGGTATCTGACTTTGCTGCTGGCTGGCTCTCATCTATTCCTTGTGAGTAACATCGGCCTAAATGAGACAAGCCATGCGATTTTGTACCAAAGAGCATGTGCGATATCTCATGAAAAATATTTACAAAATTTACTATATTTTCTGTAAATTACGTCGAAAGTTAACAAATTCCATTGACAAAATTTTCGTCATCTTTCGTTTCGTCCTTATAAATTTGTTAGCGCACCCATCCGTCACACAAAGGTTCACCTTGCTTGTTTAAGTGTGTAAGTTGTACACCGCTTGGCATTATTTCCACGATACCTCACACATGTACCGTATACATCATGACCTAGTGACGTGTCAAGTGCAAGATCGACGACTTTCAATTTTTTTCATTTGGAGTTACCTCCATTGACAAAATGTTCACATTGTTGGTTTAGGTCCTTGTCCAGTGCGTAAGTCCTATGCAGCTTGGCGTATATTCATGATACTTCACACATATGGGACATGCCATGTGATTTTGTACCTTCGGACTTGTGCGTAATTTCATTAAATACGTTTACAAAAATTTTCATAAATAATGTCAAAAGTTGGCAAGATTTTCAGAGTATATTCCGCAGGTATTCTGAAAATTTTGTCAACTTTTGCCGCCATTTACGTAAAATATTGTAAATTTTGTAAACAGATTTCATGAAATTACTCAGATATCCAAAGTACAAAATCCATGGCGTGACCTAGAGGTGTGTCACATGCAATAGATGAAATAGATTTTGTTTAATATTTTTTTTATTTCTGGACCCATTTTCAAAATGTTTTCTTAGTTACCGGTACATCATTTTCAAGCTATCTCGCCAGGTTTCGGAGTCAATTTCCAATTTTTTTTTGTTTTATGATCCTTCAGTAAATTCCCATAGGAAAATATTTTTTTCGCAATAAAATCAATATTTGATGGAATTTCATCAAATAACTTTTTTGGGGGAGGGTGACTTTTTTGTTATTGATGAAAAAGTACTTACTTTTAAATATTTTTTACATTTAATGCGTTTAATAGTAGTGTGTCCGTGATAGCAAATACGCATTGATATTTTGTGGGAATTACCTACGTCCGGTACACTCAATTCACATTGTTCGACTGGCTCATTTGTCACATTAGTTTTCATTATCACACAATTGTGTTACACATTTTAAATAAGCTAACATATGTTTTTGTGAAATGTATCTTCGGAGATACTATCGGAGACACTTTGCTGTAAAAAATTCGAAAAAAAAGAAATGGCCATATTTTCAGTGAATAGCATACTAAAAGTTCAGGGACGTCGGAACAGGTCGGGCATGTCCGGCCACTGCCGGATCAATAATTTTAACGTTTTTTGTAATTTTTGTATAATTAATGGGATGTAAATATTTTTCTGCAATTTTCTCATTTCTTATCAAAAGTGTATGTTGTTACCACTCAGTTGAACCGTCTCGGTGAGACGGTTCAACTGAGTGGTAACAACATACACTTTGGGTGGGTTACACATGTTAAATAAGCTAACATCTCTACGACTCTGGCAAATGTTTTCTCTTCCGCGATTATGAATATGTCCTACTGGTAGGCGACCCATTTTTCGTCTGTACCCATTTTCCCGGACACCCTCGTAAACGCTTAATTCTGCATTTTCAAAAAGATTTTTGTTCCTGGTCATTAAGGTGGTCATATCCAGTTGTCAGGTGTGAAGATTTCCGAGAAAAATGTGAAAAACTATTAAATTGAACTGTTTTCATACCTGCCAACTTCTGTTGACACCTGTATGCATGACGTGGAACTTGATTATCGGAACCGGGCACTTGTGTTGAAAAGAGGTAAAGCGTACAGAATAAAGGAATTAACAGTATCTTCGAAGTAATACACGCAATAATTGTAAAAATAGCACAAATTCTTAAAAAATTGTTACCGCAATGTGTCCGTCGTCGTCGTCCGTCGTCCGTGAACATTTTCAAACGTCTTCTCCTCGGTAACCATTGGGTCTATAGTCACCAAACTTCATGGTCATGGTCCTTAGGTAGGGGGATTACAAAATTGTTAAAATGACGTCATTACGTAATCCAAGATGGCCGCCGTCTAAAAATAGCACAAATTCTTAAAAAATCTTCTTCTCATGAACCGCTAGCCGGATTTCAACAAAACTTGGTAGGAATGATCGATGTACATTGCTCTTTCAAAGTTGTTAAAATGGTGACCCCCCCGGGTCAAAAATGGGCGTGGCCCGTGGGGTCAAATTTTATTTTTGACTGAATATGGTCATGTCATATATCAAATTGAAGGTATCAATGAGGCGATCACTCTGGTGTATTTTTTGTCGAAATCGGATTGTTATGTCATCCAAGATGGCCGCCGAAAGGTCAAAAGGTCGTTCTTTTATTAGAGGTTTCAAAATTCTTCTTCACATGAACCGCTTGGCCCATGGTAGTTAAACTTAAAAGTTATGGTCCATGGGTGAAGCCTTTTCAGATTTGTTAAAATGGAGGTCATCGCTAATCCAAGATGGCCGCCGTCTAAAATAGCATAAATTCTTAAAAAATCTTCTTCTCATGAACCACTGGCAGGATTTCGACGAAACTTGGTAGGAATGATCGATGTACATTGCTCTTTCAAAGTTGTTAAAATGGTGACCCCGGGGTCAAAAATGGGCGTGGCCCGTGGGGTAAAATTGGGATCAAATTTTATTTTGGACCGAATATGGTCATGTTATATATCAAATCGAAGGTATCAATGAGGCGATCACTCTGGTACATTTTTTGTCGAAATCGGATTGTTATGTCATCCAAGATGGCCGCCGAAATGCCATAAGGTTGTTCTTTTATTAGAGATTTCAAAATTCTTCTTCACATGAACCGCTTGGCCCATGGTAGCCAAACTTAAAAGTTATGGTCCATGGGTGAAGCCTTTTCAGATTTGTTAAAATGGAGGTCATCGCTAATCCAAGATGACCGCCGTCTAAAAATAGCATAAATTCTTAAAAATCTTCGTCTCATGAACCGCGCTAGCCGGATTTTGACGAAACTTGGTTAGAATAATCGATGTACAATGCTCTTTCAAAGTTGTTAAAATGGTGACCCCGGGGTCAAAAATGGGCGTGGCCCGTGGGTTCAAATTTTATTTTTGACCGAATATGGTCATGTTATATATCAAATCGAAGGTATCAATGAGGCGATCACTCGGGTACATTTTTTGTCGAAATCGGATTGTTATGTCATCCAAGATGGCCGCCGAAATGTCAAAAGGTCGTTCTTTTATTAGAGATTTCAAAATTCTTCTTCACATGAACCGCGCTAGCCGGATTTTGACGAAACTTGGTTAGAATAATCGATGTACAATGCTCTTTCAAAGTTGTTAAAATGGTGACCCCGGGGTCAAAAATGGGCGTGGCCCGTGGGGTCAAATTGGGGTCAAATTTTATTTTTGACCGAATATGCTCATGCCATATATCAAATGGAAGGTATCGATGAGGCGATTGCTCTGGTGCAATATTTGTCGGAATCGGATGATTATGTCATCCATGATGGCCACCAAAAGGTCCATTTATTCAAGATTTTGAACGTCCTTTTCTCAGGAACCACATGGCCGATGCTGGCCAAACTTCAAAGGAAGTTAAGATCCTTGGGTGAAGCATTTTCAGATTTGGTAAAATGAGAGTCATCGCTTAATCCAAGATGACCGCCATTTAAAAATAGCACAATTTGTTTAAAACACATGAACTCGATGTCACATTTTTCTCTGGTGTTCATGGAGTCAGGTGAGCGAATTAGGGCCATCATGGCCCTCTTGTTTTAAAATATTTTTGAGCCTTCATTTTATTTCGTGAAATTTGGTCAAATATTGATTTTATTAAGAACATTTTATTTGTCTATGGGAATTTAACATGGGGGAAAAGGAGGTGGAGGAGCTGTGGGGCGAGTCAGAAAAGAAAACAAAATTGGAAATTGTCTCCGAAACCTCCATGGCTAGATAGCTTGGAAATGATCTAACTATGAAAATAAAAGTTAAATTTTAAATTAAATTTTAATTTAAGTTAAATTGGTCCCTTTATGAAATTCAAAAATCTGTGAAGATGTCTATGGGGATTTAAATTGGGGAAATTGTTTTTTCACAACAAAATCTATAATCGACCAAATTTCATGAAATAAAAAGAATGCTGATTCTTAAATTTTGCTTTAATTAATATTATATTGTTTTTGCATTGTTTATATAGCTGTGAAATTTGGGCAGGTTTCGTGAAACAGACAGAGTTGTTGTAATTTCAGCTCTGGGTGTTCTGGAACCAGATTCTGTAGAAGTATGTACATCGGACAGTGTGAACTTGACATGCACCTTGACTTCAACTCTGTGGAACTCGTCTCAGCTGAAGTATATGTTAGCGTGGAAGCAGGACGATTATGTGATACACAACTGTAGCATCGTAGACGAAACGTGCGAACTTATGCTGGAAAATTTAACACTTGCCGACCATAACCTGAACGTGAGATGTTGTGTCGATAGCTGTGATGATATGTTGAAGTATGTGGGAAACATGGTCATTGTCGAAGTTAGTGGTAAGTGTAAATGGAGAATAGCAGGTTTAGTGTCTTTTGATATCAAGTTTATCATTGTTAATTATTATATACCCTCCCCCCCCCTCCCTCCCCCGGCATACAAAGGTATATACGAGGGTATATAGTTTTCTTAATTCCGTCTGTTTGTCCTTCCGTCTGTCCGTCCGCACGTCTGTCCGTCCGTGTTAAAGTATTTGAGTACCCATTATCTTTATAACGGTAGGTCGAATTGACTTCAAACTTCATATACGTTCTTATCACCATCCATATTTTAAGTTCATACCACACTCATGCGGCCTTCATTTCCAAGGTCAAATTACTTGTGAAATTTGCGTCCGTAAGATTTGCTTTAAAGTTTTCTGGTACCCATTATCTCTGCAACGTTAAGATTGACTTCAAATTTCATAAATCTCCTTATCATCATTCATATTTTCATTCCACCCCACACCATGTGGCCTTCATGTCCATGGTCAAATTACTTAGAATTTGCGTCCGTAAGATTTGCGTTGATGTTTTTGGGTACCCATTATCTCTGCAACGGTAAGTCGGATTGACTTCAAACTTCATATACTTCCTTATCATCATCCATATTTTCATTTCGTACCACATCCATGCGGCTTTCATGTCCAAGGTCACAAGGTCTTGGACCTCAAACTTCATATAATTGTACTTTCTTATCATCATCCATATTTTGATTCCATACCACACCTATGTGGCCTTCATGTCCAAGGTCAAGGTCGAATTACTTAGAAATTAAAGTTTGCATTGAAATTTTTTATTTTTTTAAATATTTGCGTTAAAGTTTTTATTTGTCGGTCCAGGTGGCGGCCAGGGGTATCTGTGAGCCCCTGCCCACTTTCTCTTGATAAAGGTGTTCTGATATGCATGTATTTGGAACTAAATTAAAGCCAAAATGACAGCCAGAGCATACCAGCTAGCATATATTTTTGAAATCAGAAAATAATGGCAATTCAGAAAATGAAAAAAAATTGTAATATTCATTCAACTGGTCCATTTTCCGTTGACAGGTCATACATAAAAAAAAAGAAAACAGCAAATTTATTACAGAATTAACTCTTTCACCTGTAAATATCTGACATTGATAGTTCCATGCTCATTTCTGGTCTATTCCATAAATCAGATAAGGGTATTTGTAAAATGTCTGAAACATACCGACAAACACTGTAAATCCAGTAGCCTATTTCACCAACATTGCAAAGTATACTTTTATTATACCCCCACAAACAAAGTTTGTTGGCGGTATATAGGAGTCAGCTTGTCAGTCTGTCGGTTGGTCGGTCGGTCTGTTGGAAATTCCCTTCCGCTCTATATCTTCTACACCGATGCATGGATTATCAAATGGCTTGGCACAAATGTTTCTCATGATGAGAAGGTGTGTCGCGATCAATAACCACGCACCTATGTCCAAGGTCACAGTTGAAGATCAAGGTCAAACCTATTGAATTATACCCCCACAAACAAAATTTGTTGGGGGTATATAGGAGTCAGCTTGTCGGTCGGTTGGTCGGTCGGTCGGTCGGTCGGTTGGAAATTCCCTTCCACTCTATATCTTCTACACCGATGCATGGATTATCAAATGGCTTGGCACAAATGTTTCTCATGATGAGAAGGTGTGTCGCGATCAATAACCACGCACCTACGTCCAAGGTAAAGGTAACAGTTGAAGGTCAAAGGTCAAACCTATTGAAATTCCCTTCCGCTCTGTATCTTCTACACCGATGCATGGATTATCACACTATGCCCAGGGTCAAGGTCACAGACTTGATCCGTTTGAAACCTTAATGCTCGGCTAAATGGCTTATAATCAAAAAAGCCTTGTTTTCTTTGGCTGCCAGTGGGGGTATTCGTGTGCCGACAGGCCACATTTCTAGTTATACTGAATTTATTACATTATCACAGCCAGAATGTCTGTGATAATGTAATAAATTCAGTATAATAAAAATTAATAAATTTATCCTAACATTGAAAATTTCTCCCTCAAAGTATACTTTGCTAGAAAAGTATACTTTGCAATGTTGGTGAAATAGGCTACTGATGTTTGCATATGTTTGCTGTATGGGATGTAGGATTGAAAAGGTTTAGAAAATACAATATGTTTTCATTGTATTGAAGTTTAATTCTCTAGTACTAGACAACCTAGTCAAATAAATACGACGCTAACCGCTACGTACGATGTTACTTCCTTAAACGATGAAGGGAGCGACCCATAAGCCGATTGAAACCGTGGAATACCTTGCTCTATAGACAACCAAGATAACTGCAGAGCCATTATTTAAGGGTTAACAAACTTCGATATGCATGTTTAGCCTGGCAAGAGGAAGAATCGTATTGATGTTCAATAATCCAGTGAAATATCTCGCCTTCGTTACTGGCTTATTAAGCCGCTATGTCTCAACGTGCATACATTAATTGTCACCTATGGCACTCTTACAGGGCTCCAGATAAGGAATTAGTAATTGAGTATTGTAACTCCATCATTCCTGAAGCAATTGGGTATTTCAAAATATTAATTGGGTAAAATAAAATCACAATGCTGTTTACACATCAACAGACAGCAATTATTGAATAGTTTGCTTCAAAATGAAAACATATCTCTTTTCACGGAAAATAAGAAAAATATGCTATATTTGTGGTCTGTTTATTGTTTTCTGCAGCATGATAAAGGTACAACAACATTTTGATTGCTTTTTGATACTCGCTACTTCTGATTTCAATTGTTTTTTTTTTCAATTTTAATTGGGTATTTAAGCAAATACGCAGCTTATCTGGAGCCCAACAAACAAACACACAAACAAACTTATATCTATATCTTGGTAGTTGAACTTCAATAAACGAAGGTTGTGCATTCAATCCCACTTTCAAACCCCACTTTTGCGTCTATATAACCTTCGCTGTTAAACAATCATCTTTCACCTGGCTCTTGTATTTTTCAGAAACTCCCACCATTGAGAATTTCATGTGTGTTTATCACAATTGGGGCGTGGATGGCACACTGGAGTGTACATGGAGCTTGGGTGTGTCCAACATCGAAGCATCTGGCCTTCATGCCACCCTGAAATGGTATGTCATACAAAAACATTATCAGAGCTACACATATCCAGAGCTCCAGTTAAGGTGCGTAATTTGGAGATAAATTTCTTATTTCTCCATCAAAAATGGCAAGTTGGGAGTGCTTTAGAATCGTCTCAATGAGACGATTCTAAAGCACTCCCAACTTGCCTTTTTTAATGAAGAAATAACAAAATTTCACCCCAAGTTGGTCAAATTACGCAGCTTAACTGGAGCTGTGATATCTTTTTGTACTCCTTGCTTTCACCCCTATGTAACTGGAGTGGATTTTAATATGTTAATTTTGCAGCCAATTCAATCATCACAAAATGATTTTCAGACTAGTTCATTTATGAAAAGAGGGTATTTTTGTTAAAACAAAAATTACTTTCAAAAAGTGCAGATCCTGATGAGCCGGCTCGTTACGAGCCGGCTCATCTGGATCTGCACTGTTTGCATAAACCGCTATAGCGGGCTTTCGGGTTCAAAGGGTTAAGAGTATTTTACTCCTTGCTTTCAAATGCAATGCTTATTATGCACCACACAAGCGAAGTTTAGCTGTGGTATATAGGACTCGGCTCCACTGTATGCCATCTAAACTGATGAATGGAATTACAAATGATTTTTCCCAAGTGTTTGCCATGATATGATCAAGGTGCATGATCACGTGGTTACAACAACAACAACGTCGCCCACTCCAAAGTAAGTATTATTTGATCTTTTCCTTAATATGCAACGGATTTTGATGAAATATGGCGCAGCAAATTCGTCTTCATGGGCTGCATTTGGTGGTCTAGGGAGTTTGGCACAGACTTAAGTCGTTTTTGCAAAGAATCGTCAATTCTTCGCAAAAAACGACAGAAGTTTGGGAGAAAATACAGAAACCACCAAATGCAGCTTAACAAGACGCGTTTGATGCTCCATATTTCATAAAAATCCGTTACGTAATAAGGACACTATAAAAAAAATACGTACTTTGAATCGGTACTTGTTGTTGTTAGTACCACGTGATCATACACCTTGATGATGTGTCTCGTTCAATACTCACATACCTACGTCCGATGTCAGTGTCCCACTTAGGGGTCAAAGGTAAAATAATGAGCATGAGCTTTTGTTTCCATCATATATCTCCTAAACCGTTGAATGGATTTGCAAATGATTTGCCACAAATTTTTGCCATGATGAGACGATGTGTCGCATTCAATATCCAAGGTTAGTTATACTTATAGAAGTCAAAGGTATAAATATTTTCATGAGCTTTCGTTTCCACCGCATATCTTCGAAACCGATGAATACATTTTCAAGTAATTTGCTACAAATGTTTGCCATGATACAATGATCTGTCGCCTTCAATAATATCCAGGTATCTACATCCAAGGTCAGGGTCGCACTTTTTATAGGTCAAGGGTAAAAAATGTGCATGAGCTTTCGTTTCCGCCGTATATCTTCAAAATCGATGAATGTATTAAGGTCACACTTGAGGTCAAAGGTAAAAAATGTGCATGCGCTTTCGTTTCCACCGTATATCTTTTAAGCCGATGATGGATTTTTGTCGCAGCTGCTTGCGGACAGTATGATATATAGTCGGCACATTGGTGTACGTACATACGTGCGTCGGCTTAAAGTTTTTGGTTAAAAGTTTTTTTTTGTAAGTTTTTTCGGTATACTATCAAAGCCTCGGCAGGTGCGACATGCGGGCCACAGCTTTGTGAGATGATGTGTCATGTTCAATACACATGTGTCTGTGTCCAATATCAAGGTCACACTTAGAGGTCAAAGCTCAAAAATGGGCATGGCATGAAATTATGCTTCCAAGCCTATTGAACTCTTTCTGATATTAAATCTGTTCATGTGTCAAAGTGATGTTTGTGGAGGTATATATTATGATCGCTCTTTGATAGCTCTAGTTTTATATTTGCAAATGGATTATCAAATGTTTCATATTTCATATGGATGAAGGATGAAGGTATCGCCTAAGACAAAAGAATGCAATGCAACTTATTCCATAACCACATAAGACCAGGGCCCCAGATAAGCTGTGTATTTGCTTAAATACCCAATTGAACTTGCCAAAAACCCAATTGAAATTAGAAGTAGCGAGTATCAAAAAGCAATACAAATTTTGTGGTAGCTTTATTATGCTGCAGAAAACGATAAACAGATCACAATTATAGCATATTTTTCTCATATTCCATGAAAAAACATCTTGGTATTCATTAGAATTGTCTCCAAGAAGACAATTCTAATGAAATGCCAAGACATGTTTTCATTTCGAAGCAAACTATTCAATAATTGCGGTCTGTTGATGTGTAAACAGTAGTGTGATTTTATTTTGCCCAATTAAAATTTTGAAATACCCAATTGCTTCAGAAATGATGGAGTAACGATACTCAATTACTACAGAAATGATGGAGTAACGATACTCAATTACTACAGAAATGATGGAGTAACAATACTCAATTACTACAGAAATGATGGAGTAACAATACTCAATTACTACAGAAATGATGGAGTAACAATACTCAATTACTACAGAAATGATGGAGTAACAATACTCAATTACTACAGAAATGATGGAGTAACAATACTCAATTACTACAGAAATGAGGAGTAACTACTCAATTACTACAGAAATAATGTAAACAATAACTCAATACTAGAAATGATGGAGTAACAATACTCAATGACTACAGAAATGATGGAGTAACAATACTCAATTACTACAGAAATGATGGAGTAACAATACTCAATGACTACAGAAATGATGGAGTAACAATACTCAATGACTACAGAAATGATGGAGTAACAATACTCAATTACTACAGAAATGATGGAGTAACAATACTCAATGACTACAGAAATGATGGAGTAACAATACTCAATTACTACAGAAATGATGGAGTAACAATACTCAATTACTACAGAAATGATGGGGTAACAATACTCAATGACTAATGCCCTGTAAAACTATTGTTTCTTAGGTGGTCCTTGTTTTGTTTGAAGACAATGGATGTATCGTCCGTCCGTCCGTCCGTCCGATTTTCATTAAAGTTTTGGGTACCTTTTATCTCCTTCGACTTGAAACTTCATATGCTTCTTTATCTTGATTTATTATAGGAATGAATGGCCTTTTTGTGGAATTTATCGGGGTATAAACTTGGAAAAGTCGCGGGAATACTGGACGAAGGCCGGAAGGCCTCGTCCAGTATTCCCGCGACTTTTCCAAGTTTATATCCCCGATAAATCCACAAAAACGCCATTCATTCCTTATAATTCCAGCATTTGAAATAAATTCATCAAGAAAATGTGTTTATTTTCCGTTTTCTTAAGAATTATTTTAACTGCGCCTGACGGTTACGGAAAGTAGTTCGGCATGGAGTTTACTGGGATATAAATTCTGGACAGAGACTTGCTACGGACCAATCAAATGTTAGGGAATTGTGTAAATATTTTTGTGCTGGAATTATATTCTTATTGTTTAGCCCATCTATGCAGCCCACATGCCCAGGGTCAAGGTCAATTTACTTACAAATGTTTTTTAAAGTTTTGTCAAAATTTGTGTTAATGTTTTTGATTATGGTGCTGTCCGGTGATTTCACGCAGCTAAGGAAACAATAACGTAACCGATCTATAAATATCGCACTCACCTTGGGTATTCCCCGAAAATCTGGATGTTCGGTTTACTTGCGCAGTGCGATTTTAGTGACGGTCAGTTAGTTATATTTGTCTATGGTGGCCAATACACGCCAACATGAGTGTCAATTCTACTTTCAGGGAAGGGGGTCAATAAGTCATTAGGTGATAAATTACAGTCAGGGAACAAATTAATGACAGTATAACCCATCCAGCGTAGATTAATACCCAGATTAATGCAAGTACTCAAAATTCAACAAAAAAATAAATTCTAACAAGTTCGGGCTTCCATACATTGAAAATTTTGTCAGCGGTTTCCCCAATGACATCATTTGTATGTTTTAACATACTCGATCCGGGGCCAACTATGTCATTCACAAAACAGAATTAAACAGTTGACAGACGATGTCTTCTGCAAAATGTGATCTATTTTTTAGAGAAAAAAAACGTATGCATGTAATAGGATATGAAGAGTAAAACTGACACCAAAAATAAACTTGTACTCACCAAATATACTTAGACTGGCCAAATATTGTCAGAAGTTGTATAGTTTATGAAAATGTTGACTTCTAAAATACCTACACCAGGTAGCGAGAGATTGACAAGGCTAATTAAACAGATGCTCGAAATCACCGGACGCGCGAAATCACCGAAGACAATTGTACCTATCATTTCTGCAACCCTAAATCCGATCGACTTAACACATATTCCTGTTTATCACCACCGATATTTTGATTCTATAGCCCACCCATGTGACCTTCGTTTCAATACTTTTGGACATACATTCAAATGTTGAATATCTCTTGATACGTTAGTCCAATCATCCCCAAACTTCATCAATCGCTTCTTCACATCGATGGATATCTACCAATTCGGCTGAACTTGAATTTGGTGATCGACGCCATGGTTTTAACAATTTTGGACATACGTCCAAATGTTGAATATCTCCTGCCCTGTTAGTTATTTCATTACCAAACTTCGTAAATAGCTTCCTCACATTGATAGCTATCTATCCCGTGTCATTCCAGTGACCTTGACGATCGCCTTGGTGACTTTGACTTTCGTGTCAATTTTGGATGTACTTCCAAATGTTGAATATCACCTGATCCGTTCGTTGGATCATTACCAAACTTTGATGGATATCAACCGAATGTCATTTACGTGACCTTGACCTTGGTGACCGTGACCTTCATATCAATAATTTTGGACTTCCTCATATTATGACCTTGACATTAGTGCATTGACCCGGCCTTATATGACCTTAGCTGTTGATAGGCTGTTAAACCCCAACAAACAAACAATTGACCTTTATGGCGATAGCCTTGCTTACTGGGTGTGACACTCCATGGTGATCGCCTTGTTTTGTTTAAATTTGCGTCAGTTTTTAGCTCGCCTGCACAAAGTGCAGAAGAGCTTATGGCATACCCCCGGCGGCGTCGGCGTCCACAAACTTAACGTTGGGGTAAATGTCTTATAACTTCTGTTTCCTTTCATGGAACACCTTGTTATTTCATACATGCATTCCTCAGATTGCTGGAGCAAATCCATGACCCACCACCCAGCCCTTACCCCAAGGTCAAGGTCACAAACTTAGCACATTCATAAACTTAACGTTGGGGTAAATGTCTTATAACATCTGTTTCCTTTCATGGAACGCCTTGATATTTCATACATGCATTCCTCAGATGACACTCTATCATGCTGTAGCAAATGCATGACCCACCACCCAACCCTTACCCCAAGGTCAAGGTCACAAACTTAGCATGTTGTGTAACTTCTGTTTATTTACAGGGAACGCCTTCATATTTCATACATGCATTCCTCTGATGATACTCTATCGTGCTATAGCAAATCCATGACACCCCACCCCTTTCCCCAAAGTCAAGGTCACAAACTTAGCACATTCATAAACTTAACGTTGGGGTAAATGTAACATCTGTTTCCTTTCATGGAACACCTTGATATTTCATACATGCATTCATCTGATGATACCCTATCATGCTATAGCAAATCAATGACCCACCGCCCACCTCTTAACCCAAGGTCAAGGTCACAATCTTAGCACATTCATAAACTTAACTTTGGGGTAAATGTCTTATAACATTTGTTTCCTTTCATGGAATGCCTTGATATTTCATACATGCATTCCTCAGATGACCCTCTATCATGCTGTAGCAAATGCACGACCCACTACCCAACCCTTACCCCAAGGTCAAGGTCACAATCTTAGCATGTTCATAAACTTAACGTTGGGGTAAATGCATTAATCTGATGATCCTCTATTGTGCTACAGCAAATCCATGACCTACCCCCACCCCTTTCCCCAAGATCAACATCATAACCTTAACGTTGGAGTAAATGTCTTTTTATAACTTCTGTTTCTTTACAGGGAACGCCTTGATATTTCATACATGCATTCATCTAATGATTCTTTATTGTGTTACAGCAAATCCATGACCCACCCACCCCACCCCTTTCCCCAAGGTCAAGGTCACAAACTTAGCACATTCATACGTGCATTCCTCATGTGAATAGCTATCATGCTGTAGAAAATCACCAACTTCGTGCGTTCAGAAACTTAACGTTGGGTTAAATTTTGTTTTACTTCTGTTTTCAGGGAGCGCATTGATATTTCATACATGCATTCATCTTAATATGCTATATCATGCTATAGCAAATCCACGACCCACCTTCCACCACTGACCCCAATGTCAAGGTCCACCGCACACCCCTTAACCCAAGGTCAAGTTATATAATATTCATGTTTTTTTATACAATTGTGCCAAGTTTGAGTGAAGGCTGTCAACAGGCGAGCTTCGTTGTCTTCTGACAACCCTTGTTATGCCCCCTATGCAATAGTATGCGGGGCATATTGCATTGCTCTTGTGGTTCCGTACGTCCGTATGTCAGTCTGTGTACATTTACGTTGAAAAGTAGAAAAGTTTGTAAAACTTGTTCCAGTTAAAGGTTTACAAACATAATGTCTTGTTTTTGTTCAGTTCTGGTTTTTTAGTTTTGAGGAGTACAATCATATAAATCCAGCACAAAAATATTTACACAATTCCCTAACATTTGATTGGCCCGTAGCAAGTCTCTGTCCAAAATTTATATCTCAGTAAACTCCCATGCCGAACTACTTTCCGTAATACCCTTATAAGAGTAATCCTACCGGTATTACTTTTAAATAGGGGAAGGGGCCAAGTGACTTTGGTGCAGTATGGACCTGGCACCAGGTCAGGTTATTCTAATTTCAGGGCTGAATATGTTGTACCTCGATGTAAATATTCCGTTCTGATTTTTGGATTTCCCCCCCCAAGGCAGCAGGTTAAAACGGGATCGAACCTGTTTGCCCGGCCTTACATGACCTTAGCTTTTGATAGGCCGTTAAACACCAATAAACAAACAAAAACAAACAAACTTTCTGTAACATTTTCCTGATGGATTTATTTCAAATGCTGGAATTATAAGGAATGAATGGCCTTTTTGTGGAATATATCGGGGATATAAACTTGGAAAAGTCGCGGGAATACTGGACGAGGCCTTCCAGCCTTCGTCCAGTATTCCCGCGACTTTTCCAAGTTTATACCCCGATAAATTCCACAAAAAGGCCATTCATTCACAATCAATGTTAAGTTTTCGTGTTTAAGTCCATTTCTTTGGTACTGTACCACCTAGGACCACCAAACTTTCACAGCTTCATAATCAAGGGGTGCCCACCACATATCACTATCCAACATGTTACCTTTTTTTTTAACTTGACCAATTTTTTCCGCGCAGTCGACTTAGCCATTTTCAATGGTAAGTTTTCGCGTTTACAATGTTAAGTTTTCGTGTTTAAGTCCATTTCTTTGGTACTGTACCACCTAGGACCACCAAACTTTCACAGCTTCATAACCAAGGGGTGCCTACCACATACAACTATCCAACATGTGACCATTTTTTTACCTTCACCTATTATTTCTACGTAATTGACTTAGCCATTTTCAACGTTAACTTTTTAACGTACGTCTGGTTAAAGTTTTTTGGTTAAAACTTTTTTGTTATACTATATCTCTGCAACTGCTTCGCCCATTACCTTGAAACTTCACATGGGTGTTTATCATCATCCATATTTTCATTCTAACCCCCAACCGTGCGGCCCCTGTGCCCAATGTCAAGGTCAAATTACTTTGAATTTTTTTGTTAAAGTTTTTTAGTGTACTATATCTCTGTAACTGCTTCACCCATACGTCTGTCCTTCCGTCCGTGTCCGGTTAAAGTTTTTTCGTTAAAGTTTTTCCATCTACTATATCTATTTTTTTAGTGTCCATGCCTCGCCCCAAGGCGCGACATGCAGGCCACGGCCATCTAGACTACAAAAAGTGGGTATAATTATGTTATCCAAGTGTCTATGCTTGGAAAAAACCTGGCCTTCGTGGCTTTGCCTCGTTTCTTGTATAGATATTGGTCCACAGGGATACTGTGCAATGACATGCAGTCTATTCAAACTATACATGTTTATCGAATCACTTTCATTACAACTTGTATCATGTACATGCAGAAAAAAGCATGCCAATAATTTTTTTTAAAATAGAACATGCGTCCTATTATCCCACTCAGACCCCGGAAGATGGGTTTCATATCAGCTCTGTTGTTTTCTTATATTTTTTCATGTATAGTATGTGACACCTCTGCGAACCTACGTCACCCATTAAATATTCACGTCATCCCATCCGTCCCTCTCCGCCCATCTGTTACGCACAGCGCTGGGGCACGGAAGCCTCATATTATGTTATAACTCGTGATCTGGTCCCATAGCAACTAGGTCTGGTGTTTCCGTGTGCCAGCAGCGGGAAACAGTCGATTCCTGGTGCAGCACCAACACAGAGTATATACATATATGTCATGCGTCGTACTCAGCCAATATACAAGGACTCCTGTTATTAAAATCTGGCGATATTCATCTCAACCCTGGTCCAAGCTCCAATATGGACTTCTCATCTTTATCAACAGACTCATATACGGACCTACTTAACAGTGGTATCAGTGTTATGCACTTGAACATACAAAGTCTCAAACCAAAATTAGACATTTTGCAAATCGAAGCACAACCATATGACGTAATTATATTCACAGAAACATGGCTCTCACAAATGACGACTGACGACGAACTACTTATCTCTAATTTTAACCCCCCTTTCCGTTGTGGTGGTGTTGTGGAGTAGCGATTTATATAAAAGAAGGCTTACACGCTTCACGGCGTTTAGACTTAGAAATAAATGGTATTGAATCTCTCTGGATTGAGCTACACATAAATCGGAAAAAAATATTAATAGGTGGCATATACAGACCACCAGACTCAAACAATAGCCACTGGATTTTACTAGAAGAATGTATTGACCGCGCTTTCAATCAAGTATTGTTACTGGGGACTTCAACCTAAATATACAGTCTTCACATACTAATAAAATGAGCAGGCTCATCACTTCTTATGACGCACAACAATTAATTTCTACGCCCACTCATTTTACTGAAAACTCCTGTTCACTAATCGACCTAATATTTGTCAAACAAGCGAGACACATCATCACAAGTTTTGATCTAGTCTAGTTCCTGATCTAGTCAGATTCCACTGCCCGGTAGTTGCTATTCTAAAATCCCAAAAAAACAAAAACAGCTACATACAAAAGAAAAATATGGCTCTATGAACAAGGCAATTACGATGCTTTCAGAGAAAAACTAAATGCAGGAAAGCGATGAGGAAACGCAATAGAGCTCATAAAAAAGCGAAACGCATCAACACCGATTCCGTATGGGCCACTTTTCGAAAGGAAAAACGAAGTAACTAAACTAATCCGAAAGTGCAAGTCTGAATACGATACTAACATTACTGAGAAAGTTAATGATCCAAATACTCCCATAAAGACATGGTTTAAGCTCGCTAAGCAATTAAAATCTAACAATAAATCAACAACAATCCCAACATTGATAGACGACGGCATCGATGCCTCATCGGACGACGACAAAACAGAATTACTGAATAGGTTCTTTTCTAAACAATCGACTATCGACGACAGTGGGCATATCCTGCCTCCTACTCCACCACATTCACCTCATAGCCTATCGACCATCTCAATTTCTCCAACAGACGTCATTGACGCCATAGATTTAGTAAATCCATCCAAAGCTAGCAGTCCAGACCTTATTAGTCCGCGACTCTTACACGAAGGCGCCCGGGAACTATCTACTCCCCTTTCTAACTATTTCAATAAGCTGATAAACAAATCTTTCTTCCCTTCCCCATGGAAATTAGCCAATGTCACTCCAATCTTGAAGAAGTCGGATCCATCAAGTCCACATAACTACAGACCTATATCACTTCTCATTTGCATAGGTAAGCTTATGGAGCGATGCATACACAAATACTTATATAACTTTATAACTACAAATAATAAACTTACATGCTACCAGTCTGGTTTTGTAAGAGGAGATTCGACTGTAAATCAGTTGGCATTTCTATATAATGACATATACAAAGCACTGGACGAAGGAAAGGAAGTCCGTGCTGTCTTTTGCGACATTTCCAAGGCCTTCGATAGAGTATGGCACCGAGGCCTCCTATATAAACTTTCGTCCATTGGCATCACTGGCCCCCTGATTGATTGGTTTTCTTCATATCTTTCCCAAAGGCGCCAACTTGTAGTCTATGGCAACTCGTCATCCCGTTGGACATCTATAAATGCTGGCGTTCCACAAAGCTCGATTCTAGGCCCTCTCCTATTCTTAATATATATCAATGACATTGTAAGTGACATTCACTCTAATATTCAACTATTTGCTGACTACACTAGTCTTTACTTAATCGTTGACGACCCGCTAGCCTCATCTGCAACATTAAACTACGATATAGAATCTATTCACCAGTGGTCTATAAAATGGTTAGTAAAATTCAACCCTTCAAAGACTGAGACCATGATCTTCTCTAGGAAGCTGAATAAACCACAACATCCTAACCTCTTGATGAATGGCCAAACTATTAATACATTTAAAGAGCATAAACATTTGGGTCTTACTCTATCAGACGACAGTAAGTGGAACCCACACATATCCTCGTACATAAGCAAAGCTTGGCTGCGAATTGGTATGTTACGATACTTTAAATTTATATTGAACGAATGTATGTTTCATTAATTCGTCCTCTGCTAGAATACGCAGATGTAGTATGGAGTAACTGTACGATCGAGGTAAAAAAACAGCTTGAATCTGTACAAGTCGAGGCTGCGCGCATCGTGAGCGGAGCCACAAAGCTATGCAACATTGACAAGCTATATCACGATCTTAAGTGGGAAACTCTTGACAACAGACGTAATAAACATAAATTAGTTCTCATATACAAAATGAAAAACAACTTAACACATAGTGTGACATACCATTAATACCATGCCGTACCCTACTATATAGGAATTCATTTCTTCCGTCATCGATCCGAGAATGGAATTCTTTGTCTGAAGCGATGAGAAATGCCCCAACAATAACGTCCTTTAAAGCACGCTTGAATAAAAATCTTAGCCTTTATATAATATCGGGTCGAGACAGGGTCAAATACTCCATACACGCCTTTACCTATCATGTAGTTCATTAAATTATGACCTTTACCGTAGGTCGATAGTTGACACACCCAACTGCACATGTGGTGCCATAGAAACAACCAGTCACTTCCTGTTACAGTGCAGCAATTACCGGCACATACGACAACAATACCTAGAAAACCTCCCTTGTCCTCCAGTTGTCGATAACTACTTATTTGGTAGCGAACGACTAAGCTTTGAAGAGAACAAACACATATTCACTCAGGTACAAACATACTTGCTAGCCACAAGACAATTCTCTTGACGTAAATATTTTGCATGTATGTGTGTTTATGGGTATAGATGCGTGTGTATGTATATATATACGCGTGTACAGGTGTATGCATGCATGTGTATGCATGTGTATGTATGCATGTACATGTAACCTATTAGATAACACATAGACCACAATTAATGCATAATTGTCCTCGCTAGCCTCATTTTATACATGTTCCTCATTTATATTGCTCATAATACATTTATTTTTATTTTTACCCTAATCATCTGATTGCCTACCACAATGAACATCAAATTTGACTATTACTTTCTTCATCTAAATTGCTTGGCCCTAAATGATACTCTTTGTGTTGGTGGGTCGTTAAGCACCATTTCCTTGCATTCTTGCCTCTACGCAGTGTTCTGTGTGTGTTGTGCGGTGTAGTCCGGGGACGGAGATGACGTAGTTACATTCTGTTAGAGAAAAGACAGTTCGCATGTGTCTCAGAACATTCAGTATTTTTTTTTGTTCATATTTTAATTTCAAAGTAAAACATTTAATGGAGATCAAGGTACATTCTCACCCGCCTGTATACGGATAGCAGGAGCCAGGCCCGAGTAACCATTCAGCGTTTAGTTAACTTTTCAATGAAGTTTTCATATTACCAGTGCTAAACATGAATGGATACGTTGGACACTACCTCAGCATTCGGTCTGGCGGTGTTGAGCTTGCATATGTCTTCAATTTCTCTTATAAATACCAATGTTGCGCACCATGATAAAGCGGTCTGCGTTTTAGCTAAGTCCCTTTTGATCGGTACTGTCCAGCGTAAGTGAGACGTTCAAACACCACATACGCTTCCATCATGGTGTAACGCATTCATTTTCATATACACATTTTTTTTTTGGTTTGTTCATACAATGTTACCTTATTTCACCAACTTGTTCCTTAGCCATATTGTAAAACTGATCTTCTGCAGGAGAAGAATTCATATAAGTGTAAAAGCTTGTTTTCTAATCCTGTTCTCAATTGTATGTATATATATATCACTTGCCACAACTTGAAATAAATATTGTTTAAACTAAAGGGGTTAGGGGAAGAAGGGGGCTGATTATAGACTTAGCCCCCTTTTTCCAATGACCTCTTCAATAATGAACTATTAGTCAATATAAGGTTTGACCATGTCCAGCCGTGGGTAAACGTTTGCCGTGGCACGAGAGAACCCCAAGGCCGTAGACCATGGGTTCAAACAGGTCCCGAGGCTGTTTGAACCCCAAGGATGTTGGCCGCGAGTTCAAAAGGTTACAGAGTGCCACAGCAAATGTTTGCTCACTGCTGGACATGGTCGAACGTTATTGTTAATTTCTGTTGGAAATATCATGCAATTTGAGCATGTATGCAGTACTTTCGCTATTCTTCTCTATTCAAACAGCTGATTTACACATACATATTCCGGGGCCACAGTACACAGTGATGCAGCTGCGCCAATTTCAATGCGACCATTGTGAACTGGTCTGGTGACGTCTAGTTCTAGTAACGTCATGAGACACCTGAAGTTAGACGAACTATATTTGGTCGGAAGATTACACACCGGAAGTGTGTAATCAAGTGTCTCTCCATGTGCAAATCACAGGTGGCCCCCGGCTAAAAAATGTCTCTGGAAAAAGAAGCAAATGGAGCGAGTTTAGACGACACACAGAATTATAGTACAGATGATACACATGATACAGATATTGAGAAATTATTAGACAGGGTAAATCGGCTTGAAATTGCATTAGATAGTGAAAGATTTGATTGATCGCTCGAGAATCATCACTTTCGATTTGGGAACGCGCCATTTGAGCCAAACGCGCCGCAGTCATGCGGAAATATTCCTACGCCACATCCGGCCAATATAGGAACAACAACAACACAATCTAACTTGCCATACCAGTAGCCTATTTCATCAACATTGCAAAGTATACTTTACTAGCAAAGTATACTTTGAGGGAGTAATCATTTATTTTTCCTGAAATGCATTATTTCATATAGAACTAACAAATGCATATAGTTCATGATTAAAAGTATGCAGAATTATTATACTGAATTTATTACATTATCACAGCCATTAAATGGCTGTGATAATGTAATAAATTCAGTATAATAAAAATTAATAAATTTAAAAAAAAATTGAAAATTTCTCCCTCAAAGTATACTTTGCTACTAAAGTATACTTTGCAATGTTGATGAAATAGGCGACAGGCCAACAAAGATTACTTCGGTCCTGCTAGTGGAGCAGAATACGGCACATGCATTACGTAGGTGTTGGCTTGGCCCCGGAATGAGCATTTGTACAAGCCATGGTCAAACAGCACGCGCTGTACATTTGAACACGGCTGTGAGCAGTGTCAAACAATGGCAGTCATGTAACAATATGTATTCGGCCAATGCAAGACTCATTATACCCCCGGCATACAAAGTATGTCTAGGTGTATATAGTTTTTAGCTCGACTATTGGAAGAATAGTTACAGCTTGTGTAGTCATCCCGGCGTCGGCGTCACCGTGACGCCTTGGTTAAGGTTTTTAGTCAAGCTTGTATATGGAATACTCCTGGCCCTACACCCACCGTACTTGGACAACTTCATCTCCTAGTGATGTACATCGACAACCATTGACCTATAGTTGACCTTGACCTACATTTAACCTTGAATTACTTAGTTAATTCCCTTGGTTAAGGTTTTTAGTCAACCATGGTTAAGGTTTTTAGTCAAGCTTGTACATGGAATACTATTGTGCATACAGACACCATACTTGGACAACCTTTTCTCATAGGAATGTACATCAATAACTCCTGATCTATATTTGACCTTGACCTACATTTCCTCTTGAATTACTTAGTTAATTCCCCTTGGTTAAGGTTTTTAGTCAAGCTTGTAGATGCAATACTCCTGGCCCTACACCAACCATACTTGGACAACTTCATATCCTAATGATGTACATCAACAACCCCTGACCTATATTTGACCTTGGCCTACATTTAACCTTGAATTACTTAGTTAATTCCCCTTGGTTAAGGGTTTTAGTCAACCTTGGTTAAGGTTTTTAGTCAAGCTTGTACATGGAATACTATTGTGCATACATACACCATACTTGGACAACCTTTTCTCATAGGGATGTACATCAGTAACCCCTGATCTATATTTGACCTTGACCTACATTTCCTCTTTAATTACTGAGTCAAGCTTGTAGATGCAATACTCCTGGCCCTACACCAACCATACTTGGACAACTTCATATCCTAATGATGTACATCAACAACCCCTGACCTATATTTGACCTTGACCTACATTTAACCTTGAATTACTTACTTAATTTCCCTTAAGGTTTTTAGTCAACCTTGGTTAAGGTTTTATGCAGGCCGCGGCCACCTTGTTTGTCAAGCTATGTGTACATCGACAACCCTCGTAGTCGAGCTATGCTGTTCTCCTACAGCTCTTGTTGTATTTCTGTTCATTCGCGTTAAAGTTTTTGGGTACCCATTATCTCTGGAACTGTAAGTCGGATTGACTTGAAACCCATTATATAGCCCACCCATGCAGCTTTCATGCCCAACGTCATGGCCAAATGACTTAGAAAAATATTTGTTGGTCGTACCAGGCTGCGGCTGCCTGCCCCTGCTCACTAGTTACCTGTAGCCGATTTCACCATTATTATAGGAATGAATGGCTTTTTTTGTGGAATTTATCAGGGTATAAACTTGGAAAAGTCGCGGGAATACTGGACGAAGCGATAAAAAATTACAATTTTCGAAAAAAAATCCAAAAAAAAAAAGAATGTTTTTTTTTGTTTTTTTTTTCGAAAATTGTAATTTTTGTTAAGGCCTCGTCCAGTATTCCCGCGACTTTTCCACGTTTATATCCCCGATAAATTCAACAAAAAGGCCATTAATTCCTTATAAATCCAGCATTTGAAATAAATTCATCAAGAAAATGTGTTTATTTTCCGTTTTCTTAAGAATTATTTTAACTGCGCCTCACAGTTACGGAAAGTAGTTCGCCGTGGGAGTTTACTGGGATATAAATTTTGGACAGAGACTTGCTACGGACCAATCAAATGTTAGGGAATTGTGTAAATATTTTTGTGCTGGAATTATTGCTAAGTATACTTATCTTGCTAAGTACACTTTGTTGGAGAAATTTTCAATTTAAGGATACATTTATTAATGTTTATTATACCAAGTTTATACATTATCACTGCCATTTTGTCTGTGATAATGTAATAAATTCAGTATAATAATTCTGCATACTTTTAATCATCAAATATATGCAGTTGTTTGTTCTATATGAAATAATGCATATCGTGAAAAATAAATGATTGCTCCCTTAAAGTATACATTTCTAGATAAGTATGTTTAGCAATTTTGGTGAAATCGGCTACTGATAAATTGATGGTTTGTTGCAGGAGAACCCCGTTGCTAACGGCATCATGGACCAATTGCTACGACCAATCGCTGCAGGGCTGTGTTTGGAACCAGTCTACTAGCTTGAACCACTATATTGATGTGCTGCTCACTGTAAACCAAACACTGTGTGGCAAGTCCAGGACATTTCAGTCTCGAGTCGACCCTTTCGAAAATGGTGGGTGATGCTTTTTAACATGCCCTCTTGCAGTTGGAGTGATATAGTCGTCGCATTTAATGTGCATCCGACATTTGCATTAATGTTTTTAAGTACCAATACAGTATCATACAGTGTAGCTGTACTGATCACCAAACATGTTTGCTGTTGTACTTTCATTTTCATATGTATTACAATAGTATGTAGTGTATTATACTTTTTAATACCCAGTGTTCTACTGTGAAAGGCCATTTTATGTGCGTCCGTACCTCTGTCCGTCACTAAACTTAAATCAGAGAAATATGTTATAATTTCTTCATCTAAAATGCTTAATATTTCACACATGCATTCCTGTAAGGCTCTACTGCCATGCTGTGCCAAATCCACGACCATCCAACCTCCGCTGATCCCAAGGTCAAGGTCAAATACTTACAAAATCTTTACAAAACTTAACATCAGAGAAATGTGTTATAGCTTCTATTTCCTTCATCTAAAATGCTTAATATCTCACTCGTGCATTCCTCTAAGGTTGTACTATCATGCTGTGACAAATCTACGACCGTCCAGCCCCCGCTGATCCCAAGATCAAGGTCAAATACTTAGTTTCTTTACAAATCTTCACATCAGAGAAATATGTTATAACTTCTATTTCTTTAATCGAAAATTCTCAATATTTCATGCATGCATTTCTCTACGGCTCTACTATCATGCTGTGACAAATCCCCTGTGATCTCGAGGTCAAGGTCACATACTTAGTCTCTTTACAAAACTTAACATCAGTGAAATCGGTTATAACTTTCTATTTCCTTGCTCGGATCTGCTTCACATTTCACACACGCATTGCTCCAATGGACCTCTACCACCCTGTGACAAATTAACATTCGTGCCACCCCCGCTAAGCCCAGAGTCGAGGTCACAAGCTCACACACTTGGATTTTTTTTTACATATTTAGGTGTACCTGGGCATTCCGTAAGCCTCGCTTACTGACCAATCTAGTTTCATTCTATAGCCCACCCATGCGGTCCCCATGGTCAAGGTCAAATTACAGAAACTTTTGTTAATTATAGCCCCCGCAACGAGTTGTGGGGTATACTGGAGTCAGGTTGTACGTGTGTCTGTCCATCAGAGAAATATGTTATAACTTCTATTTCCTTCGTCGTAAATTCTCACCCATGCGTTTCTCTAAGGCTCTACTATCATGCTGTGACAAATCCACGACCATCCAACCCCTGCTGATCCCAAGGTCAAGGTCACGTACTTAGTCTCTTTACAAAACTTAACATCGGAAAAATATGTTACAACTCTTATTTCCTTCATCAAACATTCTTAATATTTCACGCATGCATTCATCTAAGGTTCTGCTAAAATGCTATCATGACGAATCCACGACCGTTCAACCCCCGCTGATCCCAAGGTCAAGGTCACTTAGTTTCTTTACAAAACTTAACATCGGAGAAATATGCTATAACTTCTATTTCCTTCCTAGAAAATTCTTAATATTTCACACATGCATTCCTGTAAGGTTCTACTACCATGCTGTGGCAAATCCACGACAGTCCAACCCCTGCTGATCTCAAGGTCAAGGTCACATATATAGTCGTCTCTTCGCAAAATTTAACATTGGAGAAATCTGTTATAATTTCTGTTTCGTTCATCGAAAATTGTCCATATTTTCACGCATGCATTCCTCTAAGGGTCTACTATCATGATGTGTCAAATCCACAACTGTCAAACCCCCGCCGATCCCAAGGTCAAGTCACATATTTAGAGTGTTCCACAATAAACCACAGTTATACTTTTTGCCAAAAAAACCCACAACACATTAACATTGTGGCATCTGGTTGTCCGTCTGTCCGTGCATACTTTGTCTCTTTACAAAACTTAACATTGGAGAAATCGGTTATAACTTCTATTTCTTTCTTCGAAAAATTCTTAATATTTCATGCATGCATTCCTCTAAGGCTCTACTATCATGCTGTAACAAATCCACGACCGTTAAAACACCGCTGATCCCAAGGTAAAGGTCAATACTTTGTCTTTTTACAAAACTTAACATCAGAGAAAAATGTCATAATTCTATCATGCTGTACCAAATCCACGATCATCCAACCCCCGCTAATTCCAAGGTGAAGGTCACATACTTTGTCTCTTTACAAAACTTAACATCAGAGAAATATGTTTTATCCCGTCAACACGGTGCGTATGTGCCGTGAAACACGGTGCCGTGAAACATTTTTGATATGCAGTCAATACTATTTTTTCATTTTACAGCCATTTGTAGGTGTTGACGGGATAAATAGAATAGTAGGTTAGTGCCGTGAATGGGAAAAAATATCTGGCGCGGCACAGAAACGGGATGTGCTCGGCAGAGCCTCGCCCATCCCGTTTCCTGAGCCTTGCCAGATATGTTTTCCCATTCAAGGCACTAACCTACCATTCTCTATCTATTTTCCTTATTTCTGAACCAAAGTATATGTTGTGACCACTCATTTGAACTGTCTCGGCGAGACGGTTCAAATGAGTGGTCACAACATATACTTCTGATGAGAAATAAAGAAACTCTTGAGCCTTGCCGGATACTTTTCCCATTCACGGCACTAACCTACTATTCTCTATATAACTTCTATTTCCTTCATCGAAAATTCTTAATACTTACTTACTTCCTGAAATTTGTGTTAAGGTTTTTTGTAAAATCTGCGTTAAGTTTTTTAAGTTCCCAATGTCTCCACAAGTCCAATTTACTTGAAACTTCACATACCTCTTTATCATAAATCCAGACATTCATTCTAAGCCACCCATTTGGCCTGCATGCCCAAGGTCAAGGTCAAATTATTTGTTTTAAAGTTTTTATGCCCCCTGTCTCAGTTGAGCCGGATGCATATTGTGATTGGACTGTGTGGACGTCTGTCTGTCCGTGTGTCCGGCACATTAAGAAGTTCGCCAGAGTTTCTCAATTCTGTCATAATTTCTCTATCCCTTGAATTATTTCCGGACAGCATCATTGTGGACAAATGCCACACATCCATACTGCCCTTAATATGACCTTGACCTTTTGACCATCACAATTTTTAAATTTTTCACACAAAGAAGTTCGCCGGAGTTTCTCATTTCTGTCATAACTTCTATATCCCTTGAAGGATTACTTAAATATTTCAACACAGCATCCTCGTGGACAAATGCCACACATCCAGGCTGCCTTTAATATGACCGTGATCTTTTGACCTTCACAACTTTTAAGTTTTTCTCACATTAAGAGTTTCTCAATTCTGTTATAACTTCTATTTTCCTTGATCGATTCCTTTAATAGTTCAATACATTATACTTGTGGACAAATGCCACACATGCATGCTGTCTGGAAATAATTTCATTCACACCACGAGATGAACATGCAAATATGAATTTTCTATTTATTATATATCGATGGTCTAGTAACAGAAGGTCGTAGCTGCTATGCTAAAGCATAGCACTTACGACCTTGTGTTACTATCCCGCCAAGCAAATCAGTCAGTTTCTTAGGCTGGGACATGTGTATTAGCCTACGTTAGCTTGGCAAAACTGCCAAAACTGCAATGTCACGGTGCGATATCAGTACTTAGGGTATCTATATTCATACGCGCACCGCGTATGAATATAGATAACCTAAGTACTGATATCCCACCGTGACATTGCAGTTTTGGTAGGTGCGCATATGAATATAGATACCGTAAGTACTGATATCCCACCAGGAATTGTTTATTTTCATTGATGAGAACGTATGACTTTTCATTACATCATTTGGAACACACTCATGACGCCATTAACATGACCTTGACCTTTTTTTTCACATTTTTGCGGCAACACTTAGCCAGTTTTTTTTGCGTCAAAAAGTTTGTACAAGCTTCTTCATCATGGTATAATATTAATATTACTTGACGGATTACTTCAATATTTGGTCACTTGATATATGCGAGCATTTGGAACAAACATATGCTGCGATTAACATGACTGTGACCTTTTTTACATTAGCATTTTATCGGAAACACTTTTTTGTGTCACAAGTTTGTACAAGTTAATTCATCATGGTATAACTTTAATATTGCTTGACGGATTGCTCCAATATTTGGTTACTTGATATATGTGAGCATTTGGAACACACTCGTGCCACCATTAACATGACCTTAACCTTTTTTACCGTGACTTGTTTGCGGAAACACGTAGCCATTTTTTTGTGTCAAAAGGCTTGTACACATTTCTTCATCATTGTATAACATTAATGTTACTTGATGGATTGCTTCAATGTTTGGACACTTGATACATGTACGCATTTGGAACACACTTGTGCCATCATTAACATGGCCTTGACCTTTTTGACTTTCACATGGTTGTGGAGACACTTAGCCACAGCTCCAGATAAGCTGCGTGTTTGCTTAAATACCCAATTAAAATTGTCAAAAACCCAATTGAAATCAGAAGTAGTGAGTATCAAAAAGCAATTACAATTTTATGGCACATTTATCATGCTGCAGAAAACAATAAACAGACCACAAATATAGCATATTTTTCTTATTTTCCATGAAAACACATCTTGGTATTTCATTGGAATTGTCTCCAAGGAGACAATTCTAATGAAATGCCAAGACATGTTTTCATTTAGAAGCCAACTATTCAATAATTGCGGTCTGCTGATGTGTAAACAGTAGTGTGATTTTAATGTTCCCAATTAACATTTTGAAATACCCAATTGCTTCAGAAATGATGGAGTGACAATACTCAATTACAAATTCCTTATCTGGAGCCCTGACTTAGCCATTTTTTTTATGTCAAAAACTTTCTTCAACCTTGACTGTTTTCGTGTTTTAAGCATGCACTTGTCTGACAGTTTTTGTGATACTTACTTTAGCACATGCCCATGCTCATGTTGTGGTCAAATGCCTCGGCAGGCACGACACCGCTTCCGTGGCGGATTTCTTGTTTACATTTATGTGGCTATTTTAAACAAAAGAATAGCCACTTAACTATCCATTCGTAAGAATGCCCGTCCGGCCACACGATTAGAGTCTTAGGTGGTTGGAGGTGTGGCCGAAGACAAAATGAAACAAGGCAACTTATTCAGTAACTAACGAAGCCTATTATTGTGGTGGTCATTCTTTTGTTTGACAACAATGGATGTATCACCTAAAGGGTGTAACGTAGGGACATCCGTCTGTAAGATTTGCATTAAAGTTTTCGGGTACCCATAATCTCTGCAACCGTAATTCAGATTGACTTGAAACTTCATATACTTTGTTATCATCTTTCATATTTTCATTCTATAGCTCACCCATGTGGCTTTCATGCAAAATATCATGGCCAAATATTTTTTGGGTAGGTATGTAATAAATTATGTATTTCTGTCTCTTTTGCAGTGAAGCCCGCTCCTGTGAGGTCTGTAAGTTCGTCAGTGTTGAACAGCACTTGTATCAACGTATCCTGGAGCCACGCAGTAGCCGCACATTTAAAGATATACAACGTTACCTTGTCATCAAGGTGGCAATACAAGGTAATTCACCAGCCTTGGCCCAGTTACTCAAACCCTCTGTCAAACAGGGCCCGGTTGTTCAAAACATCAGTTAGCTTAACGGACTGTTAAATCCTTAACTGAATGGTTAAAATCTCTGTTATTGGTTGTTCAAAACATCAGTTAGCTTAACGGACTGTTAAATCCTTAACTGAATGGTTAAAATCTCTGTTAAACAGAGATTTTAACCATTCAGTTAAGGATTTAACAGTCCGTTAAGCTAACGGATGTTTTGAACAACCGGGCCCAGACTGTTGACCCTTTTACCCCTAAATAACTGGAATGGATTTAGATATGTTACTTTTATGACCAATCCAAACATCCCAAAATGATTTTCAGAATATTCCATTTATGAAAAGTGGCTATTTATTTCTAAGAAATACAAAAATTTCTTCATCAGGATCTTCATTGTTTGCAAACACCACTATGGAGGGCTGTAGTGTTAAAAGGGTTTAGCTAACAGAGATTTTGAACAACCAGACTCAATAAGGTAATTCAACAGCCTGGGTGTGGTGATTGGTTGGGAGCATGCGATGGGTAACTTAATGATCGAAATTCATCCGTACCGGAATCCCGACCGGAGACCTGGTTTGGCCCGCTTTGGCATTCTTGTATGTGAGAGTTGAATCTGGTTAATCCCTTTAATAATAGTAATACGATTATTCCCAATCCTATTACTTTTAGGGTAAGGGACCAAGTGACTTTGGTGTGGTATGGACCTGGCACCATATCAGGTTATTCGAATTCCAGGGCTGAATATTTACTTTTCTCGATGTATATATTCCTTCTGATTTTGGGATTGAAAATCATTTTGTGACGATCAGATTAACAAAATTAACATATCAAAATCATTAAAGTTACTTAGGAGTGAAAGGGTTAACCCTTAAAAGGCGCGAACCGAAAACCGTCGTCTGCTGTTGTTTCATATTGTGTCTTCTTCCTCCATTAAATTATGGTTTGACAGCACATTAGAACCATTTCAAATGGAAATGATTCTGAAGTGCTGCCAAGCCATGTTTTTGTTGAGAAATATGGAAAATATAAAATAATCAGCAGACAATGAAATTTAAGGGTTAACAGACTGTTAAGCTAACATTGGTTTAGTGAACATTCTACAGGACAGTATAGCCTCTGATTTAACACTTAATTCAACCCTAAATAACTGGAATGGATTTTTGTATGTTATTTTTCTGACCAATCCAATCATCACCAAATGATTTTCAGACTAGTCCAAATATAAGAATGAGGTGGTTTTTTTCTCTAAAAAATGTATGAAAATTACTTGCAAAAAGTGCAGATCCTGATGAGACGGCTTGTTACCAGCCGGCTCATTTGGATCTACACTGTTTGCAAACATCGCAAAAGAGGTCTGTAGTCTTTCTTATTCTGTTGCTACCTTTGTCAAGATGGGGTAGCTGGCACTGCCGTTGTCCACATGAACATTGTATTTGTCCCCACTGGGAAATTCGTCCCTAACACACTCCGTCATATGCCATACCCATGTAATTGTGTTGACACACTCTGTCATATGCCATACCCATGTAATTGTGTTGACACACTCTGTCATATGCCATACCCATGTAATTGTGTTGACACACTCGTCATATGCCATACCCATGTAATTGTGTTGACACATGTCATATGCCATACATGTAATTGTGTGACACCTGTCTTATGCCATACCCATGTAATTGTGTTGACACACTCTGTCATATGCCATACCCATGTAATTGTGTTGACACACTCTGTCATATGCCATACCCATGTAATTGTGTTGACACACTCTGTCATATGCCATACCCATGTAATTGTGTTGACACACTCCGTCATATGCCATTACCCATGTAATTGTGTTGACACACTCCGTCATATGCCATACCCATGTAATTGTGTTGACACACTCCGTCATATGCCATACCGTGTGTACACACTCCGTCATATGCCATACCCATGTAATTGTGTTGACACACTCCGTCATATGCCATACCGTGTGTACACACTCCGTCATATGCCATACCCATGTAATTGTGTTTAGGTCCTTGTCTGGGTCATAAGTCGTATATCGCTTGTCATATAGTTATAGTTACTTCACCAGGGCTCCAGATAAGGAATTAGTAATTTAGTATTGCCACTCCATCATTGTATCCCCCGGACTCCGTCGGGGGATACTATGGATTTGACAGCGCGCCAGGTCCGCGGCAGACACTTCTTGTCCGGAGCATAACTCGAACACTCTTTGGAATATTTTCATGAAACTTCACACATGCATAGACCACGACCTGAAGGTGTGTCGCGCACAAGAATGACAACTCTTGCATAGCTAATTTTTTAGTTATCTCCCTTTTTTGTTTCGCGCACTGATTGAGTGTCCGGAGCATAACTCGACCACCCTTTGGAATATTTTCATGAAACTTCACACATGCATAGAACACGACCCGAAGGTGTGTCGCACACAAGAATGACAACTCTTGCATAGCTAATTTTTTAGTTATGTCCCTTTTTTGTTTCGCACACTGATTGACCATAACTCGACCACCCTTTGGAATATTTTTATGAAACTTCACACATTCAATTAGACCACGAACCGAAGGTGTGTCGTGCACAAGAATGACAACTCTTGCATAGCTAATTTTTTAGTTATCTTCCTTTTTTGTTTTCGCACACTGATTTCCTGTCCGGAGCATAACTCGACCACCCTTTGGAATATTTTCATGAAACTTCACACATGCATAGACCACGACCCGGAGGTGTGTCGCGCACAAGAATGACAACTCTTGCGTAGCTAATTTTTAGTTATCTCCCTTTTTTGTTTTGCGCACTCTACAAACTGGACAATAATGCATGAAGACCCGTTTTCTCGTCTGCTCTGTACACCTTTTCTTGTGTGCTGTGTACACCTTACCTGTAGAGAGAACATTAATAGAGACTGGGAGAACCATTCACCTGTCCATGTGCTAGCATGTGCTAGCATGTACAAATGTCCAGTCTTGACCACTCTTGACCACAGGTAATTTATACAGGTAAATTACTACATTGGATATTACATTTCCGTAAACTGTGTTGAAAATATTGTGGCATTATGTGGACCTGTGCAGATATATGTAGATAAATATAGGACTATTAAAAAAAAATTCTGGGCTCCAGTAGCAAGCATTATTATTTTTAATTTTTAAACTTTTTTTTTCCATTTCTTTTTTTCATTTTTTTTTTCAAATTCTTTTTCAATTTTTGTCTAGTAGCATAAGGCCGTAAGTGCTATATACAGACTATTCACCTGTGCATGTGCTAGCATGTGCAACTGACCACTGACCACTTACAGGTAATTTATACAGGTAAATGATTATATTACATTTCCGTAAACTGTGTTGAAAATATTGTGGCAATATGTGGATCTGTGCATATATGATATGTAGATAAATATAGGACTATTAAAAAACATTCTGGGCTCCAGTAGGGAGCATTATTTTTTTATTTTTTTTAAATTTAATTTTTTTTTTCCATTTTTTTTTACATTCTTTTTCAAATTTTTAACTGACCACTAACTTATTACAGGTAATTTATACAGGTACATTATTACATTTCCGTAAACTGTGTTGACAATATTGTGGCAGTATGTGGACCTGTGCAGATATATGTAGATAAATATAGGACTATTAACAAAAATTCTGGGCTCCAGTAACGAGCATTATTTTTTTTATTTTTAGCTCACCTGAGCGAAGCTCATGTGAGCTATTGTTACCGCAATGTGTCCGTCGTCCGTCGTCTGTCGTCGTCGTCCGTGAACATTTTCAAACGTCTTCTCCTCGGTAACCATTGGGCCTATGGTCACCAAACTTCATGGTCATGGTCCTTAGGTAGGGGGATTACAAAATTGTTAAAATGACGTCATTACGTAATCCAAGATGGCCGCCGTCTAAAAATTGCACAAATTCTTCAAAAATCTTCATCTCAAGAACCGCCAACCGGATTTCGACAAAACTTCGAAAGGTCAAAAGGTCGTTCTTTTATTAGAGATTTCAAAATTATTCTTCACATGAACCGCTTGGCCCATGGTAGCCAAACTTAAATGTTTCGGTCCATGGGTGAAGCCTTTTCAGATTTGTTAAAATGGAGGTCATCGCTAATCCAAGATGGCCGCCGTCTAAAAATAGCATAAATTCTTAAATAATCTTCTTCTCATGAACCGCTTGCCGGATTTCGACGAAACTTGGTAGGAATGATCGATGTACATTGCTCTTTCAAAGTTGTTAAAATGGTGACCCCGGGGTCAAAAATGGGCGTGGCCCGTGGGGTCAAATTGGGGTCAAATTTTATTTTTGACTGAATATGGTCATGTCATATATCAAATTGAAGTTATCAATGAGGCGATCACTCTGGTGCAATATTTGTCGGAATCGGATGATTATGTCATCCATGATGGCCACCAAAAGGTCCATTTATTCAAGATTTTTAACGTCTTTTTCTCAGGAACCACATGGCCGATGCTGGGTGAAGCATTTTCAGATTTTGTAAAATGAGAGTCATCGCTTAATCCAAGATGACCGCCATCTAAAAATAGCACAATTTTTTTTAAAACACATGAACTCAATGTCACATTCTCCTCTGGTGTTCATGGAGTCAGGTGAGCGAATTAGGGCCATCATGGCCCTCTTGTTTTTTGTATATTACATTTCCGTAAACTGTGTTGAAAATATTGTGGCATTATGTGGACCTGTGCAGATATATGTAGATAAATATAGGACTATTAAAAAAAAATTCTGGGCTCCAGTAGCAAGCATTATTATTTTTAATTTTTAAACTTTTTTTTTCCATTTCTTTTTTTCATTTTTTTTTTCAAATTCTTTTTCAATTTTTGTCTAGTAGCATAAGGTCGTAAGTGCTATATACAGACTATTATCATATAATAAAACAATTATTGACTAGTGAGCCATAGAATATAATCTGATATTCTATGGGTCACTAGTCAATAATTGTATAATATGTTCGGGCATTTAGTGTTAACCTTGTCCGTCCGTCCGTCCGCACACACGAATGGGTACTTGTTGTAAGCGTACGGGGATCTTATTGGGTAGGGTTAGGATAGTGTTGGGTACTCTTGTTGGGTATTTTTATAGAGTAAAAACCCAACAAGTATTCATTCCGTAGGAACGTGCGTCTCGTCCGTCCGTCCGTCCGTCCGTCCGTCCGTCCGTCACAAAACTTTAACACTCGGGTAAATGTCTCTTCATCCTTCGACCGATCTCCTTCATATTTCATATACACATTGCTCTAATGGTCCTCTACCGCCCTGTGCCAAATCCACGTTCGTCCTGCCCCTGCCAAGCCCAGGGTTAAGATCACATACTTAGTGCTTCAAAAACTTTAACGCTCAGGTAAATATCTTATAATTTCTGTTTTCTTTCACGGATCAGCTTCATATTTCACATATGCATTGCTCTAATGGTCCTCTACCGCCCTGTGCCAAATCCACGTTCGTCCTGCCCCTGCCAAGCCCAGGGTCAAGGTCACATACTTGGTGCTTCAAAAACTTTAACGCTCAGGTAAAAGAAAATTTTGACTTGGAATTTGGCCTCATTTATTATCAAAGCGATATGTGGGACATCCGTGTTCTATGAACACATTTTCTAGTTTATTAAACTTAACACATGCATAGAAGACGACCCAAAGGTGTGTCGCACGTAAGAATGACAACTCTTGCGTCGTTAATTTCTTAGTTATCTCCCTTTGTTGTTTCGTGCACTGATTTCGTGTCCGGAGCATAACTCGAACACCCTTTGGAATATTTTCATGAAACTTCACACATGCATAGACCACAACCCTAAAGGTGTGTCACGCAAGAATGACAACTCTTGCATCACTAATTTTTTAGTTATCTCCCTTTGTTTTTTCCGTCACTGATTTTGTCTCCGGAGCATAACTCGAACACCCTTTTTTCAAACTACTTGTGTATCTGGGGAGGGGGATACACATGCGCTTGTCGACAAGCGTCCATTTCTAGTTGGATAATATGTTCGGGCCAGTGAAAATTGCTTTCGGGCCCAGGCTCGAGGTCAAGGCGGGACAAGGTGAGGCATCTGATTCTGCGGAATTCTTGTTTACTTATCTCCCTTTGTTGTTTCGTGCTCTGATTTTGTATCCAGAGCATAACTCGAACACCCTTTGGAATATTTTTATGCCCCACCACGATAGTGGAGGGGCATTTAGTGTTACCCTTGTCCGTCCGTCCGTCCGTCCGTCCGTCTGCACACACGAATGGGTACTTGTTGTAAGCGTACGGGGATCTTATTGGGTAGGGTTAGGATAGTGTTGGGTACTCTTGTTGGGTATTTTTATACAGTAAAAACCCAACAAGTATTCATTCGTAGGAACGTGCGTCCCGTCCTCCCGTCCGTCCGTCCGTCCGTATAATTTCTGTTTTCTTTCACGGATCAGCTTCATATTTCATATACACATTGCTCTAATGGTCCTCTACCGCCCTGTGCCAAATCCACGTTCGTCCTGCCCCCGCCAAGCCCAGGGTCAAGGTCACATACTTCGTGCTTCAAAAACTTTAACGCTCGGGTAAATATCTTATGCTTTCTGTTTTCTTTCATGGATCATCTTCATATTTCATATATGCATTGCTCTAATGGTCCTCTACCGCCCTGTGCCAAATCCACGTTCGTCCTGCCCCGCCAATCCCAGGGTCAAGGTCACATACTTGGTGCTTCAAAAACTTTAATGCTCAGGTAAATATCTTATAATTTTTCTTTCCATTCACGGATCAACTTCATATTTCATATACGCGTTGCTCTAATGGTCCTCTACCACCCTGTGCCAAATCCACGTTCGTCCCGCCCCCGCCAAGCCCAGGGTTAACATCACATACTTAGTGCTTCAAAAACTTTAACGCTCAGGTAAATATCTTATAATTTCTGTTTTCTTTCACGGATCAGCTTCATATTTCATATATGCATTGCTCTAATGGTCCTCTACCGCCCTGTGCCAAATCCACGTTCGTCCTGCCCCCGCCAAGCCCACGGTCAAGGTCACATACTTGGTGCTTCAAAAACTTTAACGCTCAGGTAAAAGAAAATTTTGACTTGGAATTTGGCCTCATTTATTATCAAAGCGATATGTGGGACATCCGTGTTCTATGAACACATTTTCTAGTTTATTAAACTTCACACATGCATAGAAGACGACCCAAAGGTGTGTCGCACGTAAGAATGACAACTCTTGCATCATTAATTTCTTAGTTATCTCCCTTTGTTGTTTCGTGCACTGATTTCGTGTCCGGAGCATAACTCGAACACCCTTTGGAATATTTTCATGAAACTTCACACATGCATAGACCACAACCCTAAAGGTGTGTCACGCAAGAATGACAACTCTTGCATCACTAATTTTTTAGTTATCTCCCTTTGTTTTTTCCGTCACTGATTTTGTCTCCGGAGCATAACTCGAACACCCTTTTTTCAAACTACTTGTGTATCTGGGGAGGGGGATACACATGCGCTTGTCGACAAGCGTCCATTTCTAGTTTCTGAAGCAATTGGGTATTTCCAAAGTTTTATTGGGTAAAATAAAATCATACTACTGTTAACACATCAGCAGACCGCAATTATTGAATAGTTTGCTTCTAAATGAAAACATGTCTTGGCATTTCATTATAATTGTCTCCTTGGAGACATGGTAGAATATTTTATACAAAATAATTGATTATGACATTAATCACCATCAGATTGAATGATTAATACACGCTGAATTTAATTCAAGAAAAAAATTATTAATTAATTTACTGACGACTTTTAATCACCAATTAACTAATGACCAAAGGTAGTAAACTACCTAACATTACAGATTACAGGTGGCGTCACAACTCTCAGTGAATTGCTTAAATTGCCAGCGTGATATGCTTAATGAATCGTGTCAAACACTCAAACAAATCGAGGTGGACCAATTAAGCAAACAACCCGAGGCAGGTGTGAATTTATTTTGTTTTGTTTGATAATAGGTTTTGAAAATTAGTGTTAACCTTTTTGACCTTGACATCCAGGCGCTTAGGTGATTTACCCAAGCGTTTATGTGATCAAGATTTTTAACGTATTTTTATACGAAGGGACAGATTAACAGTCGAGATAGAGAACATATACGAGATAGGGCATGTTCGAGATAGCCGAGGAAATTTATATTAAACATATAAGGATATAATTCGGGACTTTAGCGAATCATCGAGATAGGGGATATGACCGAGATACTGATGTTCGAGGTGCTGGTGCTCGACTGTACCAAGATGTGTTACATGCAAAAATAAGAAAAATATGCTATATTTGTCTGTTTATTGTTTTCTGTAGCATGATAAAGATACCACACATTTTTCATTGCTCACTACTTCTGATTTCAATTGGGTTTTTGGCAATTTTAATTTGGTATTTAAGCAAATACGCACCTTATCTGGATCTCTGACTTCACACATGGGTACATGTACATCACAACCTAGAGGCATGTCATGTACAAGGACAACTGTCATGTACAAGGACAACTGTCATGTACAAGGACAACTGTCATGTACAAGGACAACTCTGCATTTTGTAATTCTGAGTTCTGACCAAAATTTGTGTTAACGTTTTCGGATATCTACTATCTCTGTAACCATAAGTTGGATTGGCTTGAAACGTCATATGCTTATTAGTCAACATCCGTATTTTCATTTTATGGCCCACTCAATCGACCCGTGTCCTCTAAGTCAAGGTCAAATGGCTTAGAAGTTTGTGTTATTTTTTTTGTATTAAAGTATTTGAAGGGTACATCCAACAGTGATTTCTAGTGTTCTTAATACCCTCAGCATACAAAGCATGTTGAGGGGTATATAGTTTTATATAGTTTTCGTCATTCCGTCCGTTCGTCCATCCATTCGTAAGTCCGTAAGATTTGCATTAAAGTTTTTATTTGTCGGTCCAGACGGCGGCTGTGGATATCCGTGAGCCTCTCTCTGCTCACTTGCTCTAGTTTGGAGTTACCTCCATTTTCACACAATGTTTAATTTGTTTGTTCAGGGTCTTGTCCTGACGATAACAATCGATAGCTCGAAAACGCGTTGACATAGCGCATCGGGGAATATATCGTTGCGGAATACTAACATTGTCCCAACTTCTGCAATAGGCGACAATGATATAACTCGGTTGACGTTTCGTGAGAGTCCGTTGTCTCGAGGCCGTCAGGGTTCGGCCTATTAAAAACTTTGTAACCTTGTAATATGGAGTATATGGAGGGAGTAAAAAAAATATTTTTAGCTTATTTCTTTTCTTCATTTATTGATGCTTTTAGGCATATTGAATGCATTTATAGACCTCGGTCCGTTACTTCAACCTGTGGGTAAACAGTGAACAGTTCAAGGTTCAAACTAAGCTAATCTGTTCTATGCTTATCAAGATGGTGGATGGTGGCCATTTTTAGCCAAGTTTTCGTGTTTTCGTCCATTTCTTTGTTACTGTACCACATAGGACCAACAAACTTTCACAGCTTCACAGTGTTTAAGATTGTCGGGCGGGCGGGCGAGCGGGCGGTCGGCGTCCACAATCAATGTTAAGTTTTCGTGTTTTCGTCCATTTCTTTGTTACTGTACCACATAGGACCAACAAACTTTCACAGCTTCATAACCAAGGGGTGCCCACCACATATCACTATCCAACATGTTACCTTTTTAGCCAGGTTTTTTGAAAAAAAATCCAGGCTATTGGATTGACGAAAGCCGGGCGGCGGGCGGGCGGGCGGCGGGCGGGCAGCGGGCAGACGGTGTCCACAATCAATGTTAAGTTTTCGCGTTTGAGTCCATTTCTTTGTTACTGTACCACCTAGGACCACCAAACTTTCACAGCTTCATAATCAAGGGGTGCCCACCACATATCACTATCCAACATGTTACTTTTTTTTTAACTTGATCCATTTTTTCCGCGCTGTCGACTTCGCCATTTTCAATGTTAAGTTTTCGCGTTTTCAATGTTAAGTTTTCGTGTTTAAGTACATTTGTTTGGTACTGTACCACCTAGGACCACCAAACTTTCACAGCTTCATAATCAAGGGGTGCCCACCATATATCACTATCCAACATGTTACTTTTTTTTTAACTTGACCCATTTTTTCCACGCAGTCGACTTAGCCATTTTCAATGTTAAGTTTTCGCGTTTTCAATGTTAAGTTTTCGTGTTTAAGTCCATTTCTTTGGTACTGTACCACCTAGGACCACCAAGCTTTCACAGCTTCATAATCAAGGGATGCCCACCACATATCACTATCCAACATGTTACTTTTTTTTTAACTTGACCCATTTTTTCCGCACAGTCGACTTAGCCATTTTCAAAGTTAACTTTTCGCGTTTACAATTTTTACGTTTTCGTGTTTAAGTCCATTTCTTTGGTACTGTACCACATAGGACCACCAAACTTTCACAGCTTCATAACCAAGGGGTGGGTGCCCACCACATATCACTATCCAACATGTTACCTTTTTAGCCTTTTTTTTTGAAAAAAAATCCAGGCTATTGGATTGGCGAAAGGCGGGCGGGTGGCGGGCGGGCGTCGGGCGGGCGGCGTCCACAATCAATGTTAAGTTTTCGTGTTTGAGTCCATTTCTTTGTTACTGTACCACCTAGGCCCACCAAACTTTCACAGCTTCATAATCAAGGGGTGCCCACCACATATCACTATCCAACATGTTACTTTTTTTTTAACTTGACCCATTTTTTCCGCGCAGTCGACTTAGCCATTTTCAATGTTAAGTTTTCGCGTTTACAATGTTAAGTTTTCGTGTTTAAGTCCATTTCTTTGGTACTGTACCACCTAGGACCACCAAACTTTCACAGCTTCATAACCAAGGGGTGCCTACCACATACAACTATCCAACATGTGACCATTTTTTTACCTTCACCTATTATTTCAACGTAATTGACTTAGCCATTTTCAACGTTAACTTTTTAACGTATGTCTGGTTAAATATTTTGGTTAAAACTTTTTTGTTATACTATATCTCTGCAACTGCTTCGCCCATTACCTTGAAACTTCACATGGGTGTTTATCATCATCCATATTTTCATTCTAACCCCCAACCGTGCGGCCCCTGTGCCCAATGTCAAGGTCAAATTACTTTGAAATTTTTTGTTAAAGTTTTTTCGTGTACTATATCTCTGCAACTGCTTCACCCATTACCTTGATACTTCACATGGGTGTTTATCATCATTGTCGCACCCGCTTGCGGAAAGCGCGATATCGTCGGCATTTTGGCATACGTCCGTCCGTACGTCCGTGTGTCCTCTTAAAGTTTTTTTGTTAATGTTTTTCCATCTACTATATCTATGTTTTTTTAGTGTCCATGCCTCGCCCCAAGGCGCGACATGCAGGCCACGGCCATCTAGTCTACAAAAAGTGGGTATAATTATGTTATCCAAGTGTCTATGTTTGGAAAAAACCTGGCCTTCGTGGCTTTGCCTCGTTTCTTGTTTTTAACTTGACCCATTTTTTCCGCGCAGTCGACTTAGCCATTTTCAATGTTAACTTTTCACGTTTACAATGTTAAGTTTTCGTGTTTAAGTCCATTTCTTTGGTACTGTACCACATAGGACCAACAAACTTTCACAGCTTCATAACCAAGGGGTGCCCACCACATATCACTATTCAACATGTTACCTTTTTAGCCAGGTTTTTTGAGAAAAAAATCCAGGCTATTGGATTGGCGAAAGCCGGGCGGGCGGGCGGGCGGACGGACGGGCGGGCGGTGGGTGGCGGGCGGCGTCCACAATCAATGTTAAGTTTTCGTGTTTGAGTCCATTTCTTTGTTACTGTACCACCTAGGACCACAAAACTTTCACAGCTTCATAAACAAGGGGTGCCTACCACATATCACTATCCAACATGTTACCTTTTTTTTAACTTGACCCATTTTTTCCGCGCAGTCGACTTAGCCATTTTCAATGTTAACTTTTCGCGTTTACAATGTTAAGTTTTTGTGTTTAAGTCCATTTCTTTGGTACTGTACCACCTGGGACCACCAAACTTTCACAGCTTCATAACCAAGGGGTGCCCACCACATACAACTATCCAACATGTGACCATTTTTTTTACCTTCACTTATTATTTCTACTTAATTGACTTAGCCATTTTCAACGTTAACTTTTTAACGTATGTCTGGTTAAAGTTTTTTGGTTAAAAGTTTTTCGTTATACTATATCTCTGCAACTGCTTCGCCCATTACCTTGAAACTTCACATGGGTGTTTATCATCATCCATATTTTCATTATACCCCCCAACCGTGCGGCCCCTGTGCCCAATGTCAAATTACTTTGAATTTTTTTGTTAAAGTTTTTTTGTTTACTATATCTCTGCATTTTGGCATACGTCCGTCCGTCCGTCCGTACGTCTGTGTGTCCGGTTAAAGTTTTTTGGTTAAACTTTTTCCATCTACTATACCTCATTTTAGCTCACCTGAGCGAAGCTCATGTGAGCTATTGTTACTGCAATGTGTCCGTCGTCCGTCGTCCGTCGTCGTCCGTGAACATTTTCAAACGTCTTCTCCTCGGGCCTATAGTCACCAAACTTCATGATCATGGTCCTTAGGTAGGGGGATTACAAAATTGTTAAAATGACGTCATTGCGTAATCCAAGATGGCCGCCGTCTAAAAATAGCACAAATTCTTCAAAAATCTTTTTCTCATGAACCGCCAACCGGATTTCGACAAAACTTGGTAGGAATTATCGATGTACAATGCTCTTTCAAAGTTGTTAAAATGGTGACCCTGGGGTCAAAACTGGGCGTGGCCCGTGGGGTCAAATTGGGGTCAAATTTTATTTTTGACCGAATATGGTCAAGTCATATATCAAATTGAAGGTATCAAAGAGGCGATCACTCTGGTGTATTTTTTGTCGAAATCTTTTCGAAACTTGGTAGGAATGATCAATGTACAATGCTCTTTCAAAGTTGTTAAAATGGTGATCCCGTCTTTGATACCTTCAATTTGATATATGACTTGACCATATTCAGTCAAAAATAAGATTTGACCCCAATGTACAACGCTCTTTCAAAGTTGTTAAAATGGTGACCCCGGGGTCAAAAATGTGCGTGCTCCGTCGGGTCAAATTGGGGTCAAATTTTATTTGTGACCGAATATGATCATGTTATATATCAAATCGAAGGTATCAATAAGGCGATCACTCTGGTGAATTTTTTGTCGAAATCTGATGGTTATGTCATTCAAGATGGCCGCCGAAGGTCAAAAGGTCGTTCTTTTATTAGAGATTTAAAAATTCTTCTTCACATGAACCGCTTGGCCCATGGTAGCCAAACTTCACAGTTATGGTCCATGGGTGAAGCCTTTTCAGATTTGTTAAAATGGAGGTCATCGCTAATCCAAGATGGCCGCCGTCTAAAAATAGCACAAATTCTTAAAAAAATATTTTTCTCATGAACCACTGGCCGGATTTCGACGAAACTTGGTAGGAATGATCGATGTACAATGCTCTTTTAAAGTTGTGAAAAAGGTGACCCCGGGGTCAAAAATGGGCATGGCCCGTGGGGTCAAATTTTATTTTTGACCGAATATGCTCATGTCATATATCAAATTGAAGGTATCGATGACGCGATTGCTCTGGCGCAATATTTGTCGGAATCGGATGATTATGTCATCCATGATGGCCGCCAAAAGGTCCATTTATTTGAGATTTTGAACGTCTTTTTCTCAGGAACCACATGGCCGCTGCTGGCCAAACTTCATAGGAAGTTCCGATCCTTGGGTGAAGCATTTTCAGATTTGGTAAAATGAGTCATCGCTTAATCCAAGATGACCGCCGTCTAAAAATAGCACAATTTTTTTAAAACACATGAACTCAATGTCACATTCTCCTCTGGTGTTCATGGAGTCAGGTGAGCGAATTAGGGCCATCATGGCCCTCTTGTTTTAGTGTCCATGCCTCGCCCCAAGGCGCGACATGCAGGCCACGGCCATCTAGTCTACAAAAAGTGGGTATAATTATGTTATCCAAGTGTCTATGCTTGGAAAAAACCTGGCCTTCGTGTCTTTGCCTCATTTCTTGTTAATTTCAAGGTTTAATCTAATACATAACCATACCAGTAGATTTAGCATGTTATAATTAGTGGGAAAGGACATTTTATTTCTTGCTTATCACATAACAGAGATATTGCATTTTTAACCAGGTTTTTTTTTAAAAAAATCCAGGCTATTGGATTGGCGAAAGGCGGGAGGGCGGGCAGGCGGGTGGCGACGGCGAGCGGCGGGCGGCGTCCACAATCAATGTTAAGTTTTCGTGTTTGAGTCCATTTCTTTGTTACTGTACCACCTAGGACCACCAAACTTTCACAGCTTCATAATCAAGGGGTGCCCACCACATATCACTATCCAACATGTTACCTTTTTTTAACTTAACCCATTTTTTCCGCGCAGTCGACTTTTCAGTGTTAAGTTTTCGCATTTACAATGTTAAGTTTTCGTTTTTAAGTCCATTTCTTTGGTACTGTACCACCTAGGACCACCAAACTTTCACAGCTTCATAACCAAGGGGTGCCTACCACATACAACTATCCAACATGTGACCATTTTTTTTACCTTCACCTATTATTTCTACGTAATTGACATTTTCAACGTTAACTTTTTAACGTACGTCTGGTTAAAGTTTTTTGGTTATTTTGTTTTCGTTATACTATATCTCTGCAACTGCTTCGCCCATTACCTTGAAACTTCACATGGGTGTTTATCATCATCCATATTTTCATTATACCCCCCAACCGTGTGGCCCCTGTGCCCAATGTCAAGGTCAAATTACTTTGAATTTCTTTGTTAAAGTTTTTTCGTGTACTATATCTCTGCAACTGCTTCACCCATTACCTTGATACTTCACATGGGTGTTTATCATCATTGTCGCGCCCGCTTGCGGAAAGCGCGATATCGTCGGCATTTTGGCATACGTCCGTCCGTCCGTCTGTCCGTACGTCCGTGTGTCCGGTTAAAGTTTTTTGGTTAAAGTTTTTCCATCTACTATATCTATTTTTTTGGTGTCCATTCCTCGCCCCAAGGAGCGACATGCAGGCCACAGCCATCTAGTCTACAAAATGTGGGTATAATTATGTTATCCAAGTGTCTATGCTTGGAAAAAGCCTGGCCTTCGTGGCTTTGCCTCGTTTCTTGTTTTCAGTCAATTCATCAGGCAATCAGTTCATTAGTCAATTCATCAACCAATCAATTCACTAATCAATCAGTAAATTCATCAACCAACCAATCAATTAATAAATTTACAGATCGATCAATCTATTCATCAATCTATTCATACATCAATTCATTAATCACTCAGTCAATTTACTAACCAATCACTTTATCAATAAATCAATTAATCAGTCAATCAATTCATAAATCAATCAAATAATTCATTTCATTTTGTTGTGACACGAGACCATGGGCCTATTGGTTTTTTTGACCCGTCTAGATCCGCACAATCTGACCAGGAGCTACACTGTTTGCTATTCCATCAATGAAAGATCCTTGCTTCTAACAAGCAATATAGATCGTTATAATAATCAGATTACAGTAGTCAGGAGCTACACTGGTCACACAACTATTTCTCCATTCATAGCCACAAATCACTCCATCACCGAATCAATCCCCACTCTAGTTTAACTCTTTGCATGCTGGGAAACTTGTGGGCTATAAATAGTTCAAAACTAGCGGACAAAAATTCATCATATTTCAAGACATATTTACAGAAAGAAATAAAACATCTAGTTTAACCTTTACTACGCTGAATTAAATGTTGTTGTCTGCTGGAAATGTTTTATTTTCAATATTTCTCGACAAAAACATGGTTTTTGACAGCACATGAGAATCGTCTCCAGTGGAGACGATTCTCATGTGCTGTCAAAACCAGTTTTTTGTTAAGAATTAAAGCAAAAATGAAAAACAGCAGACGACAATTTCCGTCAACAGCGTAGGAAGGGTTAAACAATATTTATTTCAAATACATGTTGTATACAGGGTGTGGATCACGTGGTCTATTGTTTACATATGATTAATGGCGGCGCCCATGAGGTCTTGGCTTGTTTACACATGATTAATGGCGGCGCCCATGAGGTCTTTGATTGTTTACACATGATTAATGGCGGCGCCCATGAGATCTTGGCTTGTTTACACATGATTAATGGCGGCGCCCATGAGGTCTTGGCTAAATCTTATTTTCATCAATACGACTACGGTTTCTTCCTTATATTTTTAATGATGACCATATTCCGACCGTTAACACTAACAGTCCACCAATACCAAATTTAGCAGCATTACTTATGTTGTTAGTCTGAACCTTCTGCAGAGAAATTTGAATCGGACCAAGTTTAAGCAACGTTCGATTCCGTCCGATTCGAATTCAAACATACATAATGTTGCTAAATTTAGTATTGGCGGGCTGGTAGTGTAAACGGCTGGAATATGGTTATCATTGAAAGGAAGAAACCAGAGTCGTATTGATGAAAAATATGATTTACTGAGACCCGCCATTTATCTAGTGTAACCAATATAGGAATGAATGGCCTTTTTGTGGAATTTATCGGGGTATAAACTTGGAAAAGTCGCGGGAATACTGGACGAAGGCCGGAAGGCCTCGTCCAGTATTAGTATTCCCGCGACTTTTCCAAGTTTATATCCCCGATAAATTCAACAAAAAGGCCATTCATTCCTTATAATTCCAGCATTTGAAATAAATTATCAAGAAAATGTGTTTATTTTCCGTTTTCTTAAGAATTATTTTAACTGCGCCTCACGGTTACGGAAAGTAGTTCGGCGTGGGAGTTTACTGGGATATAAATTTTGGACAGAGACTTGCTACAGGCCAATCAAATGTTAGGGTATTGTGTAAATATTTTTGTGCTGGAATTATTGGACCATGTGATCCCATACCCTGGAATACATGCATCAAAATACAAAATATCATAGTAATTGTGAATAAGGATTAGAAAACAAGCTCACTGAGCTTATGTGAATTCCTTGAGCAAAACATCAGTAAATGGCACAAGAATTGATATAATGTATACGTATGCAAGTTAAATAATTGAAAGTGGGTGGCAGGTGTGAGCATGTGATGGGTAATTTAATGATCAGGATTCCGATTGGAGACCTGGTTTAGACCTCACATACGTCTTTGGCATTTTGTATGTGACAATTGAATCTGGTTATACCCCTTATGTGAGTATTACGATTATTCATAATCCTATTTTAGGGGAAGGGGCCAAGTGACTTGGTGTGGTATGGACCTGGCAATAGGTCAGGTTATTCTAATTTCAGGGCTGAATATATTTTTTCTCGATGTAAATATTCCGTTCTGATTTTGGGATTTTCCCCCCAATGTAGCAGGTTAAAACGGGATCGAACCCATTTGCCCGGCCTTACATGACCGTAGCTGTTGATAGGCCATTAAAAACCAATAAACAAACAAACAAATAAACAATTGAAGAAAAAAAATTGCTGCTCTATCACAGGAGGAAATATTCGATGACACAGAGAAGGCGAGTCAAAACTGGATCCAGCTAATCTGTGGGCTCCACCCCGGCACCACCTACTCGGTCGGTATCCAGGTCCACCCACAGAAGAGCGGCTACTGGAGTGACGAGACACTCATACATATCACCACAACAGATGATGGTATGTGTCATCAGCTGACAGATGAGGCAAGAGTCACGTAATAAATTAAAGTACTGAAAGTACTGAACATAGGGTACTACAAGACATCATCAATTCAAGTATAAATACGATTTCCAGATATATCTATGATCATTATAGATATATGGAAAACTGATTGAAGAGCAATAGTTATAAGAATTCTACCACGGAAGCGGTGTCGCGCCTGAAAATGCCTTGTCGGTACAAAACAATGTTGTAGCAGGATTTTTGTTAAAGTTTCTGCATTACATCGCCATGTTTACTTCTGTTTTGTGAATGAAATAGTTGGCCCCGGATCGAGTATATTAAAACATACAAATGATGTCATTGGGGAAACCGCTGACAAAATTTTCAATGTATGGAAGCCCAAACTAGTTAGAATTTTGTTTTTGTCGTATTTTCAGTGCTTGCATTAATATGGGTATTAATCTACGCTGGATGTGTTATACTGTCATTAATTTGTTCCTTGACTGTAATTTATCACTTACTGACTTATTGACCCCCTTCCTTGAACGTACAATTGACACTCATGTTGGCGTGTATTGGCCACCATAGACAAATGTATCGCGATCATTAAAATAATCTGGGTCAACAGGCATTTTCGCACAGGTGTCGGGTGAGTTTAAAAATAGACTGTCGGAAGGTCAAACTTGATATCGTTTGTGTGTTGAACGCGTCGCGTGTTTACACATGTTTATCCGGTGGAGAGTATTCTGAGGGGAGTTAACTCTGCCGAAAACTATAGCCTGTTACTAAATTTAGCGATGACCGCATTTGTGACGCAAATGGGGGCAAATAACGACTTGAACGCGTAACAAAATAATCTGATGTATTTTTGTACGTAGAACATCCGTTGTTGATATTGTTCAGTGCAAGTAGTTTTTCATGATATTATTTTCAATTAGCGGTTGCGTATGACAGTTAAACGTTGAGTAACACAATGCATTTTGTTGTTATGGTTACTCCAAGATATCACTACGGACTAGCCCATCGAGGGGGGTCTGGGGCGTGGCTAACTGTCTGATGCGATTCCAATACATAGGTTACCCTATGTGAAAAGTACTTTGGTTCTCAGACATTGGGTTTGCAGATTTTTATACGACCATTTTTTGTCGCGCCAGCTTGCGGAAAGCGCAATATAGTCGGCACTGTGTACGTACGTACATACGTACGTACATACGTACGTACATACGTACGTACATACGTACGTACGTACGTGTGTCCGGTTAAAGTTTTTGGTTAAGTTTTTTGGTTAAAGTTTTTGGTTAAAGTTTTTGGTTAAGTTTTTTGGTTAAAGTTTTTGGTTAAGTTTTTAGCTCACCTGAGCGAAGCTCATGTGAGCTATTGTTACCGCAATGTGTCCGTCGTCCGTCGTCCGTCGTCGTCCGTCCGTCCGGGCACACATTAGGGTACTTATGTGGCTAGCCCCACAGGGTTATGGACTTGGTAAAGGATAGGGTTGGTTACAATTAGCCACCTAAAAAATCCTTTTATGTGGCTAAAAATCGTTTTATGTGGCTAATATTTAACATGTGATAAGCCACATAAGTATAGTACTGTAAGAACGTCCGTCCACGTCCGTCCGTCCGTCCGTCCGTCCGTCCGTCCGTCCGTCCGTCCGTCCGTCCGTCCGTCCGTCCGTCCGTCCGTCCGTCCGTCCGTCCGTCCGTCCGTCCGTGAACATTATCAAACGTCTTCTCCTCGGTAACCATTGGGCCTATAGACAACAAACTTCATGGTCATGGTCCTTAGTTAGGGGGATTGCAAAATTGTTAAAATGACGTCATTACGTAATCCAAGATGGCCGCTGTCTAAAAATAGCACAAATTCTTCAAAAATCTTCTTCTCAAGAACCGCCGACTGGATTTCGACAAAACTTGGTGGGAATGATCGATGTACAATGCTCTTTCAAAGTTGTTAAAATGGTGACCCCAGGGTCAAAAATGGGTGTGGCCGATGGGGTCAAATTGGGGTCAAATTTTATTTTTGACCGAATATGGTCATGTTATATATCAAATCGAAAGTATCAACGAGGCGATTACTCTGGTGCATTTTTTGTCGAAATCGGATGGTTATGTCATCCAAGATGGCCGCCGAAAGGTCAAAAGGTCCTTCTTTTATTATACATTTCAAAATTCTTCTTCACATGAACCACTTGGCCCATGGTAGCCAAACTTCACAGTTATGGTCCATGGGTGAAGGCTTTTCAGATTTGTTAAAATGGAGGTCATCACTAATCCAAGATGGCCGCCATCTAAAAATGGCATAAATTTCTAATAAATATTCTTCTCATGAACCGCTAGCCGGATTTTGACGAAACTTGGTTAGAATGATCGATGTACAATGCTCTTTCAAAGTTGTGAAAATGGTGACCCCGGGGTCAAAAATGGGCGTGGCCCGTGGGATCAAATTGGCGTCAAATTTTATTTTTGACCGAATATGGTCATGTCTATATCAAATTGAAGGTGTCAAAGAGGCGATCACTCTGGTACACTTTTTTGTCGAAATTGGATGGTCATGTCATCCATGATGGCCGCCGAAAGGTCAAAAGGTCGTTCTTTTATTACAGATTTCAAAATTCTTCTTCACACGAACCGCTTGGCCCATGGTGGCCAAACTTCACAGTTATGGTCCGTGGGTGAAGCCTTTTCAGATTTGTTAAAACGGACGTCGTCGCTAATCCCAAGATGGCCGCCATATAAAAATAGCACAAATTCTTAAAAAATCTTCTTCTCATGAACCGCCAGCCGGATTTCGACGAATCTTGGTAGGAATGATCGATGTACAATGCTCTTTCAAAGTTGTTAAAATGGTGACCCCAGTGTCAAAAATGGACCTGACCCGTGGTGTCAAATTGGGGTCAAATTTTATTTTGACCGAATATGGTCATGTCATATATCAAATTGAGGTATCAGAGAGGCGATCACTCTGGTACATTTTTTGTTGAAATTGGATGGTCATGTCATCCAAGATGGCCGCCAAAAGGTCAAAAGGTCGTTCTTTTATTAGAGATTTCAAAATTCTTCTTCACACGAACCGCTTGGCCCATGGTGGCCAAACTTCACAGTTATGGTTCATGGGTGAAGCCTTTTCAGTTGTTAAAACGGAGGTCATCGCTAATCCAAGATGGCCGCCATCTAAAAATAGCACAATTTTTTTTAAACACATGAACTCAAGTGGGTGGCAGGTGGGAGCATGTGATGGGTAATTTAACTATCGGGGTTCATCCTTACCGGAATTCCGACTGGAGACCTGGTTTGGCCCTCACATACGTCTTTGGCATTTTGTATGTGACAGTTGAATCTGGTTATACCCCTTATAAGAGTAATCCTACCGGTATTACTTTTAAATAGGGGAAGGGGCCAAGTGACTTTGGTGCGGTATGGACCTGGCACCAGGTCAGGTTATTCTAATTTCAGGGCTGAATATGTTGTATCTCGATGTAAATATTCCGTTCTGATTCTGGGATTTTCCCCCCAATGCAGCAGGTTAAAACGGGATCGAACCTGTTTGCCCGGCCTTACATGACCTTAGCTGTTGATAGGCCGTTAAACATCAATAAACAAACAAACAAACAAACGCATGAACTCGATGTCACATTCTCCTCTGGTGTTCATGGAGTCAGGTGAGCGAGTTAGGGCCATCATGGCCCTCTTGTTTGCTTAAAGTTTTTCTTTATACTATATCTCTGCAACTGCTTTGCCCATTACCTTGAAACTTCACATGGGTGTTTATCATCATCTATATTTTCATTCTACCCCCCTCCTGTGCGGCCCCTGTGCCCAATGTCAAGGTCAAATTACTTTGAAGTTTTTGGTTTATTTTTGGTTTAGTTTTTTGGTTAAAGTTTTTCGTTATACTATATCTCTGCAACTGCTTTGCCCATTACCTTGAAACTTCACATGGGTGTTTATCATCATCCATATTTTCATTCTACCCCCACCCGTGCGGCCCCTGTGCCCAATGTCAAGGTCAAATTACTTTGTAGTTTTTGGTTAAAGTTTTTGGTTAAAGTTTTTTCATGTACTATATCTATGCACCTACTTTGCCCATTACCTTGAACCTTCACATGCCTGTTTATCATCATCCATATTTTCATTCTACCCCCACCCGTGCGGCCCCTGTGCCCAATGTCAAGGTCAAATTACTTTTTGTCGCGCCCGCTTGCGGAAAGCGCGATATAGTACGTACGTGTGTCCGGTTAAAGTTTTTGGTTAAGTTTTTTGGTTAAGTTTTTTGGTTAAGTTTTTTGGTTAAGTTTTTTGGTTAAAGTTTTTTGTTATACTATATTTCTGCAACTGCTTTGCCAATTACCTTGAAACTTGTCATGGGTGTTTATCATCATCTATATTTTCATTCTACCCGCCTCCCGTGCGGTCCCTGTGCCCAGTGTCAAGGTCAAATTACTTTGAATTTTTTGGTTAAAGTTTTGCGGAAAGCGCGATATAGTCGGCACTTTGGCGTACGTACGTGTGTCCGGTTAAAGTTTTTAGTTAAGTTTTTTGGTTAAGTTTTTCGTTATACTATATCTCTTTTTTTAGTGTCCATGCCTCGCCACAAGGCGCGATATGCAGGCCGCGGCCATCTAGTTTAAAAAAAACAGTACATATTATGTTTCACCGCGGGGTGGGTGGGCGGGCTGGTTTTGACGGATAGAAAAACTGCAGTCTGTGTACACTACTCCTCGAAAACCTTTCAGTCAATCTATCTGAAACTATACACACGTCTTCTACACATATTGAAGCTGTGCACACTGGTGTTTGGTGCGCACAAATATTTTTTAACAAAAATATCGCATTTTTAACTTTTTTCTACAATTTTGTATGCAATTCTATACTAGTTGGCTACCAGATTCCACCACTTTTTACAAGATTTTTGCGATTGACAAGTCACTCGGTCACTCAATAAAATAACTCGGACAATGTAATCTGGGGGTAGTTTCCATTATACAAATGTGGAAAAAGAAATACTGAATATGGACTATAGTGCGTAATGTACGTCGCGCCACATGTGTGACTTAAACAACACATGGAAACAGTAACAGCTGTAACAGTTTCCGTCAGCCCCCTTAACCCTTAGACCGCTACACACAACAATTGTTGTCTGCTGTTGCTTTTATGTCTTGCCTTATTCCTCCCCCCACCCCCAGTCAGAAATTACACTTGGGCTATTTGTTTTTCAACAATAAAAGGTATGATTAACAAATAATATGTAGTCTTTGCAGTATATATGACAGCTATATAGACATAAAATATTTGTTAATGAGGTGGGGGGCATTTCCAACTAGTCAGCATGGCATTTATGACTGGTCAGTTGTGGTATTGGGAGGGGGGGTTGATTTCTGACTAGTTGGGGGTGATTTTGGGCTGGCCACGCCTAAAAAATATTTGATGTACATGTATATATAGCTGCTGTCATATATACATGTACTGCAAATACTACATATTATTTGTTAAATGATCATAGCTTTCTTTTACTGTAGAAAAAAAATAGGAGTTGGCATTTATTTTTTCGGGTGAGCCCAGAATCCCCCACCCCTAAAAAAAATATTTTATGTCTGTATAGCTGCTGGCATATACAGTCGAACCTGTGTTAACGACCACCTGTGAGTAGCGACCACCTGTCCACAACGGCCAGTTAAAACCCCCCCGTTCCATTTGTTCTTTAAAAGACCTTGGAATAACGACCACCTCCGAACAACGACCAGCCACCAGCGATTTTCGTTCCCACGCGGCATTTTTTACTGCAAACAGCGACCATTAGCGACCATTAGCGACCATTAGCGACCAAGTCATGTTTTGTCGGCAAAAAAAAATAACATCGCAATCGCCGATTTTCCTTTCATCACAAAACTCGGCGACATTTTTCAATGAAAAATATTGCATAACTCCATTAACGGTAATTCCCGATATGTATTCCGTGTCGTGTATTCCAATAGGCATAATGCAATTCTGCGCAAGTCATAAAACTCGATCATTAGCTGGTAAACTGTGTTTACACGATGCTGATTCGTCTACAGTGACAAATTAAGACTTCAAACACATGGCGCGTGTCGAGTGTAAATTTCACACATCGGGGCACAAGGCCATATCAAAGATCAATACACGCGGTTGCTGACATCAGTCACGTAGTCCACACTAGACTGGTACCCTGTCTGATGCTCAGCATGTATAGCGTTATTCCTAGCGACCGGGTACCAGTCTAAAGTGACACGACAAACGTGTTTATATGAATTGGGTCTCGATCTCCGACAAATCCCGGCTTATTGCATTAGCGACCTGACCAGGCAGTGGATTCGCGTAGTCTGCCCGTGGTTTACATGGTTTACAGTGCTCGCGAATCTCTAATTAAAAACATCAGTAATTACGTCAGCGGACATTGCCAATTCGTCATAGGCTGCTTAAATATTCGGGCTCGACCAGGATAGTATACAGTACATTGGACAGAAAGCAAATAAGCCTGGTGTTCTCTCCTGATTTGGACTTGACGCATTCAATGAAATATTTTTTGTTACAAAAAAACTCGCGGTTTTCACAGGCCGCGCCACATAGGCTATCGTTTTAATACAGACTATATGACCGTTATTAATTTCAACTGGTGGTGTGAAATACTAATGGTCATGCTAAATTAAACCACTTGCATGTAATTACGACAAGCTATTAAATGGTGCACCAAAGCGGGCCGCGAGATATACTTATCGTAAAGATAATTACTCCCCTTTGTATATAATTTCCAAAGCGAGGCTGGGTTCAGAACACTAACAACAAGATGACAAAACAAAATAAATTGACTATTTTAGCCATTTTCGTGCAATTTTTAATTGATGAAAAGCATGCATATATATTACAATAGAATGCTAAAGACATGGCCGACTTTGTTGTGAAACTGGGTAAATGTTCGACCCTTGGAACAACGACCACCTGTCAACAACGACCACTTTGGCCACTTCCCTTTGCCGGTCGTTGTTCACAGGTTCGACTGTATACTGCAATTACGGTACTACATATTATTTTTTAATTGATCATTAAACCTTTTATTGTTAAACAAAAAAAATTATTGGATTTCTGACTGGTGGTATTGGGGGGGGGGGATTTTCTTTTGACTAGTTGGGTATCCTCCCACCCCTAAAAAAATAGGTTATGTATATATAGCTGTCATTATTTACTGGGGGGGGGTGGGGGGGGGTGGGGGGGGGGGTGGGAGAGATTTCGGGCCGGCCCAGAGTCCCACACCTCTGGAAAAAATTGTTTATGTCTATATAGCTGCTGTCATATATACTGCAAATACTACATATTATTTGTTAAATGATCAGAACTTTATTGTTGAAAAAAAAGTAGTTGGCATTTATGACTGGTCAGTATTGGGGGTGGGGGAGGGGGAGGTGGGGGGATTTATAACTAGTTGGAAATCCCAGGGGATTTCGAGCCAGCCCAGAATCCTCCCATCCCTAAAAGATATTTTATGTCTATGCAGCGGTCATATATACTGAAAATACTAAATATTGTGTGTTTATTTGTATTTCGGGCTGCCCCAGAATCCCTCCGCCCCTAAACAAATATTTTATGTCTATATAGCTGCTGTCATATATACTGCAAATACGACATATTATTTGTTCATTACTTTATTGTTGAAACAAAAAAGGATGGGATATCTGACTGGTGGTATTGTAGGGGGGGGGGGGGGGGGGGGGGGGTGTTCTGACTAGTTAATCCCCCACCCCTAAAATAATAAATAATATTTTATGTTTATATAGCTGTCATATATACTGCAAATACTACACTCTTATATTATTTGTTATTTTATAATTAAACATTTCATTGTTTGTTGAAAAAAAATTAGGGGGAGGGGGGGGGGGCGATTTCTGACTGGTGGGGGGGAAGTTGACAAGTTGACTAGTTGGAAATCCTCTCCGGGGGGATTTCTGACTGGGGGGGGGGTGGGGGCGGGAGGGGGGGGTAGGGGGGGGGTGGAATTGGCTGTTACAACGGCCTCGATTTGGAAATTATAATCAAAGGGAAGTAATTATCTTCATGATAAGTACATCCAGCTGCATGCTTTGGTGCACCATTTAATAGCTTGTCGTAATTACACGTAAGCGATTTAATTAGCATGACCATTAGTATTTTACTTTCTTATTCTCTATTTCAGGCCATCATTAATAACGTTCATATAGTCTTTAATAAAACGATAGCCTATGTGACGCGGCCTATGATAGCCTATGTGACGCGGCCTATGATAGCCTATGTGACGCGGCCTATGATAGCCTATGTGACGCGGCCTATGATAGCCTATGTGACGCGGCCTATGATAGCCTATGTGACGCGGCCTATGATAGCCTATGTGACGCGGCCTATGATAGCCTATGTGACGCGGCCTATGATAGCCTATGTGACGCGGCCGACGCGGCCTATGATAGCCTATGTGACGCGGCCTATGATAGCCTATGTGACGCGGCCTATGATAGCCTATGTGACGCGGCCTATGATAGCCTATGTGACGCGGCCTATGAAAAACCGCGATGTTTTGTAACGAAAAATAATCATTGAATGTGTCAAGCTGAGTAATGGATAAACTCACGCAAGGTAGTGACCAAACCGGCAGAGAACACCAGGCTTATTTGGTTTCTGTCCAATGTATATCCTGATGTTTTAAATTAGAGATTAGCGAACATTGTAAACCATGGGCAGACTACGTGAATCCACCGCCTGTAGCCGATTTCACCAACATTGCAAAGTATACTTTTCTAGCAAAGTATACTTTGAGGGAGTAATCATTTATTTTTCCCGAAATGCATTATTTCATATAGAACTAACAGCTGCATATATTTGATGATAAAAAGTATGAAGAATTATTATACTGAATTTATTACATTATCACAGCCAAACTAGTGCATTATGGAATGTAATGACGCTCGATTTTTGTGCCAAAATTGATTTTTTTGCAGTTTTGTTAACGATAGGGATTGAATTTACAGAAAAAATAGGGGTTGAATTTTTTTGACAATTTTTTGGTGTATTTTAGGGCTTTTTAAGGGCGACAACCCCCATAAAATGACCAAATTAATATGGTAAGCGATGACGTTCGAGCTCTGTACCCAAATTACATTTCTTTGCAGTTTTGTCAACCACGCTGGGTAAATGAACAAAAAAAAACAGGCAATACATTTTTTTTTACATGTTTTCGTGTACTTTTAGGGCTTTTAATGGGCGAAAAAAAAACCCGCCAAAAATGGCAAAAATCATTATGGTATGTGATGACGATCGATTTTTGTACAACTCTTGATTTTTCTTTGCAGTTTTAGCAATCATAACAGGTAAATTGACAGAAAAAATAGCTGTGACGTTCTTTTGGCATTTTTGGGTGTATTTTGAGGGCTTTTTTGGGGGGTTGACAAACCCCCGAAAATGGCAAAATCTATATCTCAGCTCATATACACGCTATCTCCATGATCTAGGTGTCTATATGGGGTTTCTGCGGGCCCTGATATCGATTTTGATGGTTAGGACAAGATTTGAGGTTAAGGTCATGGACTAACGGTCAACGCGGGGTCATTATTGGTCACAAAGCGTGGAATATTACCGATTTATATAGTTTTTTCATGGTGAGAAATTACCAATGATAACGTTATTCACATGCGAGGTGACATTCAGGTTCAGGTTATAAAGGGCATGTTTAATAGCAATCACATACATAGTTTCTACATTTGTCTGAAACTCATACGGACGGGAGAATGAATTCCAATAAAATCCAAGAAAGCCCCCAAAATACACTGCGTCCTTGTACATGTGTCAACTTTACGCCGAACAGGCAGCATTCGGCATATTTTGGAAGGTCAATTAATGATTACTGAATATTATCATGCCTGTTTATACTTCTTCATCGTCAAAACATACAACTGTGTCATGCTTGCTGTTTTGACATCCTTGGGCATGACACTTACAAAGGGGTGTGCATGGGAGGTTGTTATTGGCACATGAACAGTTGCGTGCACAGGCAGACGATCGACAGCCGCATTTGATGAGCTCCAGAACAGCTTTTGGAGCAGGTAGCTCAAGACACCGCACTGGGAATATTGCACCATCGTCAAGAACCCAGCCACAGTCTTCCAATCTGGGCAGTACAGGATGTGTGGTGATATAGGCTTTGTTAACTGTACAAACAAAGTTCGTTCGTTGTATATGAGGCAACAGTGTAGCCCTCGTGGGTGGCAGCATCTCAGACTCCATGTTTTTCGACCTAAAGAGCTCCCAGCGAAGTTTGGGAAGTGTTTGCGGGCCATTGCAGAGTAGACGCGGCACACAAAGTGTTCCAGAGGTTGCATGTCCTTCGGAAGTTCTCCGTTGATCAGTTCCGTCGATGAGAGAGGATCATCTCCCAATCTTTGGAAGGCGTCGACGATCTGATCAGTTGGGCTCAGCTTGAAGTACTCTGTGATCCACCTCTTCTTTGTCACACCCACGAACTTACCGCCCCAGTCAGCACCGGAGAAGTTGTGTATCCCAATTAGACCTTGACAGTGAGGACGGCCAATGCTTCTTACTCTCTCCATGACATCTATCTTTCTGAACTTGTTGCCTTTTCCTGTGTGAAATTCTAGGGTGGTCAAACTCCCTAAACGTCCATGTGCTCCAAGGTCAAGGAGAAGGACCAAGACATCAGTATCCGGAGACGCAACTACAACATGTCTGAATGCACAGTCCTTGATGCAGTGAAGAACGTGAAGGGGGGGGGGGATCTGTGAGTCGGCCTCCTCGTGTCCATGTGTTTGGAAGTCCTCTTCAAGTGTGTGGGGTGAGTTTATCTTGATATTAGTGTCATATGCGACGATAATCCGCAGATCGTGCCCCGCAAACTCCTGTAGAAGTCCATGTGCAAGAAGTCTTGCAAGCTGTCCCTTGGTCTTTGAGCAGGATAAAAGGTCCCGCAGGGGAACAGTTGTGATGTTCATCTCGTCATGGACCTCATACCCAGCACGTGAAGCTTCATCCGATGTAGCTCTCTTTGCCCTTGTCTTTTCCTTCAGACTAAGTGGAAGATATTGATCAAATAATATCCTAGCTTCAGTGTAGCCACCCTTATGTACACGCCTTTTGATGGTCTTGATAAAGGCGTGCTTCAAGTGCGTGATTTTGTTCATCCCAGGTGTTTTCTTCATCGCCTGCAGGAGCGCCATTGCATCGAGAATGTAAGTTGATGCGGTGGGATGGGAAACCGATTGTTCCGGTTCAGGGCTATGCGATGCAGAGGGTTGAGCCTCGACTGCATGCATGACGCTAGCCTTGTCCGTTGCTAAGAGGAGTGTCCCATCAGGTGCAAACATAGAACGGGGCATCACTGACATTTCGTGAGTGCCAATTGTCTCCTCGAGCTTTGGTAGGAGCATCGGCCTTGATTGACTGATAATTAGGCATCTCCCAATGAGCTCCCTATCCTCTCGCAGTTTGATCACCTTGTCACCAACCTTCAGTTTACTCTTTAGTTTCCAGTTGCTGAAGGTCTTGAACTTTGGCCTGGTCATTGGATCCCAAATTGATAGTTTGGATGTTATTAACAGGCGTTGGTAGAGCTCTTGCCCCAGATTCGGATAGTTGAGAATATCAAACCTAGCCTTGTCTGGGATAACAGCAGATGAGCAAATGTTCTTCACAGGTGTACCTACAATGTAAGGGTTTCCCTCACAGTGGAGAATGATGCTGTTCCTCAGTTTAAGAGCATTCTGACTCGATCTAACACATATATCTCCTGCCAGCTGGTAGTGCTCCTTCTTCTCTCCGGTCAAAGTCTTCGGAAAAGGCAGAAGATATTTCTGCACCAGTCGTACAAGGTGAGGTGCTGTAGTGACAAATACCTGTCGAGGGCAGCTTCATCCTGTGTGATGCCAGGGAGCGCACCGTGCTTTTTGAGAACTTTGATCTCCTGCTCCAACCCTTGGTCTGTGAAGAGGTTACAGAATGCTTGCATAGACTTCGTGACAACGAAGTCACCATTCTTGAGGGCTTCCCATGTTGTGGGATCATCCTCTTCCAATTGATACATCTGTGCCAAATGTAGAGGCATTAGTCTTGCGTAGTTGATTAAGCCATGGAAGTGGAAGTACTTTATGTTTTTCTCAATCGCAGCAAGGGAGCCTTTTCAATCTCTCGATCTCGCTGCTGCAATGATCTCGAGGAGAGCATCAACCTGATCGAGATAATTGTCAAAGAAGCGGCTCATTTCGTCACCATCTCCAATTGCAGCCTCTTCCATTTGGACATTATCTGAGTAGTAGCTTCCTATGTCTTCGTATATGGATGGCTACCATTTCAGGGTCACGGTCATGGAGGGCTCTACGCAGCGCTACACATTGTCCCTTTATCGCTAGTGGAGGGGTTTCTCCGACGACTGCGTCCAGTTTGACCAGGAGAATGGCAAGACCATTCATTATATGGTATTCCACGGCTCGTTTGTAGCTCTTTCCACTGTATATCCCTCTCAGTGCTGCAGAAGAATATTATACCTGTGTCCACTGCTATTGTGTCTTGGCCACTCCCCTCTGATGTTTTGCCAAGTCCATGGAGTACCGCAAATACGATGTGGAGAAGTCCAGCCCTCAGTACCCAATTCTCGTTTTTGACAGATTCCTTCAAGTGAATTGCTCTTTGATAGAGGTCGAGGTCAAGAGTGATCAGAGTCCGTCTTTCAGGACCAATAACAACTGCCGATATGTCTTGTGCCAAGCATAGAAACCGTGTAATAGAGTAGCATAATCAGTGGGAGACGTTCGAAGTAGCGGTGCCACAATTTCCACATTTGTCTTTGTTGGTGACTGGTAGCCATCCTGGTTTTTCAATAGAAGATGCTGCGTTGCAGCCCAAGTCGGCATAACGTCACATTTCTTCAATCTCGTTTTCTTTTCCTTTCTTTCTGTTACTTCCAGTATCATCTCAGTTTTATCAACAGAAGCATCTATTGCATCTATATCTGCGGCGTCTCCAGTATTTTCGTCATCGCTGGCATGTTTAGATTCCGCATTGGCTGTGGCACCTCCGCTGTCTTTATTTTCATATTCATCAGACAGAGGGGGACTTGTGAATAGGTTGGCTAATGCCCACGTGTGGGTGAACTTTGAGTATTGTGTGATTAGGTCAGCTCCACGGTCCGACAGAGTAACTGGGGAACCTAATTGGAGTCAGTTTGATCTCAGGCTCATCTCGGTAATTGATTTCCACCTGGTGTGGCTTCTCGGGGGGCTTGGACGGGATTTGCAATGGTGTATTTATGAGTTTCCCATCCTCATCCCGCTGGAAGAGTACCAACAGCGTCCCGTGAAATGTGTTTTGCCCATACGCTGTGTTTTCAAGAAAGTCAATGTTGTCCGCAGCAAACCAGATTGGTACGTTTCGTTTGACAAAGTCAGGGAGGCAGTACCCTTCGGTTGACAACATCCGCTGCTGAACTGCGAACTCCACCCTCCTCTGAAGATTGAGTATGCGTTGGTAGTCACTTCCAATGTACACTGTGGACAGCATAGAAATTAGATTGTGATATCGTACTCGAGAGTGGATTGCGAGTGGGATGCCAATAGAAAGGGGAGTTTCCACTGTCTTCTTGAACCCACGAGACGTCTTTAGTTTGACTTGTCTCTGACTTCTTGAGCTCTGTACAATCAGCTGGCAGACAACATCAACATTCTTCTTCACTTCTGCTTCTCGTTGTCCTGAGATTTGTCTAGCTTCACAGCCATACATATGCGAGCTATAAGAAACTCTATCCATCGGGGGGTTTTCGAAATCGTTAAACTCACCCGTGAATTTCCAATCTCTTGCACCGAGAACCTCCTGTCTCAAGGCACGAGCTAAATCTATGAGAGCACGGGGATCTGTATCTGTAGTGGCAAACTCAACGGCTTGTCCTACTGATTGCTTCCTCATAACCCTGTGGCTGTGAATAGGATTTGGAGGCTGAACAAATTCAACATCTGGTACATGCTGTTCAATCAACTCTTTCAGGTATTTCTTGTGGTTGTCACTTTCATTGTTATTAATGTGCCTCTCCTTCAAAAGGTCGATGTAATATGAATTTACCTCATTCATGCTGAGGACGCAGCCTTCTACACTAAGAGAATCTCTCACATGTACAATAAGCTCAGCATCACACACACTTCTTACATGTCTATATGCATCACTATCACCCGGTTCCTTGCAGTGTCTGTCTGCAACACTGAGACAGTCTCTATGGTAGTATTTTTCTAATGCTGCTGCATCTCCAGGTTCCAATATTTCAGCTATACTCAATCTGACTAAGTCGTCATTAGTAGACCCTTTGATAGCTAGAAGATGCTGACCCATAGAATCCGATACTACCTTGTGCAACTCTTGTGACAATTTTGGACAAAAGGAGCATGTGTGGAACATACATTTCTTTTCCTTCGGAAGAACATTACCACCTTTCTTTCTAAGTAGAGGGGTCGCTGTCTTAGATGTCTCTATCTTGTGTGGATGCCCACGTTTCGGCGCCGACGACGGCACTTCAGAAGTAGATGGTGCATCAGAAAACATTGGCGTTAGGGAACGAGCACGTTTTCTACACACTCTAAGTTTGCCTTGTTTACAAGAGGCTTGCGACATCCGCTGTGATAACAGACATCACGCAAATCTGACTCGGACAAACTACTGAAATGACAGCCAGCGATTTGAGGTGACATCCCCTAGACTAGCCCGCTCGAGAACCCTTTCTTTCAGGTCTTTCAGAAGTGATATGTCAGTTGTATCAACAAGTTTATTATTGATAGAGTCACCCTCTTTACAAATGATGCAAGACCTCGAATCTGTCGATTTTCGTTTCGACATTGCCGAAACTCCTCAAATCTTTACGGATTATTTTGTGTTTGTGTTGTTAGCAAAGTCGATGCACACTGTAACGACATTCAAAAAGAATGTGCATGTATTAACAAAACCACAGCGTTGGTAATATAGGGCCAATCATGCTTTACAACCAGATGTGCGAAGATCACAGCGTCGTTAATATAGTGACACTATTTAACAACGCTGCGATTTATTCACAACTAATCAGACAAATTGTTGTTGTTGTTGTTATATCTTGGAGACCAGCCGCTGTATTTTCGGCGCAATGTCTTTCGACATATTTCAACGTAGAACGTAGATAAAACATGTGTATGACATTCAAACGCATACGCAGGATTATATGGAATATGCAACTGTCTGGCGCAACAGACGTTATGGCTTATGTGACCAGCCTAGTATCCGCAACTTGATCATTTGGGCGACTCATCTGATCGAACTTAGCAGGTACATATGTAGAACTTGCCGAAATGGATTTTAACATTGAATTCTCCGGCTCCAAATTGCACATGCCCTACATGTACATAAATTCCCATACAAACTGGCCCGTATACGAGTTCAGCTACTTTGACCGAGTTCATCCTCTGTGTCCATTGGTGACCTCGTGGTGACCTCGTGGTGACCTTTACTTTATGACATTGACCTCAAATCATGTCGGGACCATCATAATCGAGCTCAGCGCCCCGCAAAACCATATCTTAGACACCAAGATCATGAAAATAGAGAGCATGTGAGTCGAGATACAGATTTTTGTCATTTTTTGGGGGATTGTCGCCCTGAAAATCCCTCAAATACAGAAAAAAAGGTCAAAAAAATGTTTAATTACCTATTTTCGAATTCATCACCCGTTATGGTTCATAAAACTGCAGAAAAAACAAGTTTGGCACAAAAATCGAGCGTCATCACATACCATAATAATTTTGCCATTTTCTGGGGAATGGTCACCCCTAAAAAGTCCCAAATACACCAAAAAAATGGTCGAGAAAATTCAACCCCTATTTTTTTCATTAACGTACTTCCTATTGTTGACAAAACTGCAAAAAAATCAATTTTGGCACGAAAATCGAGCGTCATCCCATTATCTTACTCTTCCATAATGTACTAAAATGGCTGTGATAAAGTAATAAATTAAGTATAATAAAAATTAATACATTTATGTTAAAATTGAAAATTTCTCCCTCAAAGTATACTTTGCTAGAAAAGTATACTTTGCAATTTTGATGAAATCGGCTACAGGCGGTGGATTCACGTAGTCTGCCCATGGTTTACAATGTTCGCTAATCTCTAATTTAAAACATCAGGATATACATTGGACAGAAACCAAATAAGCCTGGTGTTCTCTGCCGGTTTGGTCACTACCTTGCGTGAGTTTATCCATTACTCAGCTTGACACATTCAATGATTATTTTTCGTTACAAAACATCGCGGTTTTTCATAGGCCGCGTCACATAGGCTATCATAGGCCGCGTCACATAGGCTATCATAGGCCGCGTCACATAGGCTATCATAGGCCGCGTCACATAGGCTATCATAGGCCGCGTCACATAGGCTATCGTTTTATTAAAGACTATATGAACGTTATTAATGATGGCCTGAAATAGAGAATAAGAAAGTAAAATACTAATGGTCATGCTAATTAAATCGCTTACGTGTAATTACGACAAGCTATTAAATGGTGCACCAAAGCATGCAGCTGGATGTACTTATCATGAAGATAATTACTTCCCTTTGATTATAATTTCCAAATCGAGGCCGTTGTAACAGCCAATTCCACCCCCCCCCCTCCCGCCCCCAACCCCCCCCCCCCCCCAGTCAGAAATCCCCCACCCCCCAGGGGAGGATTTCCAACTAGTCAACTTGTCAACTTCCCCCCCCACCAGTCAGAAATCGCCCCCCCCCCCCACCCCCTAATTTTTTTTCAACAAACAATGAAATGTTTAATTATAAAATAACAAATAATATAAGAGTGTAGTATTTGCAGTATATATGACAGCTATATAAACATAAAATATTATTTATTATTTTAGGGGTGGGGGGATTAATGCAATAAGCGGGTAATTTGTCACACATAGAGACCCAATTCACATAAACACGTTTGTCGTGTCACTTTAGACTTTGGGCCGGCCCATATTCCCCCTCCCCTCTCTCAACTTGTTATCATGTACACAACTCACCTGCACGATAAGTATTAGGGGCGGGGGACATTCAGCCAGCTCATATTCCCCACTCTCGACTCATTACCATGCACACAAATCAGCTGCACAATAACGATTAAGTGGTGGTGGGGGGGGGGGACTTTGGGCCGGCCCAACCTCCTCCCTCCCCCACATCTGAACTTGTCACATTGAATACAAATCAGCTGCAAGATAAGTAATTCTTTTTTTTGTGGGGGGGGGGGGGACTTTGGGCCGGCCCATATTCCCCCCTACCCTCTCAACTGGTGGTTAACACGCACACAAAGCAGCTGCACAATAAGTATTAGATGGGGGTGGGGGACTTTGGGCCAGTCCATATTGCCCCCTCAACTCATTACCATGCACACAAATCAGCTGCACAATAATTATTAAGTGGTGGTGGGACGGGGGGGGGGGGGGGGGGGGGAGGGGTGGACTTTGGGCCACCTCTAATCAGCTGCACAATAAGTATTAACCAACCGGCCCATATCATATCCCCCCAACCCCTACATCTGAATTCATCACTATTACCCTATGTCTTACTTTTTTCTTTCTTATTACATTCTTGAAAAATAAATCGGGTTGACGGGGGGGGGGGGGGGGAGTTGACTAGTTGAAAATCCTCCCGGGGATTTTCGGCTGGTGCAAACTCCCCCCCAGGTGGGGGAGGGAACTGACTGGGAGGGAAAGTGGCCTGTTACATCGGTAGCATTGTTTCGCTAGGCGCGCATCAGGCAGGGTACCACTAACCAGTCTAGTGACGAATACGAGACTGTCATCAGCAGCTGCGTTTATTGATCTTTAATTTGATATGGCTTTGTTGCGGGGTGAAATTTACACTTGGTAAAACTTGACATTCTATAGGAATAAATGATAATACACTTTTTTGGCATAACAATTTAATTTCATCGTCACTCTAGGAAAGATTTTCATTTTTAAATGCAAATATGAAAAAAGAGATATAACGTTCGAATCATTCATAAATTACTTGAAGAACAGAATTGAGATAGAGCAGGAAATAGCCACAAAAAAGGATAAACGAGAACAGCACATTATCAAGTGGGATAGGTTTAATGTCAGTTGCAAGCACTTCAAGACAATCAAGCACATTATACATTTATACATATGCATAGATAATGACAATTGTACAACAACCCAGGTCTATTTGATATGAACACAAATGGAAATCCTTCTTTCCTTCTTTTTTTTCTCTGCATTATCTCGCCTAACATTAGGCTCATCTAAACACATCTTTCTAATACATTTTGTATGTAATTTTGTATGTAACTTGTTTTTTAGTAGTATAATTAGATACTATTATCATGATTATGTTCAATTGCTATATTGTTGTCACTTTAGACGAATCAGCATCGTGTAAACACAGTTTGAAAACTAATGATGGAGTTTTATAACTTAAATTGGAATTGCATATATACACGATACATACCGTACTACATATCGGGAATTACCGTTAATGGCGTCATGCAATATTTTTCATGGAAAATGTTTAATGTCGCCAAAATGACACCGACTGATATCTGGAATGTTTTCAAAAGAGAATTAAAATGATTGCGACCAGATTGTGATTTTTTTTGCCGACAAAAACGTGACATGGCATTCACATACAAAAATGCCGCGTGGGAATGAAAATCGCTGGCCGCTGTCGTAGTTCGGGGTGGCCGTTATTCCAAGGTCTTATAAAGAACAAAATTGGGGGGGGGGGGGATTTTTAACTGGCCGTTGTGGACAGGTGGCCACCATTCTCAGGTGGCCGTTAGCACAGGTTCGACTGTAAAAAGAAAATATTTAGAAAAAATCATGTTTTTCTCAGCATGAAATGTGTCAGTGTCTGGATAAATGGGGCTCATGGGTTTTGCAACCAGTGTAGATCCCAGACGTGTGTTATTTGACCAGGAGCTACACTGGTCACAAATAGCATAAGCTCCATTTCTCCAGTCAAAGCTACAACTGTGTTAACCCTTAGACCGCTATCTTATTTTATTTTTCGTCTGCTGTTTATCTTCTATTTTCCATTTTTATCATCAAAAACATGCTTTGACAGCACTTTAGAACAATTTACAACATGCTTTGACAACACTTCAGAATCATTTCCATTGGAAATGATTCTGAAGTGCTGTCAAAACATGTTTTTATTGAGAAATAAGGCAAGATATAAAAGCAACAGCAGACGACAATTGTTGTGTGTAGCGGTGTAAGGGTTAATTACACTTACAACTACATAATCGCCTGTGTATGTGACAGTGCCGGCCCAGAGTCCACAACTGAAAGCTGGCAGTTATCGCTGGGACCCCCAGGAATGTGTCACATTAGCTTATCGTAGCGTCACCATCTACTGGAAGGTACGTACAGACCTGTAGCCGATTTCACCAAAATTGCTAAGTATACTTATCTAGCTAAGTATACTTTGAGGGAGTATTCATTTATTTTTCCCGAAATGCATTATTTCATTTAGAACTACTGACTGCATATATTTGATGATTAAAAGTATGCATAATTATTATACTGAATTTATTGCATTATCCCAGCCAAAATGGCTGTGATAATGTAATAAATTCAGTATAATAAAAATTAATAAATTTATCCTTAAACTGAAAATTTCTCCTTCAAAGTATACTTAGCAAGATAAGGATACTTTGCAATTTTGGTGAAATAGACTTCAATGGCCAATTTCACTAAACTTTCTACGACAAACATGTTCGTACAAATTTATTTCACAGCATTACTACGTTTCATTAATACATGTACTACAATCATCGACTAAATCAGCTGCTAATGCGAACTTTGTTGTCTATTTTTGTTTTGCACTTACAAACTTCTTAGTTGTTATAGGAATGAATGGCCTTTTTGTGGAATTTATCGGGGTATAAACTTGGAAAAGTCACGGGAATACTGGACGAAGCGATAAAAAATTACAATTTTCGAAAAAAAAAAAAAAAAAATATTATTATTTTTTTCGAAAATTGTAATTTTTTAAGGCCTCGTCCAGTATTCCCGCGACTTTTCCAAATTTAAATCCCCGATAAATTCCACAAAAAGGCCATTCATTCCTTATAATTCCAGCATTTGAAATAAATTCATCAAGAAAATGTGTTTATTTTCCGTTTTCTTAAGAATTATTTTAACTGCGCCTCACGGTTACGGAAAGTAGTTCGGCGTGGGAGTTTACTGGGATATAAATTTTGGACAGAGACTTGCTACGGGCCAATCAAATGTTAGGGAATTGTGTAAATATTTTTGTGCTGGAATTTTACTATGTTTAGTGAAATGGACCTCTGGGGCGCGTATCACTAAACTTCATAGGACTAAGAAGTTCGGAATTGAAAATTTTAAAATAGGGGGGGGGGGGGGGGATGGGCAGCAGGCGACGAAGAAGCCTATAGATTTAAAAAAATTCTGATGACTTCTCCCCTTGGCAGCCATTTTTGTCCCGCCAGAAGCGGGACATAGGCATAGCTTTTCCGTCGGCGTCGGCGGCGTCGTCGGCGGCGGCGGCGTCAACATTTCACGTTAACTTTTTGCGTTTAGCTCAGTTTCCAGAAAACTATAACTTCTACGACCTCCATACTTGGTATACATCAACACTGTGGTGTAACCATCTCACACAGAGGGAGCCCATGTGACCTTCACCTACTTTTCATGGTTCATTGACCTATTTTTCACATGCATTCAACGTTAAGTTTTTGCGTTTAGCTCTGTTTCTAAAACTTAACGCTCAGGTTAATTCATTGTAACTTCTGTTTCGCTCTATGGAATGCTTTAATATTCCATACATGCATTTGTAACAACATCTCACATCATTCTACAGAAATCCCATGGTGCTCGCAAACCCCAAAGGTCAAGGTCACTGACTTAGAAATTTCCGTGTTTGGAAAAGTTAACGCTCGGTTTAATGTATTACAACTTCTGTTTCCCTGGATAGAATGCTTCGGTATACATCAACACTGTGGTGTAACCATCTCACACAGAGGGAGCCCATGTGACCTTCACCTACTTTTCATGGTTCATTGACCTATTTTTCACATGCATTCAACGTTAAGTTTTTGCGTTTAGCTCTGTTTCTAAAACTTAACGCTCAGGTTAATTCATTGTAACTTCTGTTTCGCTCTATGGAATGCTTTAATATTCCATACATGCATTTGTAACAACATCTCACATCATTCTACAGAAATCCCATGGTGCTCGCAAACCCCAAAGGTCAAGGTCACTGACTTAGAAATTTCCGTGTTTGGAAAAGTTAACGCTCGGTTTAATGTATTACAACTTCTGTTTCCCTGGATAGAATGCTTCGGTATACATCAACACTGTGGTGTAACCATCTCACACAGAGGGAGCCCATGTGACCTTCACCTAGTTTTCATGGTTCATTGACCTACTTTTCACATGCATTCAACGTTAAGTTTTTGCGTTTAGCTCTGTTTCTAAAACTTAACGCTCAGGTTAATTCATTGTAACTTCTGTTTCCCTCAATGGAATGCTTTAATATTCCATACATGCATTTGTAACAACATCCCGCATCATTCTACTGATAGCCCATGGTGCCCGCTAACCCCAAAGGTCAAGGTCGCTGACTTATAAAATTTCCGTGTTTGGAAAAGTTAATGCCCAGTTTATGCTTTAATATTCCATACATGCATTTGTAACAACATCCCGCATCATTCTACACAAAGCCCATGGTGCCCGCTAACCCCAAAGGTCAAGGTCGCTGACTTAGAAATTTCCGTGCTTGGAAAAGTTAACACTCCGTTTATGCTTGGATATTCCATACATGCATTTGTAACAACATCCCGCATCATTCTACAGAAAGCCCATGTTGCACGCTAACCCACCCCAAAGGTCAAGGTCACTGACTTAGAAATTTTCGTGTTTGGAAAAGTTAACGCTCAGTTTATGCTTTAATATTCCATACATGCATTTGTAACAACATCCCGCATCATTCTACAGAAAACCCATGTTGCCCGTTTACTCCAAAGGTCAAGGTCACTGACTTAGAAATTTCCGGGTTTGGAAAAGTTAACGCTCAGTTTATGCTTTAATATTCCATACATGCATTTGTAACAACATCCCACATCATTCTACAGAAAGCCCATGGTGCCCGCAAACCCCAAAGGTCAAGGTCGTTGACTTAGAAATTTCATGTGTTTGGAAAAGTTAACGCTCAGTTTATGCTTTAATATTCCATACATGCATTTGTAACAACATCCCGCATCATTCTACAGAAAGCCCATTGTGCCCGCTAACCCCAAAGGTCAAGGTCACTGAATTAGAAATTTCCGTGTTTGCAAAAGATAACGCTCAGTTTATGCTTTAATATTCCATACATGCATTTGTAACAACATCCCACATCATTCTACAGAAAGCCCATGGTGCCCGCAAACCCCAAAGGTCAAGGTCGCTGACTTAGAAATTTCTGTGTTTGGAAAAGAACGCTCAGTTTTAACGCTCAGTTTTAAGCCCATGGTACCTGCTAATACCAAAGGTCAAGGTCACTGAATTAGAAATTTCCGTGTTTGGAAAAGTTAACGCTCAGTTTATGCTTTAATATTCCATACATGCATTTGTAGCAACATCCCGCATCATTCTACAGAAAGCCCATCATTCTACAGAAAGCCCATGGTGCCCGCTAACCCCAAAGGTCAAGGTCACTGACTTAGAAATTTCCGTGTTTGGAAAAATTTACGCTCAGTTTATGCTTTAATATTCCATACATGCATTTGTAACAACATCCCGCATCATTCTACAAAAGCCCATGTTGCTCACTAACCCCAAGGTTATTACAAGCTCCTTATGTACTATCAAACTGCGTTAGGTGGGACATTTTGCTCCGCGGAGGGAGCTCTTGTTAATGTTCGCACTCTGTATCCATGTCAATGCAATAACTCAAGTTCTGGTACACATGTTTATCATGACAAGACGAAGAAGCATTTTTACTTTTCGCTCCCTGTATCCTTGTCCACGCAATAACTCAAGTTTTACTTGACGTACCGTAGACAAATGTGGTGTTCATTTTTATCACGGCAAGATGAAGCAGCCTATTGATTTTTCCTAAATTTGCAATGACTTATCTACCCTTGACAGCCATTTTTAATTTTCGCACTTTGTCCACACAGTAACTCAAGTTCTACTTGACAGATCAAAACCAAATTACTTAGTTTAAACAATTTCTAATGAAATAAAATACTGTCTATTGCATCACAAACAGTCATGCAAACTGTATATGACATTGATGTTAAATGGATGTCAAACCCCAATCACTCAATCAGTGAAATTGCAAACTGTTGGCAAAATAATCCCTGTGTAGTCTACTTATTTTAATGAAATTTGAAAAGAATGTTAAACTGAATAATCATGACCACACTGTTGAACGGACATCTACCTCAATCTAACATTTCTCAATGTGCTGATGCAAGGTGTATGATCACGTGGTTATAACAACAACAAGTACTGAAACTTCCAGAAGTCCTCCGATTCAAAGTACATATTTTATTCTGTCCTTATTATGTAACAGATTTTTATGAAATATGGCGCATCAAACGCGTCTCGATACTTTGGGCCAAACTTCTGTCGTTTTTGTGAAGAATCGATTTCTACTGACATGGAAATTGATTCTTTGCAAAAATGACATAAGTATGTGTCAAACTCCTGGGACCACCAAATGCAGCTCATGAAGATGTATTTGCTGCGCATATTTCATCAAAATCCGTTGCCTATTAAGGAAAATATATAATAATACTTACATTGGAGTGAGCCCGCTTTCAACAGCTTGAGCCACTGTTGTTGTAACCACGTGATCATGCACCTCATGATGTCTCTTGATATCAATTATCTAGTTTTGGAAACAGTAGGCATTGCTCTGCGAGCCAAGGAATTCCTACATGTTTCCAAGCATTGCATGATAACCTTGATAGCAAAGACCCTACTGTCTGTTTCACGAAAGCTGCCCAAATTTTACTGCTATATAAACAATTCAAAAACAATATTTTTTTTGATAATATTAAATTTTATCCAAATTTAAGAATGAGTCTTTTTTTTATTTCATGAAATTTGGTCAAAATATTGATTTTATTGCGAACAATTTATTTCTCTATGGGAATTTAACATGGGGGTAAAAAGAGGTGGAGGAGACAAAAAGCGAAGAACAAATGGAAATTGACTCCGAAACCTGGCTAGATAGCTTGGAAATGATCTAACTAAGAAAACAAAACTTAAATTTTGGAAACCAGTCCAGTATTTCTGAAATTGTAAAAGATTTCCCCATGTTAAATCCCCATAGACATCTTCACTCACTCTGTGAAGATGTCTATGGGGATTTAACATGGGGAAATGTTTTTTTGGCAATAAAATCAATATTTGACCAAATTTCACGAAATAAAAAGAAGGTAATTTTCATTTAATTTAATATTATCGAAAAAAATAATCGTTTTTGGATTGTTTATATAGCCGTAAAATTTGGGCAGCTTTCGTGAAACAGACAGTAGCCTTGTATTCTCTATGTGTCCTGTCAGCCCTTGGAGGACAAGGATAAAAATGGCCGCCTAGAGAAGATCGTGCTTACATTTGACCCGCCCCTGGTAGATGAGACCATTGAGCTTTTAGCGGACAAAGTGCAGAAAACGGTGTTGTTGCGCTGTGACACGGCATACACAGTCACTGTACAGGCGAGCACAGAGGTGGGGCCGTCCATGCCAGCGTCCGTACTCACAGTACCTACGATCGCTCATGGTATTATATAATAATTATTATATTTGTGGCTGTGACAGGAGAAATGGAGCTTATGATACAGTCTACACTCGTTTACTCAAAGTCCAAGGGACTGAGGAAAATACTTTGAGGTAATGAAAATTTAAGTTAACAAGAGTTTTTATGCTCCCTGAATTATTTTTTTTCGGGGGAGCATATAGTTACCGCTCTGTCCAGTTTCCGCCATCCTAGTTTTACGTTAAAGTTTTTCAAATTGCTATAGCTCTGTGACTGCTTGGGATATCAACTTGAAACTTCATGTACACATTGATCACCATCCATATTTTCATTAATAGGAAAACATGAACCATAAATTTGACTTTAAATGAGTTGTCAGTAGTTTGACTAAATAGAGTTTGAGGTAACGAGTGTCGACTGTATTTGTGGCTGTGACAGGAGAAATGTCACTTATGGTATTTGCGGCCAGTGTAGCTCCTGATCAGCCTGCGTGTTTGCGCAGGCTGATCAGGAGCTACACTGGCCGCCATTCAGTCGGTGAATCACAAATCCTGCTTCTAGCAAACAGCATAGGTCCTCATCATTACTAGTTCCTGAGCAGGAGACCAGTAGCCGATTTCATCAACATTGCAAAGTATACTTTTCTAGCAAAGTATACTTTGAGGGAGAAATTTTCAATTTTAGGATAAATTTTATTAATTTTTATTATACTGAATTTATTTCATTATCACAGCCATTTTGGCTGTGATAATGTAATAAATTCAGTGTAATAATTCTGCATACTTTTAAGCTTCAACTATATGCAGTTGTTAGTTCTATATGATATTATAGGCATAGCCTCGCCCATCCCGTTTCCTGAGCCTTGCCAGATATTTTTTCCCATTCACGGCACTAACCTACTATTTTCTATCAACTGTCACATACAAAAATGCGAAAGATGTAGCTGCTCAGTCTAATCATTGCTGTACGATGTTTCACTGGGGAGGTTCTTCATGCTCCGAACAAAATCTGGATCAATATCTGGCTCTATATGACTGCTAGCTGATCAGGATCTACACTGATAAAAACACTCTTAACGCCCATTTTACCATGGCAGCTTATGTACCGTATTCCAACCAACATCCAGAATTTATTTTCAGCTGTGTCCCAGCCTGAGATTTTGCTGGAGATGGCCAACGCAACAGACAAGGACCAGCTCCGCAACCTCAGTGTGAGCTGGGTACCACGGGAGGAACATGATGTCACGGGTTACACTGTCTACTACTGCCACAAGGAACAAGGTGGATGTGCTGTGAGTGACCATCTACTGCTGATAACCTGTAGCCTATTTCATCAACATTGCAAAGTATACTTTAGTAGCAAAGTATACTTTGAGGGAGAAATTTTCAATTTTATGATAAATTTATTAATTTTTATTATACTGAATTTATTACATTATCACAGCCATTTAATGGCTGTGATAATGTAATAAATTCAGTATAATAATTCTGCATACTTTTAATTATCAAATATATGCAGTCGTTAGTTCTATATGAAATAATGCATTTCGGGAAAAATAAATGATTACTCCCTCAAAGTATACTTTGCTAGTAAAGTATACTTGGCAATGTTGATGAAATAGGCTACAGAGCTCCAGATAAGCTGCGTATTTGCTTAAATACCCAATTAAAATTGCCAAACACCCAATTTAAATCAGAAGTAGCGAGTATCAAAAAGCAATAATAAGTTTGTGGTACCTTTATCATGCTGCAGAAAACAATAAACAGACCACAAATATAGCATATTTTTTTCTTATTTTCCATGAAAACACATCTTGGTGTTTCATTAGAATTGTCTCCAAGGATACAATTCTAATGAAATGCCAAGACATGTTTTTATTAATTTTTATTCAATAATTGCTGTCTTTTGATGTGTAACAGTAGCGTGATTTTATTTTACCCAATTAAAAACTTTAAATACCCAATTGCTTCAGAAATGATGGAATGAAAATAGTCAATTACTACAGTCTACATTCGTTTACTCAAAGTCGGTTAAGTAGAATTCCCTCGTTAAGTCAAATTCGTGTCCAAGTCCCGTTTCAGATCCTATTATTTTCAATGTAACTGGCTACCGTTACGTCAAATTTCGTTAAGTCAAATTTTCGCCAATTCGAAGTAATTGTTAGGTCCCGAAAACAGAAATGTGTGGTATTTCACTCTCGTTAAGTCAAAGTGTCAGTTTTCACTCGAAGTGCGAATTAGTGGCGCCAATTTACTGGACTTGACTTGTTTACCTATGTAAATAATCTTTCAATAAGTGTTAAAGGGGATTTCCTCGACACCAATTAAACTTAGCTCATGTAATTTAATCACCAGTTAGAGTTGCAGAAGTGTGTCACAGGTCGTATGGGAGTTGCTTCTCGTAACATGTATGGTAATATTTCGAGGTCCTGTTCAGATTTTGTTACGTCGAACTTCGGTTTACTCGAAGTATTTATCACAGTCCGACGAACTTCTAGTAAACGAGCGTAGACAGTAATTCCTTATCCGGAGCCCTGGATAACCATTTCTCTGTTACAGTACCACATAGAAACGCCATGCTTGCATAATTTCATAATCAACGGGTGCCCGGGCACTCGGGAACTGTTTGAATGCGCGGCCTAAGGCCTTGGGCTTCAAACAGTTCCCTTGTGCCACGGCAAACGTTTTCCAATGGCTAGACATGGTAGAACCTTATAATAGCCACAGTTTAACCCTTACTATGCTGAATTAAATTTTGTCGTCTGCTAGAAATGTTTTATTTTCAATATTTCTCAATAAAAACCTGTTTTGGCAGCACATGAGAATCGTCTCCACTGGATCTCATGTGCTGTCAAAAAAGTTTTTTTATGCCCCCGCCACTGAATGGTGAGGGGGGCATATAGTGTTACCGGCGTCCGTACGTACGTACGAAACGAAACCTTAACACTCGGGTAAATGGCTTATAATTTCTGTTTCCTTGCTTGGATCTGCTTCACATTTCACACACGCATTGCTCCAATGGTCCTCAACCGCCCTGTGACAAATCCACATTCGTCCCGCCCCCGCTAAGCCCAGGGTCAAGGTCACAGACTTGGTGCGTTCGAAACCTTAATGCTCGGGGGTAAATGGCTTATAATTTCTGTCTCCTTGCTCGGATCTGCTTCACATTCCACACACGCATTGCTCCAATGGTCCTCTACCGCCCTGTGACAAATCCACATTCGTCCCGCCCTTGCTAAGCCCAGGGTCAAGGTCACAGACTTGGTGTGTTGTAACCTTAACGCTCGGGTAAATGGCTTATAATTTCTGTTTCCTTGCTCGGATCTGCTTCACATTTCACACACGCATTGCTCCAATGGTCCTCTACCGCCCTGTGACAAATCCACATTCATCTCGCCCCCGCCAATCCAGGGTCAAGGTCACATACTTTGTGTGTTTCAAACCTTAACGCTCGGGTAAATGGCTTATTATGCCCCCGCCACCGAATGGTGAGGGGGGCATATAGTGTTACTGGCGTCCGTATGTATGTAACGTACGTACGTCCGTATGTACGTACATACGTACGTACGAAACCTTAACGCTCGGGTAAATGGCTTATAATTTCTGTTTCCTTGCTCGGATCTGCTTCACATTTCAAACACGCATTGCTCCAATGGTCCTCAACTGCCCTGTGACAAATCCACATTCGTCCCGCCCCCGCTAAGCCCAGGGTCAAGGTCACAGACTTGGTGCGTTCGAAACCTTAACGCTTGGAGGTAAATGGCTTATAATTTCTGTGTCCTTGCTCCTCTACTGCTCTCTGACAAATCCACATTCGTCCCGCCACCGCTAAGCCCAGGGTCAAGGTCACAGATTTGGAGCGTTTGAAACCTTAACATTCAGTTAAATGGCTTATAATTTGTGTTTCCTTGCTCGGATCTGCTTCACATTTCACACGCATTGCTACAATTGTCTTCTACTGCCCTGTGACAAATCCACATTCGTCCCGCCCCCACTAAGCCCAGGGTCAAGGTCACAGACTTGGTGCGTTCAAAACCTTAACGCTCGGGTAAATGGCTTGTAATCAAATATGCCTCGTTTTCTTTAGCTGCCAGCGGGGGCATTAGTGTGCCGGCAGGCCACATTGCTAGTTTGTTAAGAATTGAGGCAAAAATTAAAAACAACACGACAATTTTCGTCTCCCGCGTAATGAGGGTTAATCTGTCACTGATCCATGTATGTTTCTCTACTTGTAGAAAAACAGTTCTATTCAATGGGTGTCACTTGGTGCTGGGGCATCTAGGATAGTTATAAATCTATATGCGCCAGAACACTACATATATGCAGTCTCGGTGGACACGGAGCACACAAGCAGTGGGCTTGAATGGCACAGCTGTATTTACACAAAATTTGTTGGTATGTACTGTAATAGCCCTAAATATTTGGACACAGTTTATTCTGAGGAAAACGTGTAAGTGTGACTGTGTCTGGAGTAATGGTGCCTATGGGTTTTGGGAGCAGTGTAGATCCAGAGCAGCCTGTGCATCCGCACAGTCTGATCAGGATCTGAACTGTTCATCATTACATCGATAAAACACCTGCCAAGCTTCTAACAAGCACAATAAATCATCATTAGACAACAGGAGTGTCCTATTTGATCAATAGCCGATTTCATCAAAATTGCAAAGTATATTTATCTAGCAAAGTACAGTCGAACCTGCTCGGGCGGTCACCTTTAATCAGCGGTCACCGCCGTTAAGCGGCCACTTCAAATTCCTCCCGCACATTTTTGCTATATAAAACGCTTTCATTCAACGGTCACTCGTCTAACGCGGCCAGCGGTCATTAATTATCGTCCCAAACTAGTGATCCAATTTAATTAAACGGTCACCTCCAATCTCGATTTCAATGTACCCTGCGGCGGTCGTTACCGAAGCGCGAATTAACAATGATGTCAGCAGTCAATGCGGGTAATTAAAACACCTAACACGTCGCCGCGTATGCGATATTGAGAGGGTGTTTCACAGGTGCAAATTGTGTTGCCCGAATTGTCGGCGCATTATTGAAAGAACAGCCTATCGCATCCGGGTTCTTGCACCCTTGTCCGTCGATTCGTAATTTCTATAGGTTACCGACACAAATGTTGTAAAAAGGAACAGCCCATTGCCAGTTACCAAATTGACAAAACACGAATAGCTGCTGATATAATTGGTGTGTATTGCCCAGGACCGAGTGTAACCGGCTCAAATATACTTTAAGCAAATGGCCTCATATGTCGAATATGAGCCGAATGTAGCACTTATTGACTGCTTTTGCTGACATCGCCTATGCATTATTTACATATACAATTGGAAATGAATCCAAATTCGACTTGACCAATACCAGACAAAAAAAAAAAAAAAAAAAAAAAAAAATCGCACAACTTATCCCACACCATTTCCGATTATACCACATTATGCCCTATTATCTAGTACAATAAATTGTCTACAATATGAATCTTGCAGATCAGCAGTTGCAGTTGGCTGTAAAATAACAACAAAAACGTGAACATTGGTGTTTTTATTTGTTGACAGATTTTTTATTTCATTAAATGATATAATCCACTCATTACATGTTCAGGTTCATTTTGAAAATATTAAATAAATATAAAGATACACATTTAATCAATATGGTACTCTAAATTAATCATTAATATTATTTATTACATTTGTATTATCAAGTCAACATACATGTCTATGTTATCTTTATCTTCATTTCAATTTTCAAAATTTACCTGAAATGTACCTGAAAACACAACCCTCTATTAAGAGGTCACCTCTGTTAAGCAGCCAGTTTTGTCACTTCCCTTGGGTGGCTGCTTAAGACAGGTTTGACTGTATACTTTGAAGGAGTAATCATTTATTTTTCCCAAAATGCATTATTTCATATAGAACTAACCGTTGCATACATTTGATGATTAAAAGTATGCAGAATTATTATACTAAATTTATTACATTATCACAGCCAAATTGGCTGTGATAATGTAATAAATTCAGTATAATAAAAAATAATAAATTTATCCCAAAATTGAAAATTTCTCCCTCAAAGTATACTTTGCTAGAAAAGTATACTTTGCAATGTTGGTGAAATAGGCTACAGGAACTACACTGATCACAAATCCCATAAGCCCAGTTTCTCCAGTACAATGAAGAGCGTCCCAATATTTAGGGTTAGTATGACTGTACTGGTTTATCACAATAACAATGTATTTGGGATACAATGTGTTAGGGGTTTCCCAAAACAAATGGTGTCCAAATACTTAGTGTTATTACGGTAAAATTATCTCTGTCCCATTGACCCCACACTATGCATCATGGATCTACTGTCTGTTTCACGAAACCTGCACAAATTTTAAGGCCATATAAACAATGCAAAAATAATTATTTTTTTTCGATAATATTAAATTTTATCAAAATTTAAGAAGTCTTTATTTCGTGAAATTCGGTCAAATATTTATTTTATTACGAAAACGGAGTTCACTATGGGAATTTAACATCGGGAGAAAAAGAGGTGGAGAACCTGGAGGAGTAAAGGTGGGACGGGTAATAATTTTGGATCCGGGTACCTGGGACCCTATTACCCGCGAGTACCCGAGTACCCGGTGTTCAATTATTTCCCTTGGAATAAAATACATACTACTTCCATTAGAGTTGTGTTTCCTTTGTCCCATGACCTCCGGACATCATTATGGACAGTAACACAAACAAAAGCCAAGTTTGGCAATACTTTTCTTTAATTCAAGAAAAACAAAAAACAAAATGCAATCTGTGCGACCTGGAGTTAAGTTACTGAGGTGGGGGAACAATGATATGCAACCTGGCAGGTAAGAGTTTGTTTATAAAACCCATATAAATGAATGTTTAAAGAACTTAATGTTATGTGCAAATTACCCGCGGGTAACGGGTAACGATTTTGTACCCGGGTAGAAGCGTTACCCTACCCGGGACCCGGGTAGTCGAGTACTCGTCCCAGCCCTATGGAGGAGGAGTCGAAAAACAAAAAGATTTGGAAATTGATTCTGAAACCTAGCTAGATAGCTTGGAAATGATCTAACTAAGAAAACAAAAGTTACGCTTTGAAATCGGTCCACTATTTCTGAAATTAGAAAAATGTCCCTATGTGAAATTCCCATAGACATCTTCACTCTGTGAAGATGTCTATCATGTCTATGGGATTTAACATGGGGAATTTTTTTCACAATAAAGTCAATATTGGACCAAATTTCACGAAATAAAAAGTAGGCTGATTCTTAAATGTTGCTGTAATTAAATATTATGGAATAAAATATTTGTTTTGCATTGTTTGTATAGCCGTAAAATTTGGGCAGGTTTTGTGAAACAGACAGTAGGGTGGGGGTTGTGGTGGCTTTGGGGGACTACCGTTGGACTATATTTGGAGGATGGAATGGTAAGATTAATGTAGTGATGAATCAATTCTTTAGCATTCATATCTTAACATTTCACTTCTGAACATACATTTTTTTCTATGTAAATATTCCGTTCTGATTTTGGGAGATTCTCTCTCCCCCCCAAAGGGTTAAATATTACAGGAATGAATGGCCTTTTTGTGGAATTTATCGGGGTATAAACTTGGAAAAGTCGCGGGAATACTGGACGAAGCGATAAAAAATTACAATTTTCGAAAAAAAAAAAAAAATTGTAATTTTTTTAAGGCCTCGTCCAGTATTCCCGCGACTTTTCCAAGTTTATATCCCCGATAAATTCCACAAAAATGCCATTCATTCCTTATAATTCCAGCATTTGAAATAAATTCATCAAGAAAATGTGTTTATTTTCCGTTTTCTTAAGAATTAATTTAACTGCGCCTCACGGTTATGGAAAGTAGTTCGGCGTGGGAGTTTACTGGGATATAAATTCTGGACAGAGACTTGCTACGGATCAATCAAATGTTAGGGAATTGTGTAAATATTTTTGTGCTGGAATTATTATGGGATCGAACCCGTTGGCCCGGCCTTAAATGACTGTTGCTGTAGTTCTGCCTTTAAGCAATAAATAAGTTGGTTGGTTGGTCAAATTGAATGTGTCACTGTAAGAAAATCTTAAAACCTGTCACACAAATATTGTCATCTGCTCATAAATATTTTAGAAAATGAAGGATAATATGATATTTATTAAACATGTTTACTCGGGTCATAAAATATGATGTGCCTCTGAGTTTTCTTGTGAACAAATTTAATAAAAACCATATTAAATCTTCAAAAATGTTATTGTATAAACTATTCATTGCGTAACTACAGAATCTTACATTAACCCTTACACCGCTAGCTTAATTTTTTGTTGTCTGCTGTTTATTTTCCAGTTTTTATCATCAAAAACATGCATATTTATTACAGTTGGAGAATATTAACCCATATATACATGCAAGTCGGAAAAATTGGGGGCAGAGACCAAAATTTGACAGAATAACCGGAATACCATATGAAAGTTGTAAAAAAAGTTCCCCAAGTTTCCCGGGGGTGGAAAGCACCTAATTTGCCTATTTTCAAAATGGCCGCCACCCGTAAAAGCAAAAATACTAACTTTTGAACCAAATGGGCTATGCACATGTTTAATATGTCTGATCTGACTAGTTTCTTATATAGAACTCAGTTGTCAATGTTCCAGAACACTTTTGGACTTGAAAGGCACATAATTTGCAATATTTTCAAGATGGCCGCCACCAGCGAATGCAATTTTATTTTTATTTTACAGTACTAGATGGTTTATATATTTACTCAGCATGTCTAATCGCACTAGATTTTCTTGAGACAACATTTCAGAACATGTTTCATCAAGCGTCACAGTGGGGGTGGTTTCAATCACCTGGTGACAGAGCTAGATGGTGAATTTCAAGTGAGTGATGTGGTTGCTTTCCCATTCATCAATTTGGACCCCACCAATCTCTGTACTGTTTTCACAGCTTTGCTTTTTGCTCAGAAGGAAGCATCCAAATATAATCGCAATTACTGTATTGTCACATTTGATCAGCCATTGTTTATCAAGGCTGTGGACATCATCGCCGCCAGCCCCGAACTGGCAAAGACTGTTCCAAGGCTTGGTGGATTTCGGAGGCTACCGGTTTCATAATGTCAGGGAGTGGCCTCGAGGAGCTGTGGCGGACGGTATACGGTACTGATAGCATCACACACATGCTTGATGGTCATGCATATTCACGTGCCTTGCGGTTACATACTCTCACTGCTCTGAGCATCGTCACTGTATTATTTGAGACTCCAGACGCTCTTGAAGGGGTAAATGTAACAAGGTTGCGTCAGTTATGGTCACAAATGATGTCTGAGGATATTACAGTTAGCGAAGCGATGTCGGATCCTGTCATATCACAACTCAGTGATGTTATGAGCCAGTTGTATCAGACAGTCAGTTGTCAGAGTAGGACTGCCAAATTGTGGGTACAGTATGTAGAGCAGGTATCGCTAATGTAGCAGTTTGTGCGTGCTGAACGCAGTGGATATTTTCCACTTCATTTGCATACCATTGCACGAATGCAACGATACTTTCATACTTCGAGACGTGTAGCATATGCAAAGTCATCTCCGGTATACCTGCAAGCCATGGATGATCTGGAGAAGAAGATGCCGTCTGATGACTGGAAGAAGTTTGTTGAAGATGGATACTTCACCATTCGGCGGACCAATAAATTCTGGTCTGGTATCTGGTCAGACATAACTATCGAACAATTGTTGATGAGGGCGATGAAGACAACAGGCGGGCTTACTCGTGGACGGCACATCACTGACAGCACCCTGGCACAGTGGGTTGGTGCTTTGCCACTCTGCTTGCCAATCTGCGAGGCCCTCGAGAAACTGGCTGGAGTGAGCTGTGAGACATCGGATCAACTCTCACCGAATAAACACCATGCTGAATTGAGACCGGCTAGGCTGTCCCAGAATGACACTGATCGGAAGAGGCTCATTGGATGGTTAAGATCACACAATCCATTTGATTATACAGACAAACTTGCGTCTATTTTCACAGGAGTTGAGGCAGATTCTAGCATAAACTGTGATGATGCTGTTGCAATTGGCTCACAACTACACATGGGAACATTGGGGGAAAACTTTGCGGACATGAAGCTGCATAGAAAACACAAGAGTTCAGCCACTGTCTGCAATGTGTTCCACCGTAAAAGTGCGCAATGAGCCCATGGTTGTGAATGAGCAGCAAATGCTTAACAGGATCATCGCAGTCTTCAGCGGAATCAAAATACATTGATATCGAGAAGCTTCAGGTTTCCCTAGGTGTGTTGAAGGATGCTATCCTTTTCGCCCACGCATTCACGGGTACTGATACAACATCTGCAGCATACCGTCGAGGTAAGGCCCAGGCAATTAAGCTACTAAGAACAAGGCCTTCTCTGAGAAATGAAATAGCAGCGTTCTATCAACAGAATGCATCCCATGATGAGATCGATGCTGCCGGTGAGAATTTCTTTCTCGCCTGGTATGGTGTTGAAAGATACTGTTCATTGGACGCTGCTCGATATTTCAAACTGAAGCAAATGATAGCCCATCAGTCATTGTCCAAAGTCCACGTCGCCATTCTCCCTCCCACGTTAGGTTCAGCCAAACAACGCTGTCGGCGGGTCTATCATTTGATTCAACAATGCCGAGGTGTTGAACTTGACTGCACCAAATGGGGATGGGAAATGAGGGCAGGTGTACTGACTCCAGTGGGTTCCGAAAACCCAGCTGCCCCTTCGAAATCGCTAGAACTAGTATTCTGCAATTGTAAAATGGGGTACAAGCTAGCATCTTGTAAGTGCAGGAAGCGGGTCGTGCATGCACACCAATGTGTGGCATATGCCTTGGTGAGACATGCACAAACACCCCGATGATAGAAGAGATGAATATACTTGTAACCTAGTACCTGGCTAAGTTTCCACAAAACTACACAATAGAATATAGGTATAGAAAATGTCCATTTACTTCAGTGGTGATGGCTGTATATATGTTTTAGATATAAATTATTTCTCAAAGACATATTGATCACAAATACATTGATGTTTATGTAATGTAATTGTCTATTTGATAAGAACATAATATATACTGATCAGATGTTTATACTACGAGTATACTGCCTTGCGAAATGTAATGTAACAATGGATAAAAAATCATTCTTTTTTTTTCATTCGTCTTTGCTTTGTACTGGCAATTATGAAAATATTTGTAGCATATACTTCAAATAATTACATAATCTGTTGACAACCCAGCAAATAAAAGACCCTTTTAAATGATGATGTCATAAAGTATGAACTGTTTTTGTTATGTTGGGGGGTGGGGGATATCATTTACTACTACTATGAATCTCTCGGCATATTGTTTTTCGTCAGTGGTGGCCATCTTGAATGTACAAATAGGTGTATTTCACATGAAAACTGAGGACCTGTCGTAAATGTTGTGTCAATAAACACTAGTGTGATTATGTACACTCTATACGTTTGTTGCCCATTCACTTCCAAAGTTAACAGCTAAATCCTCTCCAGTGGCGGCCATTTTTAAAATATGCAAATTAGACAGTTTCTAGCCCAATGAACATATTAAAAATACATGAAATGAGTCTTTCATGTTGAATTAATGTGATTAGACATGATGAACATGTTTATAGCATATTTGGGTCAAACGTTAGTACTTTTTCTCTGCTGGTGGCGGCCATTTTGAAAATATTCAAATTACATGGATTCTAGCCAAGGGAACATCTTTAAACTGCCTTAAACAAGTTCTCCGTGATAAATTAGTGTGATTAGACATGCTGAACATGTTTATAGCCCGTTTGGTTCAAAAGTTAGCATTTTCGCCTCTGCTCATGGCGGCCATTTTGAAAATATGCAAATTAGGTCCCTTCCACCCCCGGGAAACTTGGGGAGCATTTGTTATGACTTTACTATGGTATTCTGGTCATTCTGACAAAGTTTGGCCTCTGCCCCCAATTTTTCCGACTTAAAAATTATTTTTCTCCCACTAATATGATATTTATTACACTGTGTTAATTCTCTGCAAATGCCCATTTTATGAAATAAACTAAATGTAATTTCAAGTGGGCAAACTCTGCCAGTTGTAGCACTGAATGGGCCCTGGAAGTTAACCCTTAGACCGCTACTCACAACAATTGTCGTCTGCTGTGGTTTTTACGGTATATCTTGGCTTATTTCTCCATAAAAACATGGTTTGACAGCACTTCAGAATCATTTCCGAAGTGCTGTCAAAGCATGTTGTAAATTATTTTAAAGTGTTGTCAAAGTATGTTTTTGATGATAAATGGAAAATAGAAAATAAACAGCAGACGACAAAAAAAATAAGATAGCGGTCTAAGCGTTAATCATGATTTGATAACATTTCAGCGCTCTAGACAAGATTTGTGTATGAAGTGTATTTCACCCCATGGTTTCAAATTAAATGCATATTACTGAATATTACTGAATTTATCACATGTTTTTCTGATATAAAATAGCGAATAAATGAGCAAACAACGTTGAAAATTCACTTATTTGACCTGCAAAAAGCAAACAGCATTTTTGAACTGTTGTATGTTGTACTCCCACTTCTTTTGACAGAGTTCATTCAGCTAAAACAAATCTGTAAAAAAAAACACTGATATGCCCCTTATCAGGAGCTCTCTAGTTACAAGTAGTGTTCCCACCCCCCACCCCCACTGGATTAATTAAAAATTGAAGGACCACATTCAGCGCGCGAAATGGAATTTTTAATATTACATGAAAATTAAATCATCATAAAAATACCGAATGCTATCATTTCAAGTGATGTAATAATTTTATTTAAAAAATAAATATATATTTTTTGCAATTTTTATCCCGCTTTTGGCATGCGTCTGTGCATCCGGCATTTGCGTTTAAGTTTTTAAGTATCCAATATCTCCACAACCCTAAGTTAAATTGGCTTGAAACTTCACATACCTCTTTATCATCATCCATATGTTCATTCTATAGCCCACCCATGCGGCGCTCAAGCCCATGGTCAAGGTCAAATTACTTTGAAATTTACGTTAAAGTTCTTTGTAAAATTTGCATTAAAGTTTTTTAAGTATTAAATATCTCCACCGGCCTAAGTCTGATTGACTTGAAACTTCATATGCCCCTTTATCATTATCCATATTTTCTTTCTATAGGCCCCCATGCCCATGGTCAAGGTCAAATTACATTGAAATTGTGTTCTTTTGTACAATCTGCGTTAAGGTTTTTAAGTACCCAATATCTCCAACATCTCCGATTGACTTGAAACTTCACATACGATGTACTCTTTATCATCTTCCATATTTACGACTTACTTATTTGCGACTTACAAGGTTGGCGACGGACGGACGGACAGGTCCGGACGGACGGACACGGACGGACGGACGGACGGGGACGGACGAACTTACATTTCGGACCTTAGGGGGTACTTGCTATATAAAAGATCAAAGAAAATACCCCGTAAGACACAATAGGCTTACGGGGTACGGAATAAGTTCCATTGTCTTCTATTGTCTTAGGCCACGCCCCCTACCCCATAGGTACCCTAATGTATGCCCGGACGGACGTACGGACGGACGGACAAAACTAAATGTTCATAAACTGACAGACAGTACAATCAAGTCCGGCAGACGTTTGAGAGTAACGTCCCTTCGTTATGTTGTTCAGATAGTAGAAAATCATATATTTTTTTTGTCATTTTCCCATTGCTGCATAACACTTGCCTCTATTAAACGCCCACCCAGGACTTTAGAGCCGGTGGTGATTCTAATAGACGCCCGGACGTCTATTAGAATCTTTACGGTATCTCCCATTTTTCAACTTAGAATTTGGCAATTTTGCCTTGTAAGTCATAAAACTTTTAAACCATACTAGATACACCCCTGAAACTTGGTATGTAGCTTCCTTATGATGACTGATGCCCCCGGGTCATGGATTATCTCCCCCTTTTCGACTTAGAATTTGGCAATTTTGCCTTGTAAGTCGTAAAACTTTTAAACCATACTAGATACACACCTGAAACTTGGTATGTAGCTTCCTTATGATGAGTAGATGTGCACTGAAGCTTGGTATGTAGCTTCCTTATGATTAGTAGATGCGAAAAGTTTATTTCAATTTTGTCTCGACCCCGGGGTCATGGATTATCTCCCCCTGTTTGACTGGTAAGTCATAAAACTTTCAAACCGTGCTAGCTACACACCTGAAACTTGGTATGTATCTCTCTTATGATGAGTAGATGCGCATTTATTTTGATTTTTTATTTGACCCTGGGATCATGGATTATATCCCCCTTTTGGACTTAGAATTTGGCAATTTTGCCATGTAAGTCATAAAACTTTTAAACCGTGCTAGCTACACACCTGCAACTTGGTAAGTAGCTTCCTTATAATGAGTAGATGCGCAAAGTTTATTTAGATTTTTTATTCGACCCCGGGGTCATGGATTATCTTCCCCTTTTCGACTTGGAATTTGGCAATTTTGCCTTGTAACTCGTAAAACTTTTAAATCCTATAAATAGCTACAGACCTGAAATTTGGTATGTAGCTTCCTTATGATGAGTAGATGTGCACATTTTAGGTTTCCATTTTTGATTTGACCCCCAGGCCATGGATTATCTCCCTTTTTGGACTTGGAATTTTGCCTCATTTAATATCAAAGCGGTATGTGGGGCATCCGTGTTCTATGAACACATTTTCTAATTTCATTCTATAGCCCACCCATGCGGTCCCCATGCCCATAGTCAAGGTCAAATAACTTTGAAATTTGCGTTAAAGTCTGTACAATCTGCGTTAAAGTTTTTAAGTACCCAATATCTCCACAACCCTAAGTCATATTGACTTGAAACTTCACATACCTCTTAATCATCATCCATATTTTCAATCTATAAACCTTCTGTTAATTTTTATGCCCCACCACGATATTGGAGGGGGCATTTAATGATACCCTTGTCTGTCCATCCCGTCCGTCCGTCCATCCTTCACAAAAGTTTGACGCTCTGGTAAGGTCTTATAATTTCTGTTTCCTTGTATGGATCTGCTTCATATTTCATAAACGCATTGCTCTAATGGTCCTCTACCACAGTGACAAATCCACTTTTGTCACACCTCCGTTAAGACGAGGGTCAAGGTCACATACTTGGTGCATCAAAAACTTTAACGCTCGGGTAAATGTCTTATAATGTCTGTTGCCTTCCACGGATCATACATTTTTCATGATTTAATACACGTATTGCTCTAATGGTCCTCTACCACCCTGTGACAAATCCACGTTGTACATGATCTCTATTTCCGATTAAACTTTTCTAACAAAGGCCGTTTTATACTCGAAGCAGCAAGTGGGGCATCCATGTTCTAAGAACACATTTTCTAGTATTTGTACAATCTGCGTTTAAGTTTTTAAGTACCCAATATCTTCACAACACTAAGTCCGATTGACTTCAAACTGTTTATCATCTTTATCATCATCCATATTTTCATTTTATAGCCCACCCATGCAGCCCCCATGTCCATGGTCAAATTGCTTTGAAATGTGTGTTAAAGTTTTTAAGTACCAAATATCTTGACAACACTAAGTCTGAATGACTTGCAACTTCACATACCTCTTTATAATTCCAGCACAAAAATATTTACACAATTCCCTAACATTTGATTGGCCCGTAGCAAGTCTCTGTCCAAAATTTATATCCCAGTAAACTCCCATGCCGGACTACTTTCCGTAACCGTGAGGCGCAGTTAAAATAATTCTTAAGAAAACGGAAAATAAACTCATTTTCTTGATGAATTTATTTCAAATGCTGGAATTATAAGGAATGAATGGCATTTTTGTGGAATTTATCGGGGATATAAACTTTGAAAAGTCGCGGGAATACTGGACGAGGCCTTCCGGCCTTCGTCTAGTATTCCCGCGACTTTTCAAAGTTTATACCCCGATAAATTCCACAAAAGGCCATTCATTCCTATAATCAGCATCCATATTTCATTCTTCAGCCCACCCTTGCGACCCCATGCTCATAGTCAACAACAAATTACTTTGAAAATTGTGTTTAAAGTTTTTTGTAAAATCTTTGCTTTTATTCAATAACTTCACAACCTTAAAGGTACATGCCCACGCAGCAGGTTACATTGTACTACTACTTTTCATTTTCTGTCCTGCCTTATATGAGCCATTTGTCTACCCACTAACGAGTTATTTTTAATTATGGCGCGTGTTAATTGGTGTTAAATCGCATTTTATATGCCGCAACCAGAAAGGGTATTTTCCGATCTCTGTTATTTTTACCAACACGCGTCACGTGACACGGTCAATCATATCACATATTTGACATGCGCAGTGAAGTATCGGAAGTCGAGAAGAAAAATCTCTGTTCGAGTCCAAATCTAAATCTCCACGTAACTCTTTCCATTTGGTGATCTGGTCGCCAATATTAACCACTCTCTTTCTCTGTACTGACTGTCCCTCAGACATTTCGCCTTTTTTTTGACCGACGCTGTTTCATACAATTTCCGTTCTGGACGTTTCGACATGTTGATATTCTTGTTTACATATTGGGAAGCCTACTGGCGCGCGTAGTATACTGCGCATGCGCACCGCAAGCCGTGATGTGAAAGTCGTCGTCCCCGCACATTATCAAAATAGACTGTTATCGCGCGCGTCGCTAACAGTAAATTGATAAATAATAAAGGATTATATTTGTATAGCGGGCGCTCGTAATTTTTAGAACTGGTGGAATAGTGACATAATTATACACTTATTTAATTCCTATAAAGAACATTTTGTGCCTACTGCGTGGGCATGTACCTTTAAGTCTGATTGGCTTGGAACTTCACATACCTCTTTATCATCATCAATACGTTCGGTCTATAGCCCACCGTGCGACCCCCATGCCCATGGTCAAAGTCAAATCACTTTGAAATTTGCGTTAAGTTTTTTAAGCACCCAATATCTCCACAATCCAATTGCTGTAACCAGACATACATACTCAGGGACCATCAAATACCTCGGCAGGCGCGATATGCTGGCCGCGGCCATCTAGTTTTATGCAGCAAGGCACCACCATATGAGTGCTGTCAATTTCAGGCATGGCGTGATACCATGCTAAAAGATATTGAACAATACTTCAGTAGCCAAGAACCCAATGCCTTTATCAAGGCCTTGTGCTGAAGCATTGGAAGAGTAGGTTCTTGGTTACTGAATTTTTGTTCAACATATTTTATTAATGTGGAATGCTTGCATGCTAAAATAAGCTGGGCGAAACACTGTTATAAGGTTGGTCTATTCTTAAATTGCATCAGATCCAACGAAGCCGCCTAAACACCTGGAGGTATATGAGGCCTCGGACAACAACGCACTGTCGGCCATGTGGAACAAGCTCGACTGCGAGTCGGGACAGCCGTATATACAAAAATATAGACTCACCTACTGTAAAGCGGCCATTGGCCAGACTTGCCAAGGTAAACATTAGGCCATTGGTAGTTGTGGCCCGTAGCTCTGAAAAAACTCCCATATTGTCCATGCCTGTAGCTGATTTCACCAACATTGCAAAGTATACTTACCTTTGAGGCTTTGAGGGAGAAATTTTAAATTTAAGGATACATTTATTAATTTTTATTATACTGAATTTATTGCATTATCACAGCGATTTTGGCTATAAATTCAGTATAATAATTCTGCATACTTTTAATCATCAAATATATGCAGTCGTTAGTTCTTTATGAAATAATGCATTTCGGGAAAAATAAATTATTACTCCCTCAAAGTACACTTAGCTAGATAAGTATGCTCAGCGATTTTGATGAAATAGGCTACTGACTTACAGTGCAATCCATGCATTCCCTGCAATTTACAATTACACACCTTAGTGGCATTTATGTAGAAAATGTCTCGTATTTAACAATAATTCCAGCACAAAAATATTTACACAATTCCCTAACATTTGATTGGTCCGTAGCAAGTCTCTGTCCAAAATTTATATGCCAGTAAACTCCCATGCCGAACTACTTTCCATAACTGTCAGGCGCAGTTAAAAACACATTTTCTTGATGAATTTATTTCAAATGCTGGAATTATAAGGAATGAATGGCCTTTTTGTGGAATTTATCGGGGATATAAACTTGGGAAAGTCGCAGGAATACTGGACGAGGCCTTCCGGCCTTCGTCCAGTATTCCCGCGACTTTTGCAAGTTTATACCCCGATAAATTCCACAAAAGGGCCATTCATTCCTATAGTGAACATGTTAATCCGATCTGATTCACTGCTTGGCTCGGGAAAGCTATGGATGGCATCATTCTGACTCTGCTGTGAGCTGGGGCCCGTTTCATTAAACTTCGTACGACTAAAATGTTCGTGAGTGGTGGTCGGGCGAATGAGACGGCGTAAATTAACAGTATGGATTCCTCCTTATAGGAATCACGATTTACCTGGTTTGGCCCTCAGGTACGTTTTTATCTTTGGCTCTTTAGTTACCTGGAGTTGAATTGGGTTATTGCCCATTATAAAAGTAGTAAGATTATTACTGATCCTACTGCTTTTGGGAGTGGCCAAGTGATTCTGGTGTGGCGAGGACCTGGCATCATATCAGGATTATTCTGATTTCAGGGCTGTATATATAGTTTTGTTATTGTAAATATTCAGTTCTGATTTTGGTATTTTCCCCCCATTTGTACATGTACTTGAACATGTACATGTACTTGTACAGGTAATATATGGGATTTAATGCTAAACCCATTGACCCGTCCTTAAATGACCTTAGCTGTTGATAGGCCTTTAAACCCAAACAAACAAACAAAAACTAAAATGTTCGTAAGTGCAAATTTGGAATCGTCTTGAAATTTCAATTGATGTATTTACATTTATTGAGCATAGGCTGCATATGCAGCCTATGAACAATAAATGTAAATCCAATACTTGTTTACACGAAAACATTTAATGTGAATTTTACAGACTATCATAAGTTTGCACTTACGAACATTTTAGTCGTAAGAAGTTTAGTGAAACGGCCCCATGATGACATTTGTTTGTTGTGAAAATTGTATCTAATAAATTTCAGACAATTAAGTGAAATTATGGACACAACAAAAATCATCATGGGGGTTATGTCCACCTTGCCAAATCCACCATGGGGGTTTTGTCCCTGTATACATTTTCGCACCGTGGGGGTTATGGTCGTGGGGGTTTTGTCCTACATTCGGCCGAATGGGCATTTGCCGGGACTATTTAATTGTGTCCGATTCCCCAGTGTGTCGGAATACTCGGGTATCAGATAAAGCAGTTTTCACTGTATCTCTATATGACCTTACCTGTTCTTGGGATGTTAAAAACATTCACTTTCACTTTTGTGTCATTGTAGTAAGCGAAGAGCAGGAAATGAGTGTTTCATCCGATCAACAATCGACCATTCTCAGAAACCTGGAAGCAGATGTCCAGTATATGGTCAAGATACAGGGTGTGACAGCCACAGGTGCCAGAGGACCGATGTCCAAAGCTGCATATGCCATGCCTGTTGACAACCGTTAGTATTCAGTATCACTAACATGTTTCATTATCAGGATTATCATTAACACATTTCAATTATCACTAACACATTTCATTATCAGGATTATCACTAACACATTTCATTATCAGGATATTATCACTAACACATTTCATTATCAGGATATTATCACTTAACACATTTCATTATCAGGATATTATCACTAACACATTTCATTATCTTGATTATCACTAACACATTTCATTATCATTGCAAACAGAAATACATAAGCAGTCGTGTAGCCTGCTTTGTATACACACTTAAACCCTTTTTTATACGCCTGTATGAAAAATGGTACGTATTATGGATTCACCTTGTATGGGCGGTGGCGGGGCGGCGGCGGGCGGCGGGAGGCGGCTGGCGGCGGCGGCGGGCGGCAGCTGCGGGCAGAAATTGTACACGCAATAAAGTTCTACTTGATCGATCATAACAAAATTTGGTATACATGTTTATCATGGCAAGACGAAGAAGCCTATTTTGGATAACTTCGCTCGTGTTGGCGACCATTTTTAATTTTCGCACTATGTATCCTTGTCGACGCAATAACTCAAGTTCTACTTAACTGATCCTAACTAGATTTTGTATACATGTTTATCATGACAAGACGAAGAAGCCTATTCATTTAAAAAAAAAAATCCAATAACTTATCTCCCCTTGGCGGCCATTTTTAATTTTCGCCCTCTATATCCTTGTCCATGCAATAACTCAAGTTCTACTTGACCGATCATCACCAGATTTGGTATACATGTTTATCACAGCAATTCTATTCATTTTCAAAAAAATTGATGTCTTATCTTCCCTTGGCGGCCATTTTTTATTTTCACACTCAGTATCCATGTCCATGCAATAACTCGAGTTCTACTTGAGCGATCATAACCATATTCGGCATACATGTTTATCATGGCAACACGAAGAAGCCTATTGGTTTTCAGTGACATATCTCCACTTGTTGACTGGCCTTGCCTCGACGGGCATATATTGTGACCTTCGGCACTCTTGTTTAACACTATGTTTGGGGTCCATTGGAAACAATTGTGTAACAAGAGTGCATTAAGTCACAAAATACGCGCGTCGAATATTGGCCAGATAGCGAAGACAGCCAGACAGCTAGGCAAGAAACCTTAATGTGGATTTGAAAATCTAATCATTCAATGTTCCCATCCCAAACAGTGTTTTTTGACAGCGCTTTTATAGGAATGAATGGCCTTTTTGTGGAATTTATCTGGGTATAAACTTGGAAAAGTCGCGGGAATACTGGACCAAGGCTTCTAAAATTTTCAGTTTTCCGGTTCTGGACCGATTTTTGAACTCTCAGAAAACATGAAAACTACAGTCGAACTTCGATGGGTCGAACAGCCTGCGGGGTTAAATTTTAGTTCGACCCATCCGTTGTTCGACCCATCGGGATTTTCTACTGTAACCATTTCAGATCTACGAGTTGGTCAGTGTACTAAGTGAAACAAGTCGTTATTATGACACGTTGTTTCATATAAATGTGCTTACATTTGCATTTACGGTCGATTGTCACAGTCGTCTATTAACAGAAACAGGCTTTAATAAAATAAAGAAAGCGGCAAACTCATGTGTGTTTTTATTTACATAGCCATTATACAGCAATAGAACATGAGAACAACAGAAAATGATTACGAAATACAATTGGCGGACTTCATTGCCCCGTCCGATACGGTCATGTGAAAGCATCTCTGAGTTTGTACCTATTGGCATTTGCGTAATTTCATGACAAATAAATGTATGTATTTTCCATAAAATGATGCGCATGCTTGTAGGTATAAAATTACATCGCTCGTCATACACTGATAAATCAATAGATGCATGCCCAGTCGCCCCTCATCATACTTCGGACCCGGAACCACATTCACTGCATATCATAATTTACTATCACATGGAACCCAGTACAAGTTATACATGAAAGTTATACACGTCCGGTATTGAAGAAGTCTGTTATCTCGCCTTGCTTCGTAGTCTTCCGCTTCACCTGCTCCATCACAACACGTCTAAATACCTTATCGTCAATGCATAATTACCACGTATGTTGGTCACGACTGCCGTTATTGTATACGCTCAAATGACCACTTGAGATTTGTTTGACAACCGGTTAACAATAGATGTGAAAGTCAATCAACTAGTCTGGAGACAATCGTCTGACATGTTCGAGTTTTTGTGGTGTTTATAGTGGATTTATACACGACCGGGCGTGACAGCAATTCGAGGCATTGAGGGTTGTTCGACTTTCACAAGTTCAACCTATACCGGGTAGTTTTAACGTATTTATATAGGAATTCTGCCGGGACCTAAAGGCTAGTTCGAGGCAAGCATGGCTGACGAGTTTACCAGGGTTCGACCCATCGAAGTTCGACTGTAGTCTTAAAAATCGGTCCGAGAAAAATTGCCAGTCGGCTGCTATTTCGCTATAAACCTTGTAAATTTACCGTTCTTGACCACAAATTAATGTCCATTTTATGACACATATCCGCTGGCCATATCCGTGTTAAACTCACTGTGTATTCAGTTTCTCATAGTATCAATTTTTCTTAACACACGCGTGGGATAGGTGTATAGCAGATTAGTGACTTAAATAGACTGGCTTCAGATAAAAGAGATTTCCTAGACTTGCCATTTCTGATGATGTTAAAATAAAATAAAGAAACCATGCACTGTATTTATCTGTGTTCGTAATATTTAACCCCAAGTAACTGACACGGACTATCGGCCCGTGCTATTCCATATTAAGTTAGGAACTGTTACATTACGCTGTATTAGGGGTCATTTTTGTGTATATAAAATGTACATGTACGTAGGAATGCCGCAGATCCTGATGAGCCGGCTCACGTGATCTACAATTCGCAAACATTTTGATAAACGACAAGGTACGTCTGTCGTGTTAAAACTCATTAGGGATCAGGGATTAGGGATCAATTGAAGTCCTAAATCACACTGCCGATGTACTTTGAACTCGATCTGAGGGTTAAAGAAACACCGAATGTTAATTCAATTGTACAAATTAATCGTTTAACATGTAATTAAATTAAATTGATGTGTCTGCAGCTAGCCAAATTAGGCCGACAATTCATTTTGAAGTCAGTGTGAACAGTGATAATAGCATAATTAGCAATGCATTACGAGTTGGGTATATAACGCATTCAATTGTACAAATTAATTGTTTAACACGTAATTAAATTAAACACACCTCGACAATAAATAAATAAAAAACGAAACAAGAAACAGATTTGTAAATATTTATGCCGAAAGGTACGGGGGCATATAGTGTTACCAGCGTCCGTCCGTACGTCCCGTATGTCCGTCCCGTCCGTACGTCCCGTCCGTACGTCCCGATATTATATTCTTTAGTAACTTCTACATGGCTTCACATATTATGTCAATATTTATACATGTGACACATATGAACATCCCTTACACACTCCACCCCCCCCCCCCCCCCCCCCCCAGTACTTCCACCTTCACCTTTGGCCTTGACATTTTCCACTTTAAATGTTTGCTTGGCACTTTGGGACAAATCTACGTGCACGTTTCTCAATCCTACAATAACTTCTCAATACTTTTGCCAATCCCTTAACAAATATTTATACACATGATACATATGAACATGCCCTACACACTCCACCACCCAGTACTTCGACCTTGACCTTTCACCTTCACCTTTTCTACTTTAAATGTTTACTTAGCACTTTGGGACAAATCTACGTGCATGTTTCTCAATCCTACAATAACTTCTCAATACTTTTGCCAATCCCTTAAATATTTATACACATGATACATATGAACATGCCCTACACACTCCACCACCCAGTACTTCGACCTTGACCTTTGACCTTCGCCTTTTCTACTTTAAATGTTTACTTAGCACTTTGGGACAAATCTACGTGCACGTTTCTCAATCCTACAATAACTTCTCAATACTTTTGCCAATCCCTTAAATATTTATACACATGATACATATGAACATGCTGTACACACTCCACCACCCAGTACTTCGACCTTAACCTTTGACCTTCACCTTTTTATGCCCCCGCAACCGAATGGTGAATGGGGCATATAGTGTTACCGGCGTCCGTCCGTACTCGGGTAAATGGCTTGTAATCAAATATGCCTCGTTTTCTTTGGCTGCCAGCGGGGGCATTCGTGTGCCGACAGGCCACATTTCTAGTTTAATTTATTTTAGTCTACCGAAAATTTACCTGCAATCAATCGGCATCACGATTCATCTCTGTCGTTTCGCATTTTTTCCGTCTTTGCGCTATTTAGGCACACCACGTGACCCGGTGCATACACAATTTTGTCGACTTTTGTTGTTTATAAACACGATTTATTTATCCCAATACAACATTTATCCCATTATTTCTAGTACTTTGTTTGAACTTTGAAATTTCAGTTAAGTTTTTAGAGGGGGGGGGGGGGGGTGTCTGGGCTCTGGACCGATTGGCATTCTGAAATTTTAGAAGCCCTGTATCATTGGAAGGTCTCGTCCAGTATTCCCGCGACTTTTCCAAGTTTATTATAGGAATGAATGGCCTTTTTGTGGAATTTATCGGGGTATAAACTTGGAAAAGTCGCGGGAATACTGGACGAAGGCCGGAAGGCCTCGTCCAGTATTCCCGCGACTTTTCCAAGTTTATATCCCCGATAAATTCAACAAAAAGACCATTCATTCCTTATAATTCCAGCATTTGAAATAAATTCATCAAGAAAATGTGTTTATTTTCCGTTTTCTTAAGAATTACTGTAACTGCGCCTCACGGTTACGGAAAGTAGTTCGGCATGTGAGTTTACTGGGATATAAATTTTGGACAGAGACTTGCTACGGGCCAATCAAATGTTAGGGAATTGTGTAAATATTTTTGTGCTGCAATTATAGTCATAACCATTTTTAGCGCACTTTCTAAAGGAAATGTGCTGAGGCATACCTCCAGCATCACAGTCAACTTCTGTCCATCCGTCCGTCCTCAAAAATTGAAAAACTTAATGTCGGAGGAAAACACCGCCAGGTGCGCTTCGTTGTCTTCTGAAAACTCTTGTTGGACTAGTTCATTAAAGGTACATGCCCACGCAGGAGGCACAAAATGTTCTTTATAGGAATTAAATAAGTATAATTATGTCACTATTCCACCAGTTCTAAAAATTACGAGTGCCCGCTATACAAATATAATCATTTATTAATTATCAATTTACTGTTAGCGACGCGCGGCGGTAACAGTCTATTTTGATAATGTGCGGGGACGACGACTTTCACATCACGGCTTGCGTTGCGCATGCGCAGTATACTACTCGCGCCAGTAAGCTTCCCAATATGTAAACAAGAATATCAATATGTCGAAACGTCCAGGACGGAAATTGTATGAAACGGCGTCGGCCAAAAAAAAGGCGAAATGTCTGAGGGACAGGCAGTACAGAGAGAGAGAGTGGTTAATATTGGTGACCAGATCACCAAATGGAAAGAGTTACGTGGAGATTTACATTTGGACTCGAACAGAGATTTTTCTTCTCAACTTCCGATACTTCACTGCGCATGTCAAAGATGTGATATGATTGACTGTGTCACGTGACGCGTGTTGGTAAAAATAGCACAAGGTCGGAACATACCCTTTCTGGTCTTAGCATATAAAATGCGATTTAACACCAATTAACACTCGCCGTAATTAAAAATAACTCGTTAGTGGGTAGACAGGTGGCTCATATAAGGCATGACAGAAAATGAAAAGTAGTAAGTACAGTGTAACCTGCTGCATGGGCATGTACCTTTAAGCATGACAAATATTTGTAGATATTTATCTTCAAAATGGCCAGTATAATAGACATAAAAATGAAAGAGGCCTGCAAAATAATGTAATTCTGCACAGACTAGCATACGGTAGCCGATTTCACCAAAATTGTTAAGTATATGCTTATCTCACTATTAAGTACACTTTGAGGGAGAAATTTTCAATTTAAGGATAAATTTATTAATTTTTATTATGCTGAATTTATTACATTTTGGCTGTGATAATGTAATAAATTCAGTATAATAATTTTGCATACTTTCAATCATCAAATATATGCAGTCGTTTGTTCTATATGAAATAAGGCATTTCAAGAAAAATAAATGATTACTCCCTCAAAGTATACTTAGCTAGATAAGTATGCTTAGCAATTTGGGTGAAATCGGCTACAGGGGTCTGTTTGTAGCTGTTGACACTGATTTGTGTATACTGCTATTGTTTGTTTCTACTAAATGATAGCTTTTACTTCAGACATGGGACTTCATAAATAAGTGGCATAATCTATAGCAATATCAAAGTTTTAGAGAGTATCTGCGATAGGATAGTTGTCAGGCTCGTATGCAGAGCGGGTGCGACGGGTGCGTACGCATCCCCTTAACCATTTCACTCTTAACCCGCAGGCCTGTATAGTGGTATTGGCAAACAGTGTAGATCCAGATGAGCCGGCTCGTAACGAGCCGTCTCATCAGGATCTGCACTTTTTGCAATAAATTTTCATAATTTTGAGAACAAAAACACCCTATGTTCATGAATGGACTGGTCTGAAAATCATTTTGTGATGATTTAGATTGGTTGAAAAATTAACAAATCAAAATCCATTGCAGTTACTTAGGGGTGAAAGGGTTAATCTGCCGAGGTCTGTCCATGGATGTGAAAAAACAATGTTTAGCCCTTCGCGCCGTCGATAAAGTACACCCCTAAAACAATTCCTGCATACGGGCCTGGTTGTAAAGGTATTACTGCATGCCATGTGCTCACTGGATGCGACTTTACACAACCTTTCTATGGTCGGACAAAATACGGTGTTTCAGGAAGATGCAACAGAAGCCACAGACATAGTCTCTCCTGTCACATTTCAGGCTCGCACATTTTGAGACTACTGGGGCCAATGTGAATGAAGTCACCGACTTTGTTCGCCATTTTATCTACAACAATGACAACAGGCCGAATATATGCCATTCTCTTTTCTGGCAAGTGAAGTCAGAGTGTATTCACCCACTAAACAGACTACCTTTACAGGGACGACCTCTGAACCATGTGATCCAGCATGACAAATTTGTGGTAAACGAGATGATAATTGTTTGAACAGTACCTGCAACCAACTGGATGTACTGACATATGGCTGGGAACTTGACGATTGAATTTCCGTGCCAATTTGGTATAGGGGAATGTATTACCCAACCATAACTTTCTGGATGCCGCTTCACTAAGCGGGAGACGAAAATTGTCGTCAGCTGTTTCTCGTTTTTGCCTTAATTTTGAACAAAAAACCAGCAGTGGAGACGATTCTCATGCGCTGCCAAAGCAGGTTTTTATTGAGAAATATTGATAATAAAGCATGTCCAGCAGACGACACAGTTTAATTCAGCGTAGTAAGGGTTAACAATGTTTTCTTGTAAACAATTATTGGGTTTACATTTATTGAGCATACCGGTAGGCTGCATATGCTCAATAAATGTAAATCCATCAATTGAAATTTCCAGACGATCCTAAATTTGCACTTACGAAAATTTTAGTCGTACAAAGTTTAGTGAAATGGGTCCCTTGATCACACCCACACCATATGTAGCGCATCCAGAGATACCATTAACTGAAGCCTCACCTGATACCACTCCAGAAGACGTTGCAGATGTGGATTTCAGTTTGCTGGTGATGCTACAGGTTAGACACCACCAAATAGTTTTACTATATAATTTAACCGAATGCCATCCAATAAGGCCAGTCTCTCCTACTTTCACTATTCGTATGGATGTTGTGGGACCCACTTGTACATGACCTGCAGCCAGTCTGTACTGGTTCTGCATGAACTAAACAATAGGTTCACTTACTCCTAAGAAAGAAAAATCCAACCTTGTCATATCCTCCAATATTGTGTACATTTGTTGGCCACGGAAACTCCGTGTACATCAAGTGACCAACAGGTTCAGTGTTTTCTTTTAAATGCTACAAATATGTTGAAAACTGGTGTTAAAGGCACCCCAAAATGTTCCTCAAGTGAAACTGGGTAGTAATGGATCAAGATTTGCAAGCAAACGGTGTCTGTGACCTCAAAACACCCGCACTATTTTTTTATACCGGACTACTTTTGCATACACCCTGGGCGGTTTCGCACCATTTGGTGTCTTCTAACCTACAGATTACGATCAGGATTATGTAGAACAAGAAAGCGAGCACATCTCTGACGTACATAGATGTATATTGATAGTGTTGCACAGTTAATTCATCCAACTGAAGAGGACATCCACATGTACTTGATTGAGTTAGAGTCCTTGTGTACCCGTCTTGTGACTATACAGTGGAACTCCTCTAAACTGGACACCCAGAAAAAACATTTGATTTTATTTTTGATGGGAGTTTCTTGGTCTTATTTGTGATGAGTTTTTTGGTCATTTATCTCAGGTGATAAAGTCTGTTCGTGATCGCATAGCATGCAACTATGGCTCAGAATGATCAAATGCCTGGGCCCGGTTGTTCAAAACATCAGTTAGCTTAACGGACTGTTAAATCCCTTAACGGACTGTTAAATCCTTAACTGAATGGTTAAAATCTCTGTTAAAACAGATTTTAACCATTCAGTTAAGGATTTAACAGTCCGTTAAGCTAACTGATGTTTTGAACAACCTGGCCCAGATGTACAGTGTAACCTATCCTTCAACGGAATGTCTTGATATTTCACTCATGCATTCCTCTAATGGTCCTCTTTGACTCTGTGAATATTACACGACACACCAACCACCACTAGTACCAAGGTCAAGGTCACAGTGTGTTTTAGTGCATTTACAAAACTTAACATTTGAGGTAAATTTCTTAAAACTTACTCTTCTTTGATGGAACTTCTTCATAGTTCACACATGCATTACTCTAATAGTCCTCTTCGTTGCTCCGACCAATCCATGGCCCTCGGTCCCCTCTAATTCTAATGTCACTGTCGCATACTTGGTGCATTCACAACACATAGTGTTCCGATAAATCTCTTATTATTTCTCTTTCCTTTCATCATATTACTTCTTTTTCTTGTAGCTTCTATTTACCGTACCTTCATGGGACTTCTTGATATTACATACATGCATTCCTCTGATGGTCATCATCCTCCATCCCAAGGCTAAGGTCACTTAGTGTGTTCACAAAACTTAAGGGAAGTAAGGAAATTCGTTGTGATTTTCCAAGTCCGGTAACTCATTTATAAGTCTGGGGGCCGTTTCACTAAAATTTGTACGACTAAACTGTTTGTAAGTGCAAAATTATGATAATTATTGGATTTACATTCATTGAGCATAGGCTGCATATATGTAATTCCCTCAGTCCCCAGGACAAGTGTAGACTGTATATATTATTATACTTTCTCTGGTAATGTTATAAACCTTGTTATCAAAAGTAAGAATATAATATTACAGACGGCTGATTTCACCAACATTTCTAACTACATGTATGCTTAGCATTCAAACACAAACTTTTGGGTGGGGGGGGAGAATTTCCTAGGGTTGAGCCTGGAAATATTCCCTCCCGGCGGGGTGGGGGGATATTTCCAGACTCGACCCTGGAAATCTGGGGGGGGAGATTATTTCCAGGGAGAAGAATTTCCTGTGACATTTGTACTTATCTAGCTAAGTAAAGTGTACTTTGGGGGAGCAGTGTTCAAATTATGCATAAATTCATTGATAATTTTATTTAAGGAAATAAAATATTTTCTAATCTAAACAATGGTTGTGGTAATGTCATAAATAAAGTATGTATATGAAAGCTTCATAATTGTAATGATCAAACACAAACAGGCTTTTGTTCTATATGAAATAAGGCATTTCAGTAAAAATAAATAATTACTCCCTTAATTATACTTGGCTAGATAAGTATACTTAGCAATTCTGGTGAAATCGGCTACTGGCACGGAAGTTTCATGTAGTAAATCATGCGACGGCAGTTATTTTGGCATTTAACAGCTAAGCTTTTGTTGGACAATTTAACCCTTAGACCGCTACACACAACAATTGTCGTCTGCTGTTGCTTTTATATCTTGCCTTATTTCTCAATAAAAACATGGTTTGACAGCATTTCAGAATCATTTCCATGGCATGTTTTAAATTATTCTAAAGTGCTGTCAAAGCATGTTTTTAATGATAAAAATGGAAAATAGAAAATAAACAGCAAACGACAACAAATTCAGATAGCGGTGTAAGGGTTAAGCCAGTTACTTATTCAAATCAATGGACTAAAAAATCAACAGTTTCAGTTCAAGGGAAAGGGAAATATATCCCAGAAATATACTTTTTTGTCGTCTGCTGTTTATTTTCTATTTTCCATTTTTATCATCAAAAACATGCTTTGACAGCACTTCAGAATCATTTCCATTGGAAATGATTCTGAAGTGCTGTCAAACCATGTTTTTTTTTATTGAGAAATAAGGCAAGATATAAAAGTAACAGCAGACGACAATTGTTGTGAGTAGCGTTCTAAGGGTTAACATCATTACGTTATGTGAACTCGATCATATTTGGAAATGTAATCATCTAATAAAGACATATTAAATTAATTGTTTGTTTTATTTCAATGTGCACATGCATGCATATGTAAGCAATTTAAAACTGGAATACATGTGTAAACACATTCTCATTTTCTTCATCCTAATCGAAACCCTGATGTTGTCGTAAACTATGTTCCAATGAGGAATCCTAGTTAGTTATCTCCCTTTGCAAATCTATTTATAGAGATCTGGTTCTATGCTGTATTTCAGCGTTTATTTCATACTGAATAGCACAAAACTTGAGTTTTGCAAACATAGTAGACTCAGATCAGACTGCACAGTGTGCAGTCTGATCTGAGTCTACACTGATTGCAATTACAGTAATAAGTATGAAAATATGAATCTGGCAAATAATGTAGTCCCAGATCAGATTGCGTAGATATGTAGGATGATCTGGATCAACACTAGTCAAGATCACTATCATTTCTTCTTGTCATAACAGATCATGCTACATTCGTCCTTTTTACAAGCAATAAGGCGCTAAACTACACAATTTGTACCGGATTTCTATATTAAATAAATAAATTCAAAGGGAGCTAACTCGCTACCATCCCTCAATGTAAGATGTTTAACTTCACTATGCTATAATAAACATATCACAATTTTACAGACATGAACCATTTTTTATCGGTTTTCAATGTTTTTTATCAATAGTCATTTGCATACTAAGAATAAAGTTTGCTGTTTCGTTGCAACCAATCATCGGAAATAAATCATCCAATAAACAGACATTTGGGAAACATGAAAAAGACATCATCATCAACCATATTCTATAGCCAACCCACATCCTGCCCCACGTATGCCCAAGGTGAAGGTAAAATTACTTTCTTATTTGTGTTCAGTTTTTTGTTAAAATCTGCATTAAAGTTTTTATGTACCCAATATCTCAACAACCCTTAGTCCAATCAACTGGAAACTTAACCTACCCAGAGCTCCAGTTAAGGTGCGTAATTTGACCAACTAGGGGTGAAATTTTGTTATTTCTGCATCAGAAATGGCAAATTGAGAGTCCTTTAGAATCGTCTCCTTGAGACGATTCTAAAGCACTCCCAACTTGCCATTTTTAATGTAGAAATAAGAAATTTAACTGGAGCTCTGCAAACCTCTTTTTAATTATCCATACTTTCATTGAATGGCCCACCCACATGGCCCCCATGCCCAACGTCACGGTCGAATTACTTGATACTTTGCATTAATTATTTTTGTATTATTCTGAATTAAAGTTTTTAAGTACCCAATATCTCCACAACCCTAATTCGAATTGACTTGAAACTTCACATACGTGTGTATCACCATCCATAGTTCTATAGCCCACCCATATTGTCCCCATGCCCAATGTTAATGTCAAATTACTTTGAAATTTGTGTTAAAGATTTTTCTTTGTAAAATCTGCGGTAATGTGTTTAAGTGCCCAATATCTCCACAACTGTTTCATTCTATAGCCCACCCATTAGGCGCCCATGCCCAAGGTCAAGATTAAATTTCTTTGAAATTTGCATTACAGTTTTTTTTTTTGCAAACTCCGAGTTGAAGTTTTTAAGTACATGTACCCAATATCTCCACAACCCTAAGTCCAATTCACTTCAAACTTCATATACCACTTCAGCATCATCCATATTTTTATTCTGTATCCCATCCATGCCCAAGATCTAGGTCAAATTACGTTCTTGTAAACTTTTTTTTAACAGAAGTCCAGTTACAATAATTCTACTAGTTGCAATTATAATTGCTTTTAAGTGTGACACGATGCATGTGTAAAGTGTATGTGAACATATTCATGTTACTGTATACTACACGGTGTATTGAGCCATCTTGGAAATATGCGTGTACAAACCATTGGTCACTTTTACATCCTGTTGCGTTCAACACATACAGCAAATACTATGACAGACAAAACAATACTTTTGAATACAACATGCATGTTGTAAAGGCATCTGTCTACACCATGCTCTCAATTATATTGTGCCAAAATATTCAACTGGTTAGATATATGGGATATTCTTCCGTCAACCACATGCTCGATATGCACAGATCAGAGTGATACTACAGGGGCGGATCTAGAGAACCCCCCCCCCGTTCCATGGAGTTTCCATAGATCACAGTTTACCACCAGTTGGAGCTAGCTACAGGAGTAGATTGCAAGAGTTACCTTCACAACTTGAAAACCCACCTGTTCCCCAAATGCTGGATCCGCCCCTGCACTATGCACCTCGATATGGTCTGGGCTTACACTCGACATCTGGGGCGCGTTTCATTAAACTTCGTAAGACTAAAATGTTTGTAAATGCAAAATTATGATAGTCTGTACATTTCACATTAACAATCTTTTCTTGTAAACAATTATTGGATTTACATTTATTGAGCATAGGCTGCTCTCAATAAATGTAAATCCATTAATTGAAATTTACAGAATATCCTAAATTTGCACTTTAGTCGTACAAAGTTTAGTGAAACGGGCCCCTGTAATGCTGTAATGGTTAATCCTTGTAACGGAATGGCCCGTTCCTGAGGGTTCATATCGGTGTGACAGACATGTTGGTAAATAATACTCGCTGTAGCTGGCTGAAACCAGATAATTTGTTTAAAATGTCATATGTGGAATATATAAGGCCTTCTGTTGGCAATGAATGGCTAGGAGTGTCCAAATTGCTCGCTTAGCGATATACACTCGGTTTGGCTAGCTATAAGGTTGGACGCACGCGGGATCGCGTTGGGGCACCGTTTGGTAGTCTAGGCACGGGTGCCAACCCGGGACTCTGAGATGTAGGTTAATTCCACTATGCGATCAATTGCGTGCAAATAAAGTATGATTGCAAAACTACTATGTTTTTCTTATTCAAGAGGTTCCAGACAAGGTGCAACTCTGATGGTGATCACAAGAACGTCACACCCTTTCAACACTTAACAAGAAACGAGGCAAAGCCACGAAGGCCAGGTTTTTTCCAAGCATAGACACTTGGATAACATAATTATATGCACTTTTTGTAGACTAGATGGCCGTGGCCTGCATGTCACGCCTTGGGGCGAGGCATGGACACTAAAAAAATAAATATAGTAGATGGAAAAACTTTAACGAAAAAACTTTAACCGGACACACGGACGTTCTTACAGTACTATACTTATGTGGCTTATCACATGTTAAATATTAGCCACATAAAACGATTTTTAGCCACATAAAAGGATTTTTTAGGTGGCTAATTGTAACCAACCCTATCCTTTACCAAGTCCATAACCCTGTGGGGCTAGCCACATAAGTACCCTGATGTGTGCCCGGACGTACGGACGTATGGACGTACGGACGGACGTATGCCAAAATGCCGACGATATCGCGCTTTCCGCAAGCGGGCAAGCGGTGCGACAATGATGATAAACACCCATGTGAAGTATCAAGGTATTGGGTGAAGCAGTTGCAGAGATATAGTACACGAAAAAACTTTAACAAAAGAATTCAAAGTAATTTAACCTTGACATTGGGCACAGGGGCCGCACGGTTGGGGGATAGAATGAAAATATGGATGATGATAAACACCCATGTGAAGTTTCAAGGTAATGGGCGAAGCTGTTGCAGAGATATAATATAACGAAAAAGTTTTAAGCAAAAAACTTTAACCAGACGTACGTTAAAAAGTTAACGTTGAAAATGGCTAAGTCAATTACGTAGAAATAATAGGTGAAGGTAAAAAAATGGTCACATGTTGGATAGTTGTATGTGGTAGGCACCCTTTGGTTATGAAGCTGTGAAAGTTTGGTGGTCTTAGGTGGTACAGTACCAAAGAAATGGACTTAAACACGAAAACTTAACATTGTAAACGCGAAAACTTAACACTGAAAATGGCTAAGTCGACTGCGCGGAAAAAATGGGTCCAGTTAAAAAAAAAGTAACATGTTGGATAGTGATATGTGGTGGGCACCCCTTGATTATGAAGCTGTGAAAATTTGGTGGTCCTAGGTGGTACAGTAACAAAGAAATGGACTCAAACACGAAAACTTAACATTGATTGTGGATGCCGCCCGCCGCCTGCCGCCCGCCGCCCGCCCGCCGCCGCCTGCCGCACGCCCGCCGCCCGCCCGGCTTTCGCCAATCCAATAGCCTGGATTTTTTTCTCAAAAAACCTGGCTAAAAACCGTCTATAGCGGTGTTTGCAAACAGTGTAGATCCAGATGAGTCGGCTCGTAACGAGCCGCCTCATCAGGATCTGCACATTTTGCTAGTAATTTTCATATTGTTATGCCAACCCAACAATTGTGTTTACACTGTCCGTCCATCTGTCAGTAGACAATTTTCCTTATCTGATGAACTACTTGTGCAGTTTTTGACCGATTCTCTTTTACTCGGTATACATCCCAACCATCAAGTGCAAGAGTATGATACATAAACATTTTCTCTGTCCCACCGATCCATCCACAGTTATGCTCCTTTTTTTACTTTGAAAATATTTCTTTTTCTTGTCCGGCAAATTACTTCTACTGTTTTTTTTTTTTTTACTAAATGGTTTATTTTCAATTTTTAAATACATCATGTATCATGTACATATTGTATAACAAAACATAGTTGAAATCACATGACATGTTACTAGAAAAGATCATACATAATGTATTTAGAAAGTGAGCTTATTTAAGAAGAGTTTTTTTAAGAAGAGAGTTATAGGAAAGAGAGAAAAAAGATAAAGAGGTCTTCCTTCTGTTCTCGTAATTCGTAATACATGTGATGTATAACGTTTATGTCAATAATATAATATAGTTGACATATAGTGTTAATAAGCATGTAATTAACTTTGCTACGCTTGGTACATATTGATCGTCTTTTTTTTTTATTAATATTTCGTTTGTGGGTGTTAAAAGTTGAAATTACCCCATTTTATTATATGCAGATCTAGCTTGTCTTTCATTGTGGCTATTTCTTTTTCAATATTGATTCGTCTTTTCAAATATTTCATGAAGAAGTTAAATGACAATTCTTGTTTTTCATATTTACATTTAATGAAGAAATACTTTGCAAGTATGATAATGAAATTAAATTGTTTAGCGATAAGGTTTGTTTGGTTTACACCAAATGATATCGTATTAAAGTTCATTTCGTAAACCACACCTCTTTCATTTAAGAATGTTCTTAGTTGTGACCATACATGTTGTACGTTTGGGCATTCCCAGAATAAATGTTTTATATTTTCCACATTCATGCTGCAAAAATCACATAAACTACTTGGTACCATGCCACAATTAAGTAATAATTTATTTGTGCCTATGATTCTCATTAAATATTTATACTGAAAATTCCGTAGTGTGGTATCTATTGTAAATTGCATACAAGTTGTGTATATATTTTTCCATTCGAAATTAAAATCGGGAAATTCATTCGTCCATTTCTGCTCTGATTTTATTGATTCTATGTTTTTTTTGTTTGTTTGTATAGTGTATAGAAGTTTATTTGCTCCATTGCTTGTCTGTACTTTTTGTAAAATAGGTTTCAGAGTTTGTACGGTATTTATGTTTTCTGTTTTAATTTTTTCTTTCCATTGCAGATTAATATTATTTACTAAACCTTGGTATTTGATAAAATCATCTGCCCTTATATTATACATTTCCGCAAAATCATTAAAACCGATAAATTTGTTTACTCTATAATCATATAACTGTTCTATAAATTTAATACCCCCCCTTTCGTGCCAAGATTTGATGTATATTGTTTTGTTTTGATACTTTATGTTAGAATTATTCCATATAATTTCTTTTGATATACTTTCGTTTTTTTCTGAGAAATTGATGTTAGCCCATGATGACAAAACATTGAATAGGAAAGTATGTTCTTTACATAAGTGTTTTATATCCTGTGGTTTTATATTGCATTCGAAAAGTAGTTTCCCACCAAATGGTTCAAGTTTCTGTGTGTATAGCAGTTTCCACTGGCCATGGTTTTTATCATCACATATTCTTTTTACCCATGATGCTTTTATCGCTTTTATAAAACTGTCGATATCGACCATCTTTAAACCCCCGTGTTCATATGTTTGAATTATTGTGTTCCGCTTTATTTTATCGGGTTTTCCATCCCAGAGAAAATCAAACAATTTCATTTTAATTGTTTTAATTATGCTATCTGGTGGGTCAGGTAAGACTGTTAATGGATATATCAGTTTCGGAAGAGCAAATGTTTTGATCGCAGTAATTTTACCTAATAAACTTAGTTTTCTTTTTTTCCATGTCTCAAGACTTTTGACGAACTCTTTTATCTTCGGAGTAAGGTTTAGTTTGTGCATATTTTTATTATCATTTGAAAAAGTAATGCCTAATGTCTTTGCGCTTGTTGATGTCCATATAAAATGCTTTGTAGGGCAAAAAATTAGTGTTGTGTTTTTTAGGGAACCCACCCGAAGAACTGTAGACTTTTTTGTATTGAGTTTGAGGCCCGAAATTTTACTGAATTCATCTATAAGGTATACTAATGTTTCGAATGATTTTTGTGTACCATCTAATATAAATGTAGCATCGTCAGCAAACATTGTCTTTTTAAGTTCTATGTTACTTATTTTTACCCCAGTTATATCTTTTTCATTGTCTATTGCTTTTGATAATAATTCTATTGCAATTATGAATAGGTATGGTGATAATGGACAGCCTTGACGGACACCTCGGCTTATTGAGAAAAAATCTGATAAGAAACCGTTATTTGTAACGAAACTTTTTGCATCTGAATAAAAAAGGTTAATCCAATTAATAATATCGTTGCCGAAATTAAGATATTGCATGACCGTTAGAAGGTATTCGTGTTCAACTGTATCAAAGGCTTTTTCAAAATCTGCAAAGAATAATAAACCCGGAGAATTACTTTCATTCAAAAAGTCTACCGATTCGCATAATGTTCTGATGTTTTCTCCAATGTATCTCCCCTTAATGAATCCAGTTTGTGAATGATCTATTATTGATGGTAATACTTTTTTCAGCCGGTTTGCAATAGCTTTTGTAGCAATTTTATAATCGACATTAAGAAGGGATATCGGTCTCCAGTTTGTAAGAATGGATAAATCACTGTCTTTTTTTGGTATTAATGTTATTACTCCCTGTTTTTGTAATTCGCTCAAGTTTCCTTTCTCTAATGAATAATTCATGGAATTTATAAAATACTCTTTGATATCATTCCAGAATAGTTTGTAAAATTCAACCGTAATACCATCTGAACCTGGACTTTTGTTATTTTTCATTTCCTTTATGCAATTCTTACATTCATATTCAGATAACATACCTTCACAATTTTGTTTCTCTTCTTCCGATAGTATATATTCATTATTATTCGGGAAAAAATCATGATTAGTTGCTTGCATGTCTTTTTTTGTATATAACTTTTTATAATATTCTTGCTGCTCATGTAGTATTTCGTTGTCCTGAGTAATAATATTATTATTTATATTCAGTCTAGTTATAGTTTTATTTTCTGCCCGTTTCTTTTCGAGATTAGAAAAGTATTTCGTATTCTTTTCTCCACCCTCTATCCATTCAGCTTTGGTTCTTAATATTATTCCTCTAACCCGTTCTTCGTGTATATTATGTAGTTGGTCCTTCTTATTATTTAGTTCTGTTAAAAGGTCTTCCTCTGTAGTATTAGAGTATTCTGATTCTAATTTATTTATTTCATCCGTCAACTTTTTTTCTATATTTACTGTTTTTTTCTTTTCTATTGAAGCAAATCTTATAGTTTCGTTTCTAATCGTTCCTTTTATTATCTCCCATAATGTATTAGGATTTGCACCTTCATTTGTTTCAGCAACTAAAGAAATATTTTGTCTAATATTTTGTTGATATTCGGCATTTAACAGTAAGCTATTATTTAATTTAAAGTAACCTGGACCTCGTTTATTAGATTGTGTATGAATCGAGAAAAATACCATTGAATGATCCGACTTATATCCTGTAGTAATCTTACTATTTGCTACACGATTTATTATGTTTTCAGAAATTAAAAAATAATCTAGTCTGCAAAATATTGGCGGCTTAGTATTTGAATGCCATGTATATTTTCTTGAATTGGGGTTAAGAATTCTCCAAATATCGAGTAGATTGAATTTATTCATGATAGATAATAATTTGGCTCGGGTCTTTTTATTAGTATCTTTTCTTCCATTTTTCTTGTCAAGATCCGGGTCTAAAATTGTGTTGAAATCTCCACCTACTATTAATGTATCAGTTTCGAAAGATTCTATATAAGTATCCATATTTTGGTAAAAGTTAAAGCTGTTTTCATTCGGACCATATAAATTAATTAGTGTATAATCATTTTCTGATATACTTATTTTTAGAACTTGCATTCTGCCGGTTACTGCTTCGATATATTGTTGTATTGTATACTCAAAAATTGGTGATATTAGAATACCAACCCCTTCTTTATTACTAAAATTTCCACTGAAATAAGCATCGCCGTCCCATTCATTTTCCCATTGTATTTTATCATTTGCCGTAAAATGTGCTTCTTGAATAAAACAAATAGCAAAATCATTTTCTTTAATCCATTGCATCAGTTGTAAGCGCTTGCTTTTTGACCCCATACCCTTTACATTAAAAGTTCCTATTTTAATATCCATGTCGTTATGCTGTAAAGTTGCTTATATATGGAACCAAACGTAGCGTACAATTGACCTTAGATACAACATTCTAAACTTGAACAGAAGGAAAGTAGACATGGTTGCTAGGATTGTATTAGTAATGAAATGCCACTAGGGTCACACAAACAATTAGAAAGGCGATCATATTCGTTCACAATAATGCCCCCATCGGTGGTCCATGTTTTACAATTAATAACAGTATTAAATATTCTGCGTATCAGATATGTACGTGAAGTAATGGCCCCAATTAAATGAACAACATTCTTAGTGTAGATCTTAACATTATGTAAAACCTTTAAAAATACAGTCTCTTTAAAACGAAGCCCGTGGAGTACAAATTGTATATTTAAATTGTGGGAACACCGATGGATACAAAATCAATTACATTGTACTATTCAATAGTTTCGCATTGAAACAAACTCATATGTAATTTTACATTACATCGATTATTGATAATTAATGTTAAAGACAAAAACTATATTTGGCCCCTTGATTACAAAAGTTATCTGAGCATGCAACCACCACCTGGACGTGAAAACCAGCCGGCCGACAAGCATAATCTGAGCACAGCTCAGACTCAACCAGTCAACCCTAGATAGACTAGATATAATTTGTCAATTTATCATAAATTAGATAATTAATAATTAACAAATACATGTATGTTAACTTCGAAAAAGATATTTAAAGGTACTTGTATAGTTTGTCCCAGGTTAACACGACTATTTTCTTGCATATCTATCAGGAAAAAAACAACAACAACTAAACTGTATATTTCTTAGATAAAAGAAGAACCCAATTCATTCCCATAATGGTGTGTAACAAAGGCAAAATCGACCCAGAGTGTCTCCATCTCCATATAGAGGGGAGAGAGAGACCTGGGGGAAATACAATGATCAATTTATACATGTATATAATCCTCACAAAGTGGTAAAGCGAAAAACGAAAGTATGTGAGGATAATATTATACATATTATGACATGCATTTTTTTGTTAAATTTCTACTTTCACATGTGGTAACTATAGGAAATATCTTCGAATTCATATCATTACCTTGTACTAACATGGGTACCAATACAAATATTAATACAACATTGTAATAAATGTGCAAAAAATAAGCCAGACTTGAATAAAAAAATTACCTAAAACCTTAAGACGGTTGAAAAAAAAGAAAGAAAAGGGAACTGCATGTATAATAAAAGAATTAGAATAAGCACACAACTTATATTTTGTTTTTAATTAGGATCGAAAACGGAAGTTTTTTGATGTGGCTGTGCCAAAACAAATTGTTCGTGGTTCACTAACCTGGCTTGCATTGCAGTCGTTCACTGAGCACATGAGAAACTCGGCATATCCTCGTTGGTCATGAGCTCAGTATACTCGTCCAATAAACATCAGCTTAAACAGTCACCAATTTAAGATCCCTTATTTACCTGCTTGTATTTACATACCTTAAATTGACATTGTTTGATACACATGTATATAATGTAATAAGTATGTGAGATATATCATTAATAACCATAAGCAAAAACAAACATGTACTGCGGACACGTGTTTGACGCGAATGGCAAAGAGTGCATAATTGGTCTAAGGGAGTTAACCTATAAGAGATTCATCGATCATGCGGGATAATTTAGCTGGATGTCCGTTCGTGACTTCAATTTGCAACTTTAAAAAAGGGGTATACTCCTCGTTCTGCATGCACACACCAGCACTGAATGCGATCAGCATATACATCGCGCTCTATATGTTTTACATGTATATACAGATATAATATATAGAGAGCAGTACAGTCCAATTCATCGCATGCATACACATGCTGATCAGGGCATATACTGTTTGGAAGCCCTACAGAAATAAGTTCACTTTACTGGTAGCAGAGTAAAAACTCAATACCGTCTATGTTGTGAGTAGTTAGCGGATAGAGCTATATTTTATTATTTCGTTCGTTGTATTTGGGCGGCCCGCTGAGAAAATGGACCTTACGCCACTTGCATAATTTTGGTCATCTTGGACACTCACTCACTCAGTAGGGTTAGAATTTGAAAGTTTTTACTGATGGTACTTGGCCAATAACAGTGAATGACCGGCTAGCAATGCATAACCTGATCAGAGTGCACGGATGCGCATGCTGATCTGGTGCTACACTGGGCGCACATGTCGTATGGTTCCTTTCTACAGAAGTGTGGGGAAATTTACTAACATCCTATTTTTATACATGTACAGAGCGCCGCTGCAAGCGAAAAGGAACAATCTGCATCTGCGAGCAGACTTGGTCATTGTTTGGCAGGCGCCTCCATTTTGGCTAATAATACTTTTATAGCAGAACCATAGTCGTAACTGTATGGAACCGTGTAGACTCAGTACGGATACATACACTTTTACATTGTACAGTGCAAACACACAAATGCACATTGGTACCATTTCGCATGCTCGGCAATTGCACTTCGGTTTACTGAATAAGCTATTCTCACATGGAGTGACCACATCAAACTATATTGTTCGAATACCTGGTAAATGATAGCTTGTGGCCAAGTTTAATAGCCTAGATAACATTCTGTCCTGTTGCAAAAAGAGTCAGTACTACTCCGATGGGATTTCTATAATTAGTGTGTCAATTATAACGATTTTTTTAACGTGTCTACAAAAGTTACTATATACACTTCAACCATTTTTTGCTCATGAACATGCCTCCAGCTATACTGTTATGGAGTTTACATAATGTTTGTTATCATCGCATTCCATCAACTAACTCCCAATGTATACTCCATAAAAGAAAGTCAGGCGCATGTTCAGTGCAAAAACGCTGGTGGTTGACTTCAGGATTTTAAGCTTATCGCGAAAGCCAATCGTCATAGTCTGCGGGCTTGATTTTTTCAATTGTACCGTTTGCTCGAAGTTTTATATAAATGTGCCCGTCTTTGCTCCATGCCCCCTCGGTTTCCCTACTGTCTCGCGCTTCTTTCAACACTTTCGCTTTTATTTGTGTTAAATCCTCTTGAATGTAAATTCCCGTACCTCTCAATTTAGTTTTTTTGTCTTTTAGCGCTCTGATCTTGTCATTTCGGGAGATAAATTTAATTATTATCGGCCGTGGAAATTGTCGTCGTTGTACTCCAATTCTATGGGCGATATCAATATCTCGCTCTTCAAGTGTAAGACCCATTTTTTCGTTTAATAGTTTCGTGACCATCTTAGTCGTTTGTTCTGCTGTCTCTTTCTCGCCGTCGTTCTCGATTGGAAGTCCCGGTCCGTTTAATCTAACACTGTTTCGGCGTGTATATTGTTCTAACTCATCTATCTGTTCTATGTTGGCTTGCCTTGTCTGTTCAACTTTTTTCTCCAGTTTGGTTATGGTTTCATTTTTCTCAGTTATGGCAGTGTTCAGTGTCTTTATGCGTGTTTTCAGCTCGTCCGTTTCTACCTTGGTAGTATGAAGTTCTCCCTCTACAATATCGATTCTGTGTGATATGGATTTGTACACCTCAGCTTTGACTTTGGTAACTATATCACAAACTTTACTGTCAAACATATTTTTGAACATCGATTCTAATTCGTCTTTTGAAATCATATTGTCTATTTTGTTGTTTATTTTCTTCATTTGCTCGTAGATCGCTTGTATCGTTTTCTGATTTTCGGTGAACTTTTTCTCCATGTTTTTAATGTCCATTGTCGTGTCTGTTTCTGTTTGTTCAGTATTTTTCGATCGTTTCTTTTTTTTTGTCTTTAGGTTTAGCTGCTTGGTTCTTAGAGTTCGTATTTTCTCCTTCTATCGATATATATTCTGTGTTGAAACTTTGATCACTAATGTCACTCAAGCTTGGAACCTCATGCCGTTTGCGTTTTTTGTCTATTTCGTCACAAGTGTTCGTTTCATTCGTATCTGCACAAACCTCTGAGCTCATTGCGTTGTATATACTAATTATTTATTCTCATTTCAGTAGTGTACAATTGCATCCTTTCTCCTGAATATGTGACCCTCTTCCACCATTAGATCATGTTACATGTTTGGTCCTCAACTTTTTTTGATGAGTATATTTTTTAAATTTTTGAGCGGCACCCCTCCAGCCGGTCTGACATTGAAAAAGTGGGTGGGGTATGGCTGAAGAAAAACTGTTGTAAATACGAAAAGAGTAATGAGTTCTGATCGAAAATTCAAAGTCAGATAAAGATTACATTACTCACTATCAGCGTTATTCCAAATATATCAATATGTTTCACTAATAACAACAAATATCCATTTTAGCTCATTGTTTACACACAACAATCCTAAGCAAACCGGAAGTCTGTTTTTGGCCGATTCTTTTCATACTCTGTATACATCCCAACCATCAAGTGCAGGAGTGCCTAACGCAACATTTTCACTATCCCACCAATGCATCCGCAGTCAAACCCTTTTTTCGACTCTGAAATAATATTTTTTTCTTTGTCCGGCAGACTACTTCTACAGTTTTTAGCCGATTCTCTTCATACTCCACCAATCCATATGCAGTTATGCCCCTTTTTGTTTTTCTTGTCCGGCGAAGTACTTATACAGTTTTTAGCCGATTCTCTTCATACTCGGTATACGTTCCAACCATCTAGTGCCGGAGTGCGTAACCTAACAACATTTGCTGTCCTACCGATCCATCCGCAGTTATGCCCCTTTTTTTACTCTGAAATTATCTTTTTTTTTCTTGTCCGGCAAACTACTTCTACAGTTTCTGTCTGATTCTCTTTTTACTCCACTAATCCATACGCAGTTATGCCCTTTTTTAGTCTCGGAATATTATTTGTTTTCCGTGTGCGGCGAAGTACTTATACAGTTTTTGGCTGATTCTCTTCATACTCGGTATACATTCCAACCATCAAGCGCAGGAGTGTGTAACATAAATTTTTTCGCTGTACCACTGATCCATCCGCAGTTATGCCCATTTTTCAACTCGGAAAAGAACAGCGGTAGCATTTCATTTTACAAACAATTTTCTAGTTAGAATTATAATTTATCTAAAGTACGGTAGGTTTGTTGGTTTGAAAATTGACATAAATGCCCCATATGCAACACCTTACATTGGTATGATTGATTACTTACTACCTACACGACTGTACCAGGTGCGTACGCACCCCCCTTAACCCGTTCAACACCACAGGTCTGTATAGTGGTATTGGCAAAAAGTGTAGTTCCAGATGAGCCGTCTCATCACTATCTGCACTTTTTGCAAGTAATTTTGATAACAAGAACACACATGTTCATAAATGGACTGGTCTCAAAATCATTTTGTGATGATTGGAATGGGTTGCAAAATTAACATATCAAAATCCATTCTAGTCATTTAGGGGTGAAATGGTTAATCTGCCGAGGTCTGTCCGTGAATGTGCAAAAAAACAATGTTTAGCCCTTCACGCCGTCGATAACGCACCCCCCTAAATTAATATCTGCATACGGGCCTGTGTATACCATCAGCCATCAGTCATATTAACCATCAGTTAATAAATTTATCTTTAAATTGAAAATTTCTCCCTCAAAGTATACTTTGCTAGAAAAGTATACTTTGGAATGTTGGTGAAATGGGCTACTGCAGTTCCATTAGACTTGATCATTCGGCTGACGCCAGCATTCTATAGTGTGGTTTTTCTAATTATTCAATATTTATTGATATAAAAAAATATTTATTGTTAATTTTGAATAATTTAAATAAAAGAGATCCCGAATAAATAGTAAAACAGCCTGAAATTATTGATATAAAAAAATGCTGAATAAACAGTAAGGCCATTCTAGGGCAGTTTCACTATTTATTAAATATTTATTAACCCTTTCACCCCTAAGTAACTGGAATGGATTGTGGTACATTAATTTTCCGACCAAACCAAACATCACCGTCCATTTATAAAAACGGGTTATTTTTTTTTCTGAAAAATATGAAATTTAGTTGCAGAAAGTGCAGATCCTGGTGAGACGGCTCGTCATGAACTAAATTAATTAATTAACGGCTCGTCCAAAATTTTCTAATCAAAATCCATTCCAGTTACTTAGGGGCGAAACAGTAGTAAATACTGAATAAATGTAAAACTGCTCCCCACGCATACACAGTTGAACCTGTGCTAAAGACCACCTCCGAATAGCAATCACCTGGGGGCCGTTTCACTAAACTTTGTACGACTAAAATGTTCGTAAGTGCAAGATTATGATAGTCTGTAAATTTCCCATTAACATTGTTTTCTTGTAAATAATTATTGGATTTACATTTATTGAGCATAGGCTGCATATGCAGCCTATGCTCAATAAATGTAAATCCATAAATTGAAATTTACAGACAATCTTAAATTTGCACTTACGAACATTTTAGTCGTAAGAAGTTTAGTGAAACGGGCCCCTGGCTGTAAAGGCCCCAATGACACAATTACTATATAAATGACCCTATATTTCACTTCCCATGGCTGGCCTTTATTCACAGGATTTACTGTATATACCCATCTTGAAAATGGACATTACAAGTGAGTTATAAGGCTGCAAAACACTGACGAAATCAGGTCTGCAGATAAGTGTCTAAAGAGGATGGAACCTCCTGATTTCAGATTCAATGCACACTTTATTTTTGCAAATAGGATTATTGAATTTATCTAATGTTTGCGATGACTTGAAAAAAATGCGGAATAAATGTGCAAAAAAAAGTTGAAATTTTTTTTATTTGAGCTGCAAATTTTTTTGTTCACCTCAAATAAGTTAATTTTAAACTTTATTATAGCAACTTACTCCTCATTTTGAAAAACAATTTTTATGAGTATCTTGTACTTTTGAAAAATCAATGTGTATTCAGCTAAAATAAATGTGTAAAATAAGAACAATAATGATGCCTTAATTATTTGGATCTCTGAGGAATGTGCAGAAAATACCACATGTAAAATGGAGACGATTCTCATGCACTGTCAAAATATGTTTTTATAAGAAATGATGAAAAGACAACAAATACAACATTTCTTGTGATAGTTAATCCTTTCCCGGAATAACTGCGAAAATGACATATTTTGATCCTACTTTCGACATTTTGATCCCCACGGATAGCATAGCCCCGGGGGCGTTTATTAGAATAAATACAGTATGTCATATTTTCCAACAAATCCAATTGTCACAAAATTATTTTCACACTAGTCCATTTATTAACCCTTTCAACACCACAGACCTCTATAGAGACAATGTTTGCAAACAGTGCAGATCCAGATGAGCCGGCTCGTAACGAGCCGTCTCATCAGGATCTCCACTGTTTGTTAATAATTTTAAACGTCGTACAGATTACCCTTTTAGAAGAATGGGATAATTTGAATGAACAAAATTAATGAAATAGCGTGAAACATTGGATGGAACATTCTATTAAGTTACTTGGTGTTGAAAGGGTTAAAAGGGGGTGGGTTTTTGTTCTTTTCAAAAATATGAAAATTATGCAAAAAGTGCAAATCCTGATGAGACGGCTCATTTGGATCTACACTGTTTGCAAACATCACAAACGATGTCTGTAGTGTTGAAAGGGTTTTATTACATGACTGACAATTTTAACCAATGAAATATCAAATATCGGGTCACATGATTGTGGAGAATCCTTGAATGATACATTGTATTCGAATGTGATATTCACTTCCAGGTGAATATTACATTTCGAATAACACTCTCGGACTCGTGCGCAACTGTCTGTTCAACGTTTTGCTGCCGACAAACTTTTGGTATTAAACACATTAAATCTAAAAAATATTTAAAATTATGTACTTTTTCATCAATAACAAAAAAGTCACCCTCCCCAAAAAAAATTGTTTGATGAAATTCCATCAAATATTGATTTTATTGCGAAAAATTGATCCAAAATTTTGGAAATTGACTCCGAAACCTGGCGAGATAGCTTGAAAATGATGTAATTAAGAAAACAAAAGTTAGATTTTGAAAATCGGTCCACAAATAAAAAGATATTTAAAAAAAAACTATTTTTAGCCCCCATGTTAAATTCCCATAGGAAAATCGTTTTTTCGTAATAAAATCAATATTTGATGGAATTTCATGAAACAAATTTTTTAGGGAGGGTGACTTTTTTGTTATTGATAAAAAAGTACTTGATAAAAAAGTACTTACTTTTAAATATTTTTTAGATTTAATGTGTTTAATAGCCAAAAGTTTGTTGGCAGCAAAACGTGGAACAGACAGTAGACGAGTCTGAGTTTGATATTCAGTAGCCGATTTCACCAACATTGCAAAGTATACTTATCTAGAAAAGTATACTTCGAGGGAGTAATCATTTATTTTTCCCGAAATGCATTATTTCATACAGAACTAACGACTGCATGTATTTGATGATTAAAAGGATGCAGAATTATTATACTGAATTTATTACATTATCACAGCCATTTTGGCTGTGATAATGTAATAAATTCAGTATAATAAAAAATAATAAATTTATCAATAAATTGAAAATTTCTCCCTCTAAGTATACTTTGCTAGAAAAGTATACTTTGCAATGTTGGTGAAATAGGCTACAGGTGTAGCAGCATATGCAATCACGCAATCAAAGCATGAGGCAATTTGTGCTTTGTTGTACATGTATCATATAGGTTCTCATTGCTGTAATGGGTCATATAATAAAATAATTATTGTCTTTTGAGTTGGTGTACACGAGATTTACGGACCCTCGAAAAGTCATATTGACTTTCCTCGGGTTCATAAATCTCGTGTACACCTCAAAAGACAATAATTGTAATCATTTCTCAACTTGCAGGTCTAACGAGTGGTAATATAGTTGGCATTGCAATTGGTTCGCTGTTTGTCGTCGCGTGCGCACTTTCTGGAATCATATTCATGTACAGGTAAGTCCTACAGACGACGATATATATCAAAGGACTGAAAGTCCTGAAATCCTTCGCAGTACGTGCTTGTGGAGGACACATATACTAAGAATTCATTTGTTGGAAAGTACATTGTAGTCTTAAGAATTGGCACCAGGAGGGATGCGGAACTTTGCGGAATAGATTGATTGCGGCTTGTCAGTAGTTGGGACAGCAACTATTCAAATGGTCAGCTACATACAAGTTTCACTTGCTCAATAATTTCCCGACTATATATACTCGCAGGATATATTGCTTTGTCATATGTTATTATACACTAGTTCTAAGGGTTATTGTTACATGGTTTCCGTTGTTTGCACGTATGTGCAAACAAATAGCGCGTGCTGTTTGCATATGGCTTTAGGCAATGCTCATTTCGGGGCCGCGCGTAATGGAAGTGCCTTCATGACGTCACTACGCGGAAGTGCCTTCATGACGTCACTACTTCATGACGTTCATGACGTTCATGACGCGGCCCCGGAATATGCATACCGAAAATGATCTACATGAATGGGACGATTTATAATATAATGTTCAAATTACATCAGTTTTGCGTTGGAAATGTAACAATAACGTTTGATGACGTCCAGCCGTGTGCAAACGTTTGCTGTGGCCCTCGGGAACTGTTTGAACCCGCTGCCTGCGGCCTTGGGGTTCAAACAGTTCCCTCGGGCCCAAACAGTTCCCTCGGGCCACAGCAAACGTTTGCACACGGCTGGACATCATCAAACCTTATAATAATAAGTGTGAAAATATGAATGTGACAAATAATACAGCTCCGCATCAGATTGCATAGATTCGTGTATGTAGGACAGCAGTAGCCGATTTCACCAACATTGCAAAGTATACTTATCTAGCAAAGTATACATTGAGGGAGAAATTCTCAATTTAAGGATAAGTTTATTAATTTTTAGCTCGACTATTCGAAGAATAAGTAGAGCTTATGTTGTCACCCCGGCGTCGGCGTCGGCGTCGGCGTCGGCGTCACCGTCACGCCTTGGTTAAGGTTTTTAGTCAACCTTGTATATGGAATACTACTGGCCCTACACCCACCATACTTGGACAACTTCATCTCCTAGTGATGTACATCAATAACCCCTGATCTATATTTGACCTTAACCTACATTTAACCTTGAATTACCTAGTTAATTCCCCTTGGTTAAGGTTTTTAGTCAACCTTGGTTAAGGTTTTTAGTCAAGCTTGTACATGGAATACTATTGTGCATACAGACACCATACTTGGACAACCTTTTCTCATAGGATGTACATCAATAACCCCTGATCTATATTTGACCTTGACCTACATTTCCTCTTCAATTACTTAGTTAATTCTCCTTGGTTAAGGTTTTTAGTCAAGCTTGTATATGGAATACACCTGGCCCTACACACACCATACTTGGACAACTTCATCTCCTAGGGATGTACATGAATAACTCTTGATCTATATTTGACCTTGACCTACATTTGACCTTGACCTACATTTCCTCTTGAATTACTTAGTTAATTCTCTTTGGTTAATGTTTTTAGTCAAGCTTGTAGATGGAATACTCCTGGCCCTACACCAACCATACTTGGACAACTTCATCTCCTAGTGATGTACATCAACAACCCCTGACCTATATTTCACCTTGGCCTACATTTAACCTTGAATTAATTAGTTAATCCCCCTTGGTTTAGGTTTTTAGTCAACCTTGGTTAAGATTTTTAGTCAAGCTTGTATATGCATTACTATTGTGCATACAGACACCATACTTGATGTGCATCAATAACCTCTGACCTATATTTTACCTTCACCTACATTTAACCTTGAATTACTTGGTTAATGTTTATAGTCAAGCTTGTACAATGTATATGGAATACTCCTGGGCCTACATCAACCATACTTGGACAACTTCATCTCCTAGTGATGTACATCAATAATCCCTGACCTATATTTGACCTTGACCTACTTTTATCCTTGGATTACTTACTTATTTCCCCTTGGTTAAGGTTTTTAGTCAAGCTTGTATATGGAATACTCCTGGGCCTACAATAACCATACTTGGAAAACTTCATCTCCTAGTGATGTACATCAATAACCCCTGACCTATATCTGTCATTGACCTACATTTAACCTTGAATTACTTACTTAATTTCCCTTGGTTAAGTTTTTTAGTCAACCTTGGTTAAGGTTTTTATGCAGGCCGCAGCCATCTTCTTTGTCAAGCTATGTGTACATCGACAACCCTCGTAGTTGAGCTATGCTGTTCTCCTACAGCTCTTGTTATTATACTAAATTAATTACATTATCACAGCCATTTTGGCTGTGATAATGTAATAAATTCAGTATAATAATTCTGCATACTTTTAATCATCAAATATATGCAGTCGTTAGTTCTATATAACATAATACATTTCGGGAAAAATAAATGGTTACTCCCTCAAAGTATACTTTGCTAGAAAAGTATACTTTGCAATGTTGGTGAAATAGGCTACTGGAACAATGCTAGTTGAAAACACCATAATGGCTCCTTTTCACAACAAATCAAGCTATTGTTGCCCGTTTTACCAGCAATAAGTCCATAAAATATACAATCTGCAACCGATTTCTATAAACAAATTCAAAGGGAGATAACTAGCTAAGATCCTATGTCATTAAAAAATACTGTAATTTTTTTTCATCGCGCAGGGTAATATTTAGATGAGACTTTAAAGGTACATGCCCACTCAGTAAGCACAAAATGTTCTTTATAGGAATTAAATAAGTGAATAATTGTGTCACTATTCCACCAGTTCTAAAAATTACAGGTGTCCGGAAAACAGATATAATCATTTAGTAATATTTATTTTAGTGATAGTGACCCGCGTTGGTATCAGGCTATTATCATATGCAAATGAGGCATGATATTTTTAGCCAGGTTTTTTTTTTTTTTAAAATCCAGGCTATTGGATTGGCGAAAGCCGGGCGGGCGGGCGGCGGGCGGCATCCACAATCAATGTTAAGTTTGAGTCCATTTCTTTGTTACTGTGCCACCTAGGACCACCAAACTTTCACAGCTTCATAATCAAGGGGTGCCCACCACATATCACTATCCAACAACATGTTGCCTTTTTTTTTAACTTGACCCATTTTTTCCGCGCTGTCGAGTTTTCGCGTTTACAATGTTTAAGTTTTCGTGTTTAAGTCCATTTCTTTGGTACTGTACCACCTAGGACCATCAAACTTTCACAGCTTCATAACCAAGGGGTGCCTACCACATACAACTATCCAACATGTGACCATTTTTTTACCTTCACCTATTATTTCTACGTAATTGACTTAGCCATATTCAACGTTAACTTTTTAACGTACGTCTAGTTAAAGTTTTTTGGTTAAAATTTTCTCGTTGTACTATATCTCTGCAACTGCTTCGCCCATTACCTTGAAATTTCAAAAAGTGGGTATAATTATGTTATCCAAGTGTCTATGCTTGGAAAAAACCTGGCCTTCGTGGCTTTGCCTCGTTTCTTGTTTTTATTTATACTAATGAAATGCGTCACCTGAAAAAATAATATTTTCGACAGATTATAAAGTATGATCATTGCACATCAAAAAATAAATACAGAGTATAAATAGTAATGTCCATTAACATTTTAAGGAAACACGGTTATCGCCCCTGATATCAGTGTGAACATTTTTGTCTAAAATAAAATGTATAATAATGCCAATCAATACTTGGGGTAATGGTGAAAGAATGTTTATTTTGCCAGAAAATGTCATACGTACAGAATATACAAAAGTATCTGTATCACTATATTATAACCTACTGCGTGGGCATGTACCTTTAAACTGAGGCCAGTCTTTATATGACGTTGGCTGTTGGGGAGATGTTATATGCATTTACGCTCACTTTTTATCTGTAGATGCGGGATGCATACGGTCTTTGGACTGTGTCCTTGGGTCCAGTTATACGGTGCCCCCACAGGGAACATGGATTTTTTTTATTACTTTGTTCCCTCAATTTAACAATTTGTTCACTCAAATTAACAATTTGTTCCCACGATATAAGAATTCATTCCCTCGAATTAACAATTTGTTCCCACAAAATGACAATTCATACCCTTAATTTAGCAATTCGTTCCCTCAAATTAACAATTCAATCCCACGATATAACAATTTGTTAAATTGAGGGAACAAATTGTTATTTCGTGGGAACAAATTAATAAAAAAAAGAATTCTACGTCCCCTGCGGGGCTCTGTACAGTTAAGTAGCCAACTCTACATATCTTTAGCTGTTGCTGGGATGTTAAACCCTTTCACTTTATGTTTAGATATTGCAAGCGGAAAATGAAGAAAGTGTTGAAGCCAATGAAGCCAATTGTACCACCAATTGATATGTCATCCATTAAACCAAGTCAAGTTAACACGGTAGGTGGAACCTCTCAAAAAATGGAGATTTCAGTGGAATCTCTTCCAATCCAGAGACCCAGTGCAAACAGAAGGTATTTCATTGTCAGTGGAATCTCTTCCAATCCAGACACCCAGTGCAAACAGAAGGTATTTTCATTGTCAGTGGAACCTCTCCAAATCCCACACCTGTGCAAAAAAAAAGGTATTCAGGGGGCGTGGAACCTATCCAATCCAGACCACCCTGGCAAACAGAAAGGTATTTCATTGTCATGGAAACCTCTCCAATCCCAGAACAGTGCCAAACAGAAGTATTTTCATTGTCAGTGGTAACCTCTCCAATCCAACCACCCCTGTGCAAACAAAGGAATGTTATTGTCATGGAAACCCTCCAATCCAGGACCCCTGTCAAACAGAAGGTTATTTCAATTGTCATTGGAACCTCCTCCAATCCAGAACACCCTGTCAAACAGAAGTTATTTTCAACATTGTCAGTGGAACCTCTCCAATCCAAACCCAAAATGTTTCAAACAGAAGGTATTTCTTGTCCAGTGGAACCTCTCCAATCCACACCCTGTGCAAACAGAAGGTATTTCATTGTCAGTGGAACCTCTCCAATGGAACACACTGTCAAAACAGAAGGGAATTTCATTGTCATGAACCTCTCCAATCCAAGACACCTGTTGCAAACAGAAGGTATTTCATTGTCATGGAAACCTCTCCAAATCCAGACACACTGTGCCAAACAAAGGAACCAATTGTCATGGAACCACTACCAAACCAGACACCCTGTGCAAACGAAGGTAAAATTTCATTGTCAATGGAACCCTCTCCAATCCAGACACACTTGTGCAAACAGAAGGTATTTCATTGTCAGTGGAACCTCTCCAATCCAGACACACTGTGCAAACAGAAGGTATTTCATTGTCAGTGGAACCCTCCCAATCCAGACAAAAAAACCCATGCAAACAGAAGGTATTTCATTGGTCAGTGGACCCTCAGTGGAATCCTCCAATCCAGACACAGTGCACAGAAGGTATTTCATTGTCAGGGAACCTCTCCCAATTCCCAGGACACACCCTGTTGCAAACAGGGGGGGGGAAGGTTAGGAATTTCATTGTCAGTTGGAACCTCTCCAATCCAGGACACCCATGTGCAAAACAGAAGGTATTTCATTGTCAGTGGAACCTCTCCAATCCAGGAAAACACCTGTGCAAAAGAAGTCTTTCCATTGTAGTGGAACCTTCTCCAATCCGACACACTGCAAACAGAAAGGTATTTCTTTGTCAGTTGGAACCTCCCACCATCCAGGACACCAAACTGTGCAAACAGAAGGTATTTCTATTGTCAGTGGAACCTCTCCCAATCCTAGCCAACACCCAGTGCAAACAGAATGGTTAACTTTTCATTCGTCAGTGGTAACCCTTTCCAAATCCAAGACATTACAGTGCAAAAACAAGAAGGTATTTCAATTTTGTCAGAAACTGGAAACCTCTTCCAATCCAGACACCCTGTGCAAACAAACGAAAGTATTTCATTGTCAGTGGATAACCTCTCCAATCCAGACATCAGTGCATACAGAAGGTATTTCATTGTCAAGTGGAACCTCTCCAATCCAGTCAACCTGGTGCAAACAGAAAGGTTTTTCATTGTCAGTGGCACCTCTCCAATCCAGACACCCTGTCAAACAAGGTTTCATTGTCAGAAGAACCTCTCCAACCACACTGTGCAAACACAAGGTATTTCTTTTTGAGTGGAACCTCTCCAATCCGACACCCTGTGCAAACAGAAGGTATTTCATTGTCAGTGGAACCTCTCCAATCCAGACACACTGTGCAAACAGAAGGTATTTCATTGTCAGTGGAACCTCTCCAATCCAGACACACTGTGCAAACAGAAGGTATTCATGTCAGTGAACCTCTCCAATCCAGACACCCTGTGCAAACAGAAGGTATTTCATTGTCAGTGGAACCTCTCCAATCCAGACACAGTGCAAACAGAAGGTATTTCATTGTCAGTGGAACCTCTCCAATCCAGACACCCTGTGCAAACAGAAGGTATTTCATTGTCAGTGGAACCTCTCCAATCCAGACACACTGTGCAAACAGAAGGTATTTCATTGTCAGTGGAACCTCTCCAATCCAGACACTTTCATTGTCATGGCCGCAAACTGAGAATCATGTCAAGGTTTTTCATTGCGTGGAACCTCTCCAATCCAGACACCCTGTGCAAACAGAAGGTATTTCATTGTCAGTGGAACCTTTCCAATCCGGACATACTGGGTACTTCAGGTATGCATAGCACACATAACGTGTTAGAACTTTGCAATCATGAACAGAAATATTCACTGAAGATCAATTAGTGAAACTGAAACTGGTGATGAGAAATATTCTCCCACCTCTTAATATTCCCCCACCCCAAGGGCAAATCGCCTCCAAATGTTTTGCCCTATCTGAATATGTTTTCTTCTGCAAACACAACATTTTGGTTGGGACCATGCGATGGGTAATTTAATGATCGTGATTCATCCTTACCGGAATCCCGATTGGAGACCTGGTTTGGCCCTCAGGCACGTCTTTGGCATTCTTGTATATGAGAGTTGAATTTGGTAAAACCCCTCATTCATAATCCTATTACTTTCAGGGCAAGGGGCCAAGTGACTTTGGTGTGGTATGGACCTGGCACCAGTAGCCCGTTTCACCAACATTGCAAAGCATACTTATCTAGCAAAGTATACTTTGAGGGAGTAATCATTTATTTTTCCCAAAATGCATTATTTCATATATAACTACCAACTGCATATATTTGATGATTAAAAGTATGCAGAATTATTATTCTGAATTTATTACATTATCACAGCCTCCTTAAATTGAAAATTTCTCCCTCAAAGTATACTTTGCTAGAAAAGTATTCTTTGCAATGTTGGTGAAATAGACTACAGATCTCAGAGGGATGAGTTGTGGCCTACTGTCTGTTTCACGAAAGCTGCCCAAATTTTACGGCTATATAAATAATTCAAAAACAAGATATTTTGTGTTAATATTAAATTAAAGGAAAAATTAAGAATGAGCCTTCTTTTTATTTCGTGAAATTTGGTCAAATATTGATTTTATTGCGAAAAAAAAATTTCCCCATGTTAAATCCCCATAGACATCTCCACATGGGGAAATTTTTTACAATTTCAGAAATACTGGACCGATTTTTAAAACTGAACTTTTGTTTTCTTAATTAGATCATTTCCAAGCTATCTAGCTAGGTGTCGGAGTCAATATCCAACATATTTCGTTTTTTTGACTCCTCCCACGACTCCTCTACCTCTTTTTCCCCCATGTTAAATTCCCATAGAGAAATCAATTTATCGTAATGAAACCAATATTTGACCAAATTTCACGAAATAAAAAGAAAGCTCATTCTTAAATTTTCCTTTAATTTAATATTTTCGAAAAAAATATTGTTTTTGAATTGTTTATATGGCCGTAAAATTTGGGCAGCTTTCGTGAAACAGACAGTAGGGGTTAGAACACCTGACTTCCAATCTAGAGGTTGTGGGTTCAATCCTCGCCTTGGGCATCAAAAATAATGTCATGTCATAGTTATTTCCATTCCACTGGTCTTTCGGATAAGACTTTAAACTGTGGTCCTGTCTCTATATGACCTTAGCTGTTGCTGGGACGTTTAACCCATTCACTTTGACTTTCTAATTTCAAAGCTATGACTTTACGCATGGTGTTGCTACCAATGAACATAACGTCATTTTCACAACTAAGCGATTTACGTTACCTATACGTACGTCGTTGGTAAATTGTCCACGGTTCATGCACGTTATTCTGTATTTCACTTAAATATCAGAGCTCCAGTTAAGGTGCGTAATTTGGAGGTAAATTTCTTATTTCTCCATCAAAAATGGCAAGTTGAGAGTGCTTTAGAATCGTCTCAATGAGACGATTCTAAAGGACTCCCAACTTGCCATTTTTGATGAAGAAATAACAAAATTTCATGTCGTGATGATACATGTACATTGAATATTTTCCCACAATATAATACAGTGGAACTCCTCTAAACCGGACACCAAGAAAACACATGTGATCTTATTTTTGATGAGTTTCTTGGTCATTTATCTCGTAGCAATTGCTCAGAATCTGGCACCTCATGCTAATTTTTCTTTAGTCCGTTGTTTTGTATTCGTCTAGGATCCAACTTTCCGAAAAATCCGGGTTCCATTTTTTGTCGGACACTTCCAAGGTCATTTCAAGGTCATTCAAAATCAAGGTCAAACTCCTGGTGGTTATGCCCTAAAACCGAGCATTGGTTCATTTGAAGTATCAATATCTTCGGTGGTATGCATCACAATAATTAAAAATCAACTGCAATTAAGAAATCTAACAACAACTGTCAAGGTCAAGGTCACAACACTATATTTTTAAGGTCACCAAAGGAAAACGGCCATGTTTTCTGTGTAGTACTGCTATAACGGTATGGTGTACATATATCATTACATTATTACCCTAGAAAATATATCTCTAGAATTATGTAACATACTGTTCATTTGTTTTTCACCAGCCACGACAAAAAGGGACTTATTTAGTTTCTTACCAGTGGAGCTGATGATGGGCTAGTAAATTAATGTACCTGTAGCCTATTTCATCAACATTGCAAAGTATACTTTACTAGCAAAGTATACTTTGAGGGAGTAATCATTTATTTTTCCAGAAATGCATTATTTCACATAGAACTAACAAATGCATATATTTCATGATTAAAAGTATACAGAATTATTATACTGAATTTATTACATTATCACAGCCATTAAATGGCTGTGATAATGTAATAAATTCAGTATAATAAAAATTAATAAATTTTTAAAAAAATTTAAAATTTCTCCCTCAAAGTATACTTTGCTAGTAAAGTATACTTTGCAATGTTGATGAAATAGGCTACAGGTATGAACATAACGTTGTCGTTATAGTTCTGGGTAATCGCCATGAATGCGGTACATCGTGTTAGTTTGTCTTGTTTGTTTTATATTATAACCTTATATGGTCCAGTTTTCTTTCCAATTAAGTTCAATGTCACTGAACATCAAGACACATTTGATGTTATATATACTTTTAAAACATATTCATTAATACATTTGGCATACAAAAAGATATTGATAATAAATTTATGTGTGGAATAGAATCGCAGTCAATAAATGTCAATCTCATAGTAGGCTGTGGATGCTTTTCAACAATCAAACTGCATATGTTTCGTATTCTTTGTCATAATTTCGTATTTATTAATCTAAAGACATGCAGGGATTCCGCTGGGGAAAATGAAAAAATCGCCACTTCAAAAAAAATCTTATCGCCAATTATTTATTTTTATCGCCAATTGCGAAAGTGGCGATCGCCAGCGGAATCCCTGGACATGTATTTCTCAAGCAAAATATCTTCAGAAATGTATTATGCCCCCTATGCGATAGCAAGGGGGCATTTGCGTTGCTCTTGAGGTTCCGTACGTCCGTCCGTGTACATTTACATCGAAAAGTCAAAGTTTGGAAGAGTTTCTCGTGTTAGAGTGCAGTATGCCACGGTGGCGTATCCATGCTTTACAAGTAAAAAATAATGTCTAGTTTTATGTAAAAAAAACTATTTTTCAACTTTTACCTTTGAATGTCAGTTCAAGGTCATGGAAAATTAAGAATAATGTAGTAAACAGGATAAATATCATGTAATGGCATCTACTGAATATATGTGTCGGGTTTCATTAATTAACAGGGTAAATATCATGTAATGGCCATCTACTGAATATGTGTGTCAGGTTTCATTAATTAACAGGATAAATATCATGTAATGGCCATCTACTGAATATTGTGTAGGTTTATTAATTAACGGAAAATATAATGTAATGCATCTATGATGTGTGTCAGGTTTCATTAATTAACAGGATAAATATCAGTATGGCCATCTACTGAATATGTGTGTGGGTTTCATTAATTAACAGGATAAATTATCATGTAATGGATGAATATGTGTGTCGGGTTTCATTAATTAACAGGTAAATATCATGTAATGGCCATCTACTAATATGTGTCGGGTTTCATTAATTAACAGGGATAAATAATCATGTAATGGCCATCTACTGTATGTGTGCTTTCTTAATTAACAGATAAATACATGTAAGGCCATCTACTGATATGTGTTGGAACGGGGTCAGTATATGGAAAATATTTATTAATTCATAAATAATCATAATATCTACTGAATATGTGTTGGTCAATTTCTAAATACAGAAGGATAATATTTCAATGTAAAATGGCCTCTACTGAATATGTGTTCGGTTTCATTAATAACAGGATAAATATCATGTAATGGCCATCTACTGAATATGTGAGTCGGGTTTTCATTAATATCAGGTAAATATCTGAATGGCCATCTATGAATATGTGTGTCGGGTTTCATTAATTAACAGATATAATCTGTATGGCCATCTACTGAATATGTGTGTCGGTTTTCATTTAAATTAAACAGGGGCGTGGTGTGTGTGTGGGTGTAAATATCATGTAATGGCCATCTATGAATATGTGTGTCGGTTTCATTAATAACAGAGGGGGGTAACTATATGTAATGGCCATCTACTGAATATGTGTGTCGGTTCATTAATTAACAGGTAAATATCTGTAATGGCCATCTACTGAATATGTCGGTTTTCATTAATTAACAGGGTAAATATCATGTAATGGCCATCATGAATATGTGTGTCGGGTTTCATTAATAACAGGGATAAAATACATGTAATGGCCATCTACTGAATATGTGTGTCGGGTTTCATTAATTAACAGATATAATCATGTATATGGCCATCTACTGAATATGTGTGGTGTCGGTCATATAATTACAGAATATTTATTAATCACGTAATGGCCATCTACTGATGTGTGTCGGGTATCATTAATTAACAGGATAAATTAATTCATGTAATGGCATCTACTGAATATGTGTGTCAGGTTTCATTAATTAACAGGATAAATATCATGTAATGGCCATCTACTGAATATGTGTGTCGGGTTTCATTAATTAACAGGATAAATATCATGTAATGGCCATCTACTGAATATGTGTGTCGGGTTCATAAATACTGAAGGTGGGGAATTAGGAGAAGGAAAGAATATTTCAATTGGTAAATGGGATCACTGAATAGTGTGTCGTTCATAATAACAGGTAAATAAGGCCATCTACTGAATATGTGTGTCGGGTTTCATTAATTAACAGGATAAATATCATGTAATGGCCATCTACTGAATATGTGTGTCGGGTTTCATTAATTAACAGGATGAATATCAGTAAGGCCATCTACTGAATATGTGTCGTTTCATTAATTAACGGATAAATATCATGTAAATGGCCATACGAATATGTGTGTGTTTCATTAATTAACTAGGTAAATATCATTTTATGGCCATCTACTGAATATGTGTCGGGTTTCATTAATTAACAGGATAATTATCATGTAATGGCCCATCTACTGAATATGTGTATCGGTTTCATTAATTAACAGGATAAATACATGTAATGGCCACTAGAATATGTGTGTCGGGTTTCATTAATTAACAGGATAAATATCATGTAATGGCCATCTACTGAATATGTGTGTCGGGTTTCATTAATTAACAGGGTAAATATCATGTAATGGCCATCTACTGAATATGTGTGTCGGGTTTCATTAATTAACAGGGTAAATATCATGTAATGGCCATACTGAATATGTGTGTCGGTTTCATTAATTAACAGGATAAATATCATGTAATGGCCATCTACTGAATATGTGTGTCGGGTTTCATTAATTAACAGGATAAATATCATGTAATGGCCATCTACTGAATATGTGTGTCGGGTTTCATTAATTAACAGGATAAATATCATGTAATGGCCATCTACTGAATATGTGTCGGTTTCATTAATTAACAGGTATTAAATTAATCATGTATGGCCATTACTGAAATATGTGGGTTTTCATTAATTACGGATAAATATCATGTAGGCCACTACTGATGTGTCGGTTTCATAATTAACAGGATAAATATCATGTAATGGCCATCTACTGAATATGTGTGTCGGGTTTCATTAATTAAAAGAAAACTATTAACCCTTACAATGCTGAATTAAAAATTGTCGTCTACTGTTTATTTTTTATTCTCTATTTTTCTCATCAAAAACATGATTTGACAGCACTTCAGAATCATTTCCAATGGAAATGATTCTAAACTGCTGTCAAACCATGTTTTTTTTTGAGAGAAAAGACAAAATAAGAAACCACAGTAGACAACAATTTTCGGTTCCCGCATTCTAAGGGTTAAAGCACATATCTTACGCAATGATCATTCCAATGTTGTGCCTCATAACGTTTATATTTTCTTATTGCTACCTATTAATACCTAATAAATGCATAATCAAACACAGTTCATCATTAATCTTTCAGGGCTATAGGCGATACTTAATGTGTACACGTGTCATGCTACTACCAGTGTGTATTGTGTAAATACATATTTTCATAGGTTCCTTGGTCTCCTCTGTATATTCTTTTCTAGTTTTGATAAGGTCACAGTCTGGTTAAAATCGAAAATTTAAACATAACTTTATTCAAGGTTTTTGATAATGTAGTATAATCATTATTACAGGCCATTCTCGTTATCTCAAAGTCGAATGAATTCGCCAAATTTCTCAAAAAAAAATCTGAACAAAATCGCTTCAGAAATTCCTCTTTACTTTATTTCCGGGTTTTCATAAATCGCGGATTTTCTGTTAAAAGAGATTTGATATCACATTAAGTTTAATTGATTAATTATGGTTTTAAGTGCACTGCTTTAACTGGTCATGCAACTTAACGCATTTTAGCGTTGGCGGTGTCTTTGGTTTCTATAGACGTGTGAAAAATTACCTGAGATAATCGCGCTGATTCAGAATTGGCGGCGCCGGGCGCTTAATTTTCGCATCGACATATCAGAATACAAATTTGAAGGAAACATACTATCGGGACTCGATTTCCACTTCGACTAAACCAATATATCGACATATCCGATATCGAGTTATCAGGAGTAAAATATATGGAATTCTGCCGGGACCTGGGACGTATATCGAGATAAGCAGGTATATCGAGATAAACGATATCAAGATAACAAGATTCAGCTGTATGTATTGGTGGGACCGTGCTTGGTTACTTCTATACAGGACCCACATGGAGATAGTATCTCTCCCATAATATATAACCGTGATGGTAAAATGATATGTACGAAATCCAAATGAGGATGGATTCACTGTTAACCCATTTCAGTCTGTTGACAAAATCTCATTATTTTGTTCATTCATCGATAAAGGTATATGTTGTTACCACTCATTTGAACCGTCTCGTTGAGACGGTTCAAATGAGTGGTAACAACATATACTTTCGAAAGGATATAAAGAAAATAGGGATATTTTTCTCTCAAAAGGTTCATACTACTAAAAGTGTATCCCGTCTGTAATGGGTTAAGCAGACACCATACTGGAGTATCTGTATAGTCAGCTTCTTTAGTGGAATACTATATAATATCACCAATCAAAATAGCAACTGTCACATAAGATATTATGCAATGCATTACAATGGTATCTAGCTAACAAATCGTACAGAACAGCACTTATCCACAAACGTCTTAGCTTTCTTCATGATAATGATATTAGATCATGTATATTTCCTAATGTATACTGGCTACCAGCAGCCTGTTGTGCCAGCCAACTATGCGCAATTATAGTTTATTGCATAAACCATGCTGGCTCTTGATAACAAACAGTCGGCAATATCAAAATACAAGCATTATGCCAGATAATGAACACTGTTAGCACATGGTACGACATATAAACATGCATTGGATACATTCTCCACTGCAACGACTATCATAGAAGAACGTGGCCAAGCCCACAATCAGCTCTGATGAATACAGAGCATTCTGACATATGCTCTAAGAGTCTTACTTATATAAATGTAATAGAAGCTCATAAAAATAGCATATAATTATATTAGTTAAGTGTCTCGTTAAACATGCTGTCCTCCTATAAATGGCAGACGATAATAAGTTGCTGGAGGTCAATTGATGGGTCCAAAAATAGGTAAACCAGGTGTATTATCATATCATAGCCTCGTTTTCGTGTATAATGAATACATAATGGAGTGCACGTGCACGTGCATGAATGTCGCAATAATAGTGTATCTTGATGCTCAAATAGACAAGCAGTGTCTGGCTCAGTGGTATCGAAGCCGGTGAATGTCCATGCTTTTGCAGAACTTTTGTTCAATCTGGTCGAGAGTTCGAACCTCACAAAAACACTTATTTTGTCGATAGTATTGTGTTCTTTTTATGATTGGTTGGTGGAGAGGGAAATATGTGTAACGGCGATGGTTATCACTGTTTCTGTATGACCTCAATGTGACATTATCACAGAGAACATACTTCCAGATCCTTCATGTACTGTAGGCATGACAAATGATGGACACAAATGAAATGTGCATTTAGTTATTAGTTTTCATCACAGTGAGACTAACTTTCTACATGTAAACTATCTCATGCAGACGTTAATATAATTTGTAAGAGCAACACATTTAAAAAATATATAATAAAATATAAACAAATAAAAATATATCTATGTATGAAAAACTAAGATTCGAACTCACTACCTACAACATAGAGATCCGTCGCTCTAACCCCTGGACTACATAACACTCGGTGACAAATCTCAAAATCACTATTGAAAAGGAATGCAGGCACGGGTATATTTACCTGTCTCACCTGTTCTGTGTTTTGTTTATGACCGGTTTGTTTGTAAACAAGTAGCAAGTTATCGTCTGCGGACTATACAATGTGCATTTTATAGTATTAACATGTTGACATTATTTTCCATCAGTCTTCGGTCTATATGGTTTACTGCTTTCTATTATATACTATAGGAATGAATGGCCTTTTTGTGGAATTTATCGGGGTATAAACTTGGAAAAGTCGCGGGAATACTGGACGAAGCGATAAAAATTTACAATTTTCGGGAAAAAAAAAAAATAAAAAAAAAAATTATTTTTTGATTTTTTTTTCGAAAATTGTAATTTTTTAAGGCCTCGTCCAGTATTCCCGCGACTTTTCCAAGTTTATATCCCCGATAAATTCAACAAAAAGGCCATCATTCCTTATAATTCCAGCATTTGAAATCAATTCATCAAGAAAATGTGTTTATTTTCCGTTTTCTTAAGAATTATTTTAACTGCGCATCACGGTTACGGAAAGTAGTTCAACGTGGGAGTTTACTGGGATATAAATTTTGGACAGAGACTTGTTACGGGCCAATCAAATGTTAGGGAATTGTGTAAATATTTTTGTGCTGGAATTATTTATAAATGAACATGCGACAATTTTGCAAATATACAAACTACCCAGTCTGGTGACCTTCATTATGACGGCAGCTTATCATTACTGGAACGATTAAATTACTTAAAAATAACCAGTATCTGTTTCATCTCGCTACCTGAGTCACTAAAGAGAACATACGATATGCAAACATCATTCTCGGAATTGTTCTACGTTGTGTATGTATCCGATTCACCTTAACACAAATATCAATTTCACATTCTGGAAAATATTATGTCATTGCAACTACGTATGCTATAGTTTTGTATTATACTGTACATTGTACTGATGAAAACTAATTTAGTTGATGCAGGTTTCTTGAATATCATCACCTTCATGGTGCTATCGAACTCTACATGTCATTCATACACTACATATGCAGAGCCATATAAAACTATTTAATGTATGTGAACACCTAGTCAAGTGAGAAACTCGTATAACCAAAATGACAATTACTGTAGTTAAGTATGTTAAAAAATCTGTGTAAATATTCAAATTAAGCATGTATACATATTGTAAAACCTCATCGAGTATGTGACATAATTTGCATATGTTACTTCGCACAGTGCTGGATTCTTTGATACTGATATGTGGGTATAGACACAGTATGTCCGAACAAATGTTTATAAACTTCCAAGTAAGCAGTATATGTGTGAAGTATGTATATACTTGACGAGCAAATGTGATATAAACCATGACAAGACTCATCGAATATTTGACACATATATTTCTGGTGCATTGTTAGAATCTTTGATATTGAATGCATGGATTAAAGCATCCACATGAAGTTCAATGTTTTACATTTCACTGGTCCATACGTGTACTTGGAAAATCCTTTATTTTGGTGGCCATTTTGAAAGCAAACATGATTGCCGTGATTATTAAGTCGTTGCTAGCAAAGACATTATTATCAATAGCAGATCATGTTGGCTTATTTTACTTTATTAAGCAAAGTAATGGATGTGTACACCGGCATCACTACTAAGTTATTTTAGCATACCTGTATCTATAAGAAAAGGCAGTTTGGCGGCCATTTTGAAATATAAATATGGAACCGTATACGAAACAGCATCACTGCATTTCTTTTACAATACTTTGATCTACAAATATAGGTATAAAAACATGAAATTACGCTCATACATGTCTTCCATACCAACCTATTTGAAAACGTAGATTTTGGCAGACATTTTGAAAATATAACAACCATACATAGAAAAGTATTGTGTGTTTCTGCTAGTAAGATGCAGAATATATATTATTCCGATCTTCTGAGCAATTTATATGGTTCAATAAGAACTCTAAATTATCGTATCCATATCATTATTCAGACACTAAGAATACATGAAGTTCAATGACCTTCAAATTACCTTGACCGTTGGAAAAAATGGCACCCAGAATTTTTGGAAACCTTATACATTCAAGGTTATAAAATCATCAGGTGCCAAAAATTAACATGAGGTGCAGGATTTGTATACATATAGGTACATTTGCCCCTGGACTATTAATAACCCTTAGATCGCTACTAACAACAATTGTCGTCTGCTGTTGCTTTTATATCTTGCCTTATTTCTCAATAAAAACATGGTTTAACAGCACTTCACAATCATTTCCAATGGAAATTATTCCGAAGTGCTATCAAAGCATGTTGAAAATTATTCTAAAGTGCTGTCAAAGCATGTTTTTGATGATAAAAATGGAAAATAGAAAACAAACAGCAGAGGACAAAAAAATTAAGATAGCGGTCTAAGGGTTAACACATATACCTTTTTATTATTTACCTACCCATGAAATACATAGTTATACAATGTAAATAAAAGTCATATGTTCTCATCGATGAAATAAACATCTTCCGGTGAAAATACGACTACTTCCGCTACCTATATTCATAACGCGCACCTGCAGTGCCAGACTGCAAATAGGCTGCAAATACACATTCATTACTGTATACAGTCTAAAAAAAGCTTCTATGGAGTGGTATATAATAAATAGAATATTCATATTTTTGCAACGAATATGACATATGTTCATCTCGTGGTGTGAAATGTCCACACCACTCGATGAACATATGTGTCATATTCGTTGCAAAAATATGAATATCCTCTATATATTACTGATATAATGGCTTTTAAAATGGTACATCGCATGTCCGGAATCGTTAAAGATGACGTGCACTGGCTTGCTCGAAACATTGTTATACGGCATCAAATACGTATTGGTAGCAACATGGGTAACATCGATCTATATATATGTCAAGATCTTTTGAAAAAATAAAAGCGTGTTTTCATAATGGCCCTGTGTAAAGTGGTTTAACCCTTAGACCGCTACTCACAACAATTGTCGTCTGCTGTTGCTTTGCTTTTATGCATATTTATTGTATTTATAGACCTTGGTCCGTTACTTCAACCTGTGATTTTCTTAGGTACAAAATCACATGACTTGTCTCATATGTGACTGGAGAAGTGGGGCTTATGGGATTTGTACCCAGTGTAGATCCTGATCAAATCACAGGTTGAAGTAACGGACCGAGGTCTATAAATACATTAAATATGCATAAAAGCATCCATAAATGAAAAAAAAGTAAGCCAAAAAAATTGTTTACTCCCTCTATAATCACATATACATGTATAGGCATATTTAATGTATATATATACCTCGGTCCGTTACTTCAACCTGTGTATCAAATAGCTAACTCATGTAATCTGATAGCGATCTATATTGCTTGTTAGAATCTTGACGAGTGTTTCATGGTGAACTGTGCAGATTCCGATCAAACTGTGCGGATATACAGCGCAATAACCATAAGCCCCATTTCTCCAGTCACAGTCACATGTTAGCCCTTGCTACATGTACATTATATCCTGTCTTATTTCAGGCCCGCCCCCCCACCAGCAATGGACATGTTCCTCCCGTGAGTATTGTGATTTTATTTGTCACTGTACACAGGGATGTGTTGTGGCTGAGTGGTTAGGGCACAGGGCCCGTTTCACTAAACTTTGTACGACTAAAATGTTCAATTGATGGATTTACATTTATTGAGCATAGGCTGCATATGCAGCATATGCTCAATAAATGTAAATCCAATTATTGTTTGCAAGAAAACATTGTTAATGTGAAATTTTCAGACTGTTATAATTTTTCACTTACAAACATTTTAGTCGTACAAAGTTTACTGAAGCGACCACACACAAAAACAAAACTTCAATACCAGAGGTTATGCATTCAACCTCACCTTAGGCATTAACCCTTAGACCGCTACTCACAACAATTGTCGTCTGCTGTTGCTTTTATATCTTGACTTATTTCTCAATAAAAACATGGTTTGACAGCACATCAGAATCATTTCCAATGGAAATTATTCTGAAATGCTCTCAAAGCATGTTGAAAATTACTCTAAAATGCTGTCAAAGCATGTTTTTGATGATAAAAATGGAAAATAGAAAACAAACAGCAGACGATAAAAAAATTAAGATAGCGGTCTAAGGGTTAACACATATACCTTTTTATTATATACCTACCCATGAAATACATAGTTATACAATGTAAATAAAAGTCATATGTTCTCATCGATGAAATAAACATCTTCCGGTGAAAATACGACTACTTCCGCTACCTATATTCATAACGCGCACCTGCAGTGCCGGACTGCAAATAGGCTGCAAATACACATTCATTACTGTATACAGTCTAAAAAAAACTTCTATGGAGTGGTATATAATAAATAGAATATTCATATTTTTGCAACGAATATGACATATATGTTCATCTCGTGGTGTGAAACGTCCACACCACTCGATGAACATATGTGTCATATTCGTTGCAAAAATATGAATATCCTCTATATATTACTGATATAATGGCCTTTAAAATGGTACATCGCATGTCCGGAATCGCTAAAGATGACGTGCACTGGCTTGCTCGAAACATTGTTATACGGCATCAAATACGTATTGGTAGCAACATGGGTAACATCGATCTATATATATGTCAAGATTTTTTGAAAAAATAAAAGCGTGTTTTCATAATAGCCCTGTGTAAAGTGGTTTAACCCTTAGACCGCTACTCACAACAATTGTCGTCTGCTGTTGCTTTGCTTTTATGCATATTTATTGTATTTATAGACCTTGGTCAGTTACTTTAACCTGTGATTTTCTTAGGTACAAAATCACATGACTTGTCTCATATGTGACTGGAGAAGTGGGGCTTATGGGATTTGTACCCAGTGTAGATCCTGATCAAATCACAGGTTGAAGTAACGGACCGAGGTCTATAAATACATTAAATATGCACAAAAGCATCCATAAATGAAAAAAAAGTAAGCTAAAAAAATGGTTTACTCCCTCTATAATCACATATACATGTATAGGCATATTTAATGTGTATATATACCTCGGTCCGTTACTTCAACCTGTGTATCAAATAGCTAACTCATGTAATCTGATAGTGATCTATATTGCTTGTTAGAATCTTGACGAGTGTTTCATGGTGAACTGTGCAGCTGTGCGGATACACAACGCAATAACCATAAGCCCCATTTCTCCAGTCACAGTCACATGTTAGCCCTTGCTACATGTACATTATATCCTGTCTTATTTCAGGCCCGCCCCCCCACCAGCAATGGACATGTTCCTCCCGTGAGTATTGTGATTTTATTTGTCACTGTACACAGGGATGTGTTGTGGCTGAGTGGTTAGGGCACAGGGGCCCGTTTCACTAAACTTTGTACGACTAAAATGTTCAATTGATGGATTTACATTTATTGAGCATAGGCTGCATATGCAGCATATGCTCAATAAATGTAAATCCAATTATTGTTTGCAAGAAAACATTGTTAATGTGAAATTTTCAGACTGTTATAATTTTTCACTTACAAACATTTTAGTCGTACAAAGTTTACTGAAGCGACCCCCCCACCCCCCAAACTTCAATACCAGAGGTTATGCATTCAAACCTCACCTTAGGCATTAACCCTTAGACCGCTACTCACAACAATTGTCGTCTGCTGTTGCTTTTATATCTTGACTTATTTCTCAATAAAAACATGGTTTGACAGCACATCAGAATCATTTCCAATGGAAATTATTCTGAAGTGCTCTCAAAGCATGTTGAAAATTATTCTAAAGTGCTGTCAAAGCATGTTTTTGATGATAAAAATGGAAAATAGAAAACAAACAGCAGACGATAAAAAAATTAAGATAGCGGTCTAAGGGTTAACACATATACCTTTTTATTATATATCTACCCATGAAATACATAGTTATACAATGTAAATAAAGGTCATATGTTCTCATCGATGAAATAAACATCTTCCGGTGAAAATACGACTACTTCCGCTATATACCGATGTTCATAACGCGCACCTGCAGTGCCGAACTGCAAATAGGCTGCAAATACACATTCATTACTGTATACAGTGAAAAAGAAACTTCTAATTTAGATGGAGTGGAATATAATAAATAGAATATTCATATTTTTGCAACGAATATGACATATATGTTCATCTCGTGGTGTGAAATGTCCATATTTCGCATGTCCGGAATCGTTAAAGATGACGTGCACTGGCTTGCTCGAAATATTGTTATTATACGGCATCAAATACGTATTGGTAGCAATAACGTGGGTAACATCGATCTATATATATGTCAAGATTTTAAAAAAAAAATAAAAGCGTGTTTTCAGAATGGCCCTGTGTAAAGTGGTTTAACCCTTAGACCGCTACTCACAACAATTGTCGTCTGCTGTTGCTTTGCTTTTATGCATATTTATTGTATTTATAGACCTTGGTCCGTTACTTCAACCTGTGATTTTCTTAGGTACAAAATCACATGACTTGTCTCATATGTGACTGGAGAAGTGGGGCTTATGGGATTTGTACCCAGTGTAGATCCTGATCAAATCACAGGTTGAAGTAACGGACCGAGGTCTATAAATACATTAAATATGCATAAAAGCATCCATAAATGAAAAAAAAGTAAGCTAAAAAATATTTTCACTCCCTCTATAATCACATATACATGTGTACATGTATATGTGATTATCGAGGGAGTTAAAAAAAATAATTTTAGCTTATGTTTTTTTCATTTATGGATGCTTTTAGGCATATTTAATGTATATATATACCTCGGTCCGTTACTTCAACCTGTGTATCAAATAGCTAACTCATGTAATCTGATAGTGATCTATATTGCTTGTTAGAATCTTGACGAGTGTTTCATGGTGAACTGTGCAGCTGTGCGGATACACAACGCAATAACCATAAGCCCCATTTCTCCAGTCACAGTCACATGTTAGCCCTTGCTACATTATATCCTGTTTTATTTCAGGCCCGCCCCCCCACCAGCAATGGACATGTTTCTCCCGTGAGTATTGTGATTTTATTTGTCACTGTACACAGGGATGTGTTGTGGCTGAGAGGTTAGGGCACAGGGGCCCGTTTCATTAAACTTTGTACGACTAAAATGTTCGTCAGTGCAAATTTAGGATCGTCTGGAAATTTTAATTGATGGATTTACATTTATTGAGGCTGCATATGCAGCATATGCTCAATAAATGTAAATCCAATTATCGTTTGCAAGAAAACATTGTTTAATGTGAAATTTTCAGACTGTTATAATTTTTCACTTACAAACATTTTAGTCGTACAAAGTTTACTGAAGCGAACACCCCCACCCCCCTGGACTTCAATACCAGCTAGAGGTTGTGCATTCAAACCTCACCTTAGGCATTAACCCTTTGACCGCTACTCACAACAATTGTCGTCTGCTGTTGCTTTTATATCTTGACTTATTTCTCAATAAAAACATGGTTTGACAGCACATCAGAATCATTTCCAACGGAAATGATTCTGAAGTGCTGTCAAAGCATGTTGTAAATTATTCTAAGGTGCTGTAAAAGCATGTTTTTGATGATAAAAAAAAATGGAAAATAGAAAATAAACTACAGACAACAAAAAAAATAAGATAGCGGTCTAAGGGTTAAAATACTTTTGCATTAGTTCCATCCCACTGGTCTTTCAGAGGTCCCGTCCCTAAATGACCGTATCTGTTGCTGGGACGTTGAACCCATTCACTTTCTCTTTTTTTTCTCTGTACATTGGGGATGGTGCATTTCTTGACAGTCATGATGAGACTTGAAACCAAGGACCTGCCTCTATATGTGGCTGTCACTGGACAATTGGGGATTATGGCTTTTGCGACCAGTGTAGATCCATATCAGACTGTGCTTCCATCAATGACACACTGATCATCCTTCTAACCCACCAAATAGATTATCTGGCTACCGGAGTGTGCAATTCATCAGGAGCTAGCTACACTGGTCACAAATCCCCTAAGCCCCATGTCTCCAATGACAGTCACATATGAGACACGACATGCGATTTTTTACCTTGGGACACCTGCGTAATTTCATAAAATATGTTTACAAAATTTACAATATTTTTTCCGTAAATGGCGTCAAAAGTTTTTTTTGTCAACTTTTGACTTTATTTATAAAAATATTGTAAATTTTGTAAACGTGTGTAGTGAAATTACGCAGATGTCAGAAGGTACAAAATTACATGGCTTGTATCATATGACCTCAGCTGTGGCTGGTAAGATTTACCCTTTCACATTGCCAGTAGCCTATTTCACCAACCATGCAAAGCATACTTTAATAATCTAGCAAAGTGTACTTTGAGGGAGTAATCATTTATTTTTTACCGAAATGCATTACATGTATTTCATATAGAACTAACGACTGCAATAAACAGACCACAAAGATAGCATATTTTCTTATTTTTCCATGAAAACACATCTTGGTATTTCATTAGAATTGAGACAATTCTAATGAAATACCAAGATGTGTTTTCATTTAGAAGCAAACTATTCTTTAAGTGCGGTCTGCTGATGTGTAAACAGTAGTGTGATTCTATTTTACACAATTAAAATTTGAAATACCCAATTGCTTCAGAAAAGATGGAGTGACAATACTCAATTACTAATTCCTTATCTGGAGTCCTGTAGATTGTTATCAGTCTACAGTATGGAACGCCAAATCCACATAAACTCAAATAATTAAACGAGTTGTGGGGGTGAGGGTATACTGGAGTCAGGTTGTCCGTCCGTCCGTCCGTCCGTCCGTCCGTCCGTCTCTCGTCCATACATGTGTCCGTGCGTTCGTCCGTCCGTCACTAAACTTAACATCAAAGAAATATGTTATGACCATGACCGTCCATCCCCGCTGATCCCAAGTTCAAGGTCAAATACTTAGTCTCTTTACAAAACTCAACATCAGAGAATTGTGTTATAACTTCTATTTCTTTCATCTAAAATGCTTAATATTTCACACATGCATTCCTGTAAGGCTCTACTACCGTGCTGTGCCAAATCCATGACCGTCCAACCCCCGCTGATCCCAAGGTCAAGGTCAAATACTTAGTCTCTTTACAAAACTCAACATCAGAGAAATGTGTTATAACTTATATTTCCTTCAACTAAAATGCTTAATATTTCACACATGCATTCCTGTAAGGCTCTACTATCATGCTGCGCCAAATCCACAACCGTCCAACCCCCGCTGATTCCAAGGTCATTGTCAAATACTACTATTTCACTTGTGCATTCCTCTAAGATTGTACTATCATGCTGTGACAAATCCATGACCGTCCAGTCCCCGTTGATCCCAAGGTCAAGGTCACATACTTAGTCTCTTTACAAAACTTAACATCAGAGAAATATGTTATAACTTCCATTTCTTTCATTGAAATTCTTAGTATTATGCATGCATTCCTCTAAGACACTACTATCATGATGTGACAAATCCCCGCTGATCTCGAGGTCAAGGTCACATACTTAGTCTCGTTATAAAACTTAACATCAGAGAAATTGGTTATAACTTCTATTTCCTTGCTCGGATCTGCTTCACATTTCACACACACATTGCTCCAATGGGCCTCTACCACCCTGTGACAAATTCACGTTTGTGCCGCCCCCGCTAAGCCCAGAGTCAAGGTCACAGGCCCCACGTGGGGGTTATTCTGTAAGCCTCGCTTAATGACCAATCTAGTTAATACTAGCTCTAAATAATTAGAGCTAGCATTGAATATTTAGAGCTAGCTCCAAATTATTATACCCACCTGCAACAAGTTGTGGGGGATATACTGGAGTCAGGTTGTCCGTGTGGATGTGCGTCCATCCGTCACTAAACTTAACATCAGAGAAATATGTTGTAACTTCTATTTCCTTCATCGAAAATTGTTAATATTTCACGCATGCATTCCTCTAATGTTCTACTATCATGCTGTGACAAATCCATGACCGTCCAACCCCCACTAATCCCAAGGTCAAGGTCTCTTTACAAAACTGAATATCAAACAAATCGGTTATAACTTCTACTTCCTTCATCGAAAATTCTTAATATTTCACGCATGCACACCTCTAATGGTCTACTATCATGCCGTGACAAATTCATGACCATCCAGCATCCACTGATCCCGAGGTCAAGGTCACATACTTAACACAAAACTTAACATTGGAGAAATCTGTTATAACTTCTATTTCCTTCATCAAAAATTATATATATTTCACGCATGCATTCCTCTAATGGTCTACTATCATGCGGTGACAAATTCATGACCGTCCAATTCCCGTTGATCCCACAGTCAAGAACACAGGCACACAGACTTGGAAAAAATCTACATATTGAGGGGTACCTGGACCCATGCTGGGGGTATTACGTAAGTCTCGCTTACTGACAAATCTAGTTGATTGTATTTACACATTTATAAATTCATAATGCAAACGCCCATTCAACATATTGCGTTTACATTCCAATACAATACATTAGACCCACATGACGTCGCGCGATGTTGTTGATCGGTTAAAGTTTGTTTGAGCGGCAACGTTGCTGTTCCAGGAATTGCGACAAAATGGCAAAAAACAAGATTATTCTTAATTTTTGGCCATATTGGGTTATTTACATTTTCGAAACTATCAGAAAATGCGGTGTAAATATAAGTAATAAAATCATGCGCAGTTGTGTTTACTGTGGTAAACAACAAACACATTTGGTATGTTTAATGTTTGAAATTCCATTAAACTTACATAATATCTCTGTAGACGTAAGTCAGATTTGCTTGAAACTTTGTATGCTTATATCAGATATATATTCATTCTGTGTCCCACCCACTATATTTTCATTCTCTAGCCTGCTCATGTGATCCTAATGCCCAAAGTCGAGGTCAAATGACTTTGAAATTTGTGTTAAAGTTTTTACATACCTTATATTTCCACAACACTTACTCTGATTTACTTCAAAAATTTCTTTAATATTTTCTTTCTATAGCCCACCCATGTGGCCCACATGCCCAAGACCAAGGTCAAATGACTTTTATATACCTTATATCTCCACAACCCTTAGTTCAAACTTCTCTCATACTCTGAGACCATTAAATGCCTCGGTGGGCTCGACACGCGGGCCGCGGCCATCTAGTTGATATTAATATTTTACTTTTAACATTCTGTCTTAATTAATTTCAATTATTGATCAAGTATACAGAAATACAAAAGAAAATAGAAAGAAAATACATTTTTATTCACAATAATATTGATTTTAATGGAAAAACAAATATTATAATTTGCATTATTTAAATGAACTTACTGTGATGTCACAGCTCATTTGCATAAAATAAACAGAAATAAAAACCTCTATAACTGGTGACAGACATGGAATATTTGCATGTGATTTTTACCAGCCTTGACTATACTGTGCACATGACATACAACTGCCTCCCAGTAGCCTATTTCACCAACATGGCAAAGTATACTTATCTAGCATAAGTATACTTTGAGATAAATTTATTATTTTTTTATTATACTGAATTTATTATAGGAATGAATGGCCTTTTTGTGGAATTTATCGGGGTATAAACTTGGAAAAGTCGCGGGAATACTGGACGAAGGCCGGAAGGCCTCGTCCAGTATTCCCGCGACTTTTCCAAGTTTATATCCCCGATAAATTCCACAAAAAGGTCATTCATTCCTTATAATTCCAGCATTTGAAATAAATTCATCAAGAAAAATCAGTGTGTTTATTTTCCGTTTTCTTAAGAATTATTTTAACTGCGCCTGACGGTTACAAAAAGTAGTTTGGCATGGAGTTTACTGGGATATAAATTCTGGGCAGAGACTTGCTACGGACCAATCAAATGTTAGGGAATTGTGTAAATATTTTTGTGCTGGAATTATTACATTATCAGTCATTTTGCCTGTGATAATGTAATAAATTCAGTATAATAATTCTGCATACTTTGAATCATCAAATGTATGTTGGTTCTATATGAAATTATGCATTTTGGAAAAAATAAATGATTACTCCCTCAAAGTATACTTTGCTAGATAAGTATACTTTGCAATGTTGATGAAATCGGCTACTGAGGTCCTCTAAGCTAAGCATTGTGACAAGAAAATGACACATTCTGCTAATTCTAACCTAAACAATGCCAAGGACTTTTTTTTAAGAGACATTACTCATGGTTTTCCAAGTTCCGTAACCTATTTATAAGACCGGTCTATATATTAACCCTTTCAACACCACAGGCCTGTATAGTGGTATTGGCTAGGAGTGTAAACCCAGATGAGCCGGCTCGTGACGAGCCATCTCATCAGGATCTGCACTTTTTGCAAGTAACTTTCATATTTTTGAGAACAAAAACACCCACGTTTCATGAATGAACTAGTCTGAAAATCATTTTGTAATGATTGGATTGGTTGCAAAATTAACATATCAAAATCCATTCCAGTTACGTAGGAGTGAAAGGGTTAAAACAGTTCTAAGGGACGTTACTTGTCGTTTTCCAAGTTCTGTAACTTATTTATACGACTGGTCTATATATGTGTCTGACTGGAGAAATGTGACCAGTTTAGATCCAGATCAGCCTGTGCATCCACACAGTCTAATTAGGATCTTCACTGTTAGCCATTCTATCAATGAAACACCTGCCATGCTTGTAACAAGAAATATAGATCGCTATCAGGCTACAGAAGTGTTCTATTTGATCTGGATCTACACTGGTCACAAATCACATAAGCCCCATTTCTCCTGTCACAGCCACATATTAACTTGTCAACTTGGTACTTGTTTCAGAACCCACCGTCTCGACAACTGAGCTTGGACAGCGGGTACCCTGATGAACCATTGACACCAAACTCTGATAAAGAACCACCTTCCCAGACAAATTCACCACTGCCGGAGGGCTACACTTGTATTCGGTGGGTTGGTCCGTCGACAGACATTGACAATGTTCAGGTGGCATACCGTGTTCATGATCAACCTCGCCCTAACGTTGGCCAAGGTCCCACTAATGCTGCCATTCCAGATAAAATGCAGACCCCTATAGATCATGTTGATATATCTACCATCGACATAGGTAAACATAGAGCTACTGAGTCGATTCTAGACTATGTTGAGGCAACGTTAATTCTTCCAGGCAATTCACCAAGTACTGCAACGGACAGCCATGAGGCTGGTGCCAGTGCTGACTGTGACACAAAGCAACATATTCATCATGTGATGCAGTCTCCTGAACACTCTGGCAGCCAGACTGATGAATGCACTCCTCTGTTGCTGGATATTCATGAACTGTCGGGTCAGGCTGCTGCTGATACATTGTTGACAAATAAACATCCAGAAGCATACACCGGACATATAGATGATGGAAAATCTATATCAGCTCCTTTATCTGAAAATATTTCACCTCAGATTAACTCCCATACAGAAAATCCAAACAAGAATATAAAAATATTGCATCCAGCATCCCTTGATTTGCCTTCAGACACAATAACTCGAGGACATAGTGATGTCAATAACCCTGACTATTCTAAGGTCTCAAATTTGAATAATGAGCAGAATATGTCCAATGGCACAAATCAGAACCCAGATTCACACAGAAACACATTACCTAACCAGGTGTCTGGTGACATTTGCAGTTATGTATATACTTCTGTAAACCATACCACTGATAACCATGCCACAGATGGATATGTTCCTGATATCCAAATGACCTCTGAATGTGGACCCAGTAATCAAACTCCAAACCAAACTGCAGGTAACCATAGCAATGATGGATATGTTACTGATGATCAAATGGACTCTGTCTGTCAACCGAGATATCAAACGTCAAACCCAACTGCTGGTAACCATGGCAATGATGGATATGCTACTGATGAGAAAATGACCTCTGTCTGTCAACAGAGAAATCAAATGCCAAACTCAACTGCTGGTAACCATGGCAATGATGGATATGTTACTGATGATCAAATGGCCTCAGTCTGTCAACCGAGAAATCAAATGCCAAACCCAACTGCTGGTAGCCATGGCAATGATGGATATATTGCTGATGAGCAAATGACCTCTGTCTGTCAACCGAGAAATCAAACGCCAAACCAAACTGCTGGTAACCATGGCAATGATGGATATGTTACTGATGAGCAAATGACCTCTGTCTGTCAACCGAGAAACCAAACGCCAAACCAAACTGCTGATAACCATGGCGGATATGTTACTGATGAGAAAATGACCTCGGTCTGTCAACCAAGACATCAAATGCCAAACCAAACTGCTGGTAACCATGGCAATGATGGATATGTTACTGATGAGCAAATGACCTCGGTCTGTCAACCGAGAAATCAAATGCCAAACCCAACTGCTGGTAACCATGGCAATGATGGATATATTGCTGATGAGCAAATGACCTCTGTCTGTCAACCGAGAAATCAAGCGCCAAACCAAACTGCTGGTAACCATGGCAATGATGGATATGTTACTGATGGGCAAATGACCTCTGTCTGTCAACCGAGAAACCAAACGCCAAACCAAACTGCTGATAACCATGGCAATGATGGATATGTTACTGATGAGCAAATGACCTCGATCAGTCAACCAAGACATCAAACGCCAAACCCAACTGCTGGTAACCATGGCAATGATGGATATGTTACTGATGAGCAAATGACCTCCATCTGTCAACCGAAAAACCAAACGCCAAACGAAACTGCTGGTAACCATGGCAATGATGGATATGTTACTGATGAGCAAATGACCTCCGTCTGTCAACCGAGAAACCAAACGCCAAACGAAACTGCTGGTAACCATGGCAATGATGGATATGTTACTGATGAGCAAATGACCTCTGTCTGTCAACCGAGAAACCAAACGCCAAACGAAACTGCTGGTAACCATGGCAATGATGGATATGTTACTGATGAGCAAATGAACTCAGTCTGTCAGCCGAGACACCAAACGCCAAACCAAACTGCTGGTAACCATGGCAATGATGGATATGTTACTGATGAGCAAATGACCTCTGTCTGTCAACCGAGAAATCAAATTCCAAACCCGACTGCTGGTAAACATGGCAATGATGGATATGTTGCTGATGAGCAAATGACCGTGGTCTGTCAACCGAGAAATCAATTACCAAACCCAACTGCTAGTAACCATGGCAATGATGGATATGTTTCTGATGAGCAAATCACCTCTGTCTGTCAAACGAGAAACCAAACGCCAAACCAACCTGCTGGTAACCATAGCAATGATGGATATGTTATTGATGAGCAAGTGACCTCTGTCTGTCAACCGATAAATCAAACGCCAAACCAAACTGCTGGTAACCATGGCAATGATGGATATGTTACTGATAAGCAAATGACCTGAGACTGTCTGTCAACCGATAAATCAAATGCCAAACCAAACTGCTGGTAACCATGGCAATGATGGATATGTTACTAATGAGCAAATGAACTTGGTCTGTCAACCAAGACACCAAACGCCATACCAACTGCTGGTAACCATGGTAAGGATGGATATGTTACTGATGAGCAAATGACCTCTGTCTGTCAACCAAGAAATCAAACGCCAAACCAAACTGCTGGTAACCATGGCAATGATGTTAGGCATGAGTAAATGACCACCAGCTAGAAAGCAAATACCAAACGAAACTGCTGGTAACCATGGCAATGATGGATATGTTACTGATGAGCAAATGAACTTGATCTGACAACCGAGACATCAAACGCCAAACCACACTGCTGGTAACCATGGCAATGATGGATATGTTGCTGATGAGCAAATGAATGTCAACCGAGACATCAAACTGTTTGATTTAATTTTCAATATCCCACCCAACTTGTGGCCAAAGGCTATTAGTTACTTATTTAACTATGTTTTAGAGATGTTACTGTTGAGCTCTGCAATTAAGGACTAACTTTAGTATTTTAGGAGTTTCGAGGTCTTTCACAATAACCCACCTATTTTTCTGTCATAGGCATGATATGCCGCATCTGTTTGTATGTTTACCAATCTGTGTTCTCAAGACATGCCCAAAGAACACCCACTTGAAATCACATCAGATCATGATTATTCAACAGATCTGGTAAGGCGAGTGTGACATTAATATATAATGTCTTATTGACAGAGGTTGCATGTGTTGGCATACATTAGATATCCACAGTCTTACTGTTACCAATCAAATGAAACATATGTAGATAGAATCCACGAGAAAACATTTATAAAACACAAGCCAGAGAAACAATATTATGTCAATACCTCTGTATGTTAACACTACACACATGTGCCTTATATTAGTCTGACCAATTGTTCATTGCAATTGATAACCAGAACATACTAATCAAGGTGTATGATCACGTGGTACTAACAACAACAACAAGTACTGAAACTTCCAGAATCCATCTGATTCAAAGTACGAATTATTTTATATTGTCCTTATTACGTAACGGATTTTGATGAAATATGGCGCATCAAATGTGTCTTGATAAGCTGCATTTGTCCAGGCGGCGGCCGGTGTGTCTGTGAGCCGCTGCTCACTTGCTCTAGTTTCATCCTGTAGCTCACCCATGCTGCCCCTGTGCTCACGGTCAAGGTCAAATGGCTGGAAATGTGTTCGACTTTTTTAGGGATACATCCATCAGTGTTATTGACTTCTTGTGTGTATGGGAAATATAATGTTATTGACATTTTATTACTATTATATATATATGCATGTCTCGGTTCTGAAAGCTGAGGACACACATGCCATGCAATAATCATAAATGTCCCACAACATCTTATTGTGTTTCACGAAACGTGCCCAATTTTACGGCTATATAGACAATGCAATTTTGTTTTCGATAATATTAAATTAAAGGAAAATTTAAGAATGAGCCTTCTTTTTATTTCGTGAAATTTTGTCAAATATTGATTTTATTGCGAAAAACAATTTCCGAGTGAAGATGTTTATGTCTATGGCCGTATTGGGAATTTTTTTAGAATTTCAGTAATCCTGGACCGATTTTCAAAATTTAACTTTTGTTTTCTTAGTTAGATCATTTCCAAGCTATGTATTGATTTTATTGCGTAAAATTGATTTGTCTATGGGAATTTAACATGGGGGAAAAAGTGGTAAGGAAGTGTGGGAGGAGTCAAAAAACGAAAAAATTTGGAAATCGACTCCGAAACCTGACTAGATAGCTTGGATATGATCTAACTAAGAAAACAAAAGTTAAATTTTAAAAATCGGTCCAGTATTTCTAAAATTCTAAAAAAAATTCCCCATGTTAAATCCCCATAGACATCTTCACTCCACTCCGTGAAGATGTCTATGGGGATTTAACATGGGGAAATTGTTTTTTCGCAATAAAATCAATATTTGACAAAATTTCACGAAATAAAAAGAAGGCGCATTCTTAATTTTTCCTTTAATTTAATATTATCAAAAGAAATCTTGTTTTTGAATTGTTTATATAGCCTTAAAATTTGGGCATCTTTCGTGAAACAGACAGTAATCCTCATGGTGCTGTACATATTGGGGAATCTATGTGTCAGTGTGTTCGAGGCACTTTTGCATGTTTTTTTTAACGAGAAATATCTTCCAATCAGGTTACTATCTGCCAATTTAATTAAATGGGTTAGTGTAATAAGGGGGCTAACTCGTTGAGGGAGTTGGCCCCCTTAGATGTACATTTTGTTATCATATGTGACCATGTTGAACATGTCCTTTCATTATTAACTCTTTTGTAAGTTATTGCCAACATGTCGTGTAGGCTAGATGTACTACACTGATTGTGATATGTTTGTATGTTACATAGGTGCTTTTCTGTTAACATGTGTATACATGTAGTAGATCATTTTTAGCACTGTGTGTGTCATTTTAATTGTTCTGACTCATGAGTATAATTTAATTGTAAATATTTTTATTTTTACCATCTCTGAGAATGCCATTTCATTGTTAGTGTTTTGAGAGTATAATTTTGTTAGCGTGCTGTAAGTGAAATGTTTTGATAGAATTTTTAACGTATCATTTTATCGATCGATTTTATGACGTGTCATTTGAGAGCTCCATTTATTGTTAACATTTTGTGAGTGCAATTTTATTGTTAGAATATGATTGTGGAGCGCCGTGGCGTAATGGTTAGTGTGTCGGACTACTGATCCAAGGGTCGTGGGTTCGAGCCTGACTAGCGGCGTGCGTTGTGTCCTTGAGCAAGACACTTTATCCACACTGCTCCAGTTCACCCAGCTGTAAATGGGTACCGATAATTCGTAGTTGCTCTGTAAATACGAATTACCGGCTTCTCTCAAAAAGTCTCTACCTCCGTTCATTCTCCCATTCTTGGGAGACGGCATGCAAGGTCCTAGAGCCAGTGCCGCCGTTAAATATAAGCAAAAAAAAAAAAAAAAAAAATGATAGCGACATTGTATTGTGAGAGTTTTATAGTGTGCTATTTCATTGTTAACAGTTTTAGAGTGTCATTTGACTGCACTCTTTGTAGATAGCAAAGGGAGGAATATTGTTTTGCTCTAGAGGTTCCAGTTGTGCATCCAGTAGCCGATTTCATCAAAATTGCAGTGTACTTATCTCGCAAAGTATACTTTGAGGGAGTAATCATTTATTTTTCCCGAAATGCTCCCTCAAAGTATACAGTGCAACCTCTCTACAACAGCCACCCATGGGAAGAGGCAAAGTTGGCTGTTATAGAGAGGTGGCTGTTGTAGGGAGGTTAATGCTGAATACAATTTTATCGTCTGATGTTTATTTATTTTCTTCAATACTTCTCAATAAAAACATGTTTTGACAGCATTTTAGAATCATTTCCAATGGAAATGATTCTAAAATGCTGTCAAAACATGTTTTTATTGAGAAAGAATGCAAAATCAATATCAAACGACAATGTTCATGCTCATCAGTGTAAGGGTTAGATATAGAGGAAATCATCCATTTGGGATATAAAATAGCGGCTGTTACAGAGAGGTGGCTGTTGTAGAGAGGTGGCCGTTCGGGGAGGTTCGACTGTACTTTGCTAAATAAGTATACAGTTGAACCTGTGCTAAAGACCACCTCCAAATAGCGATCACCTGACTGTAAAGGCCACACTTGTGTTGTCCCAATGGCACAATTACTATATAAATGACCCTGCAAATAAAGACCACCTGTGAACAAAGGCCAGATTGTTTACTTCCCATGGCTGGCCTTTATTCACAGGTTTGACTGTACTTTGCAACGTTGGTGAAATAGGCTACTGATAACCAACTATTTGTGGGAAAATCCATCCAGGATACGTGATGATGGTCACATCTTGTCCGTCCGTCTTTCCAAGCTTTTGAGCTATCACTCGGAATGCTTTATACATAGTTGTATATATTACCTTCATGACAACTTTTTTAATAGAAATTTTTCTGAAAATAATCAGTTCTAATTTGGGGATTTCCCCCCCATCCGTACAGGTGAAATATGGGATTCAATGACCTTAGCTTTAACCCTTCCTACGCTGTTGACGGAAATTGCCGTCTGCTGTTTTTCATTTTTGCTTTAATTCTTAACAAAAAACTGGTTTTGACAGCACATGAGAATTGTCTCCACTGGAAACGATTACCACTGGAGACGATTCTCATGTGCTGTCAAAACCAGGTTTTTGTTGAGAAATATTGAAAATAAAACATTACCAGCAGACAACAACATTTAATTCAGCGTAGTAAGGGTTAATAAATAAATACATATGGAAAGATGTTAATGATTAAAATACACTCCATTGAGTTTCAATGGGAAACAAAAGTATGTATATAATAAGTCATTTTCCTCACCATGGTAGAGCTGGTTCCCCAAACATTTCTGCACCTTGAATAGTTCTTGTCCATTATCCATGTATGCCTCTTGCTGTGTTGTGGTCCTGGGGGTCGTTTCACTAAACTTCGTACGACTAAAATGTTTGTAAGTGCAAATTGAGGATCGTCTGGAAATTTAAATTGATGGATTTACATTTATTGAGCAGCCTATGCTCAATAAATGTAAATCCAATAATCGTTTACAAGAAATCATTGTTAATGTGAAATTTACAGACTATCATAAGTTTGCAAGTACGAACATTTTAGTCGTACAAAGTTTAGTGAAACGGCCCCCTTTATATCGAGGGGGAATATATCTGTCTCGGAGTCACTGTGTCCAGTTTATTGCCCAGTCTATTAACCCTTAGACCGCTACTCACAACAATTGTCGTCTGCTGTTGCTTATTTCTCAATAAAAACATGTTTTGACAGCACTTCAGAATCATATCCAATGGAAATGATTCTGAAGTGCTGTCGAAGCATGTTTTTGATGATAAAAATGGAAAACAGAAAAATAAACAGCAGACGACAAAAAAAATAATATAGCGGTCTAAGGGTTAACAGCGAGCTTGACATAATGATCACTATGGCATTCAGGTAGCAGTGTGTCCACCAGTCTTTGCGTCTGTCCATCCGTCCGAAATCTGCATTACAGTTTTAAATACCCTTGCAGTCGCATTGACATGAAAATGTGATGTGCTTTAATACGGATCTATATTTTCATTTTGTTGCCCACCAATGTAGTCCACATACATAGTTTAACCCGGACACCGCTATCTTAACCTTTTGTCGTCTGCTGGTTATTTTCAATTTTCAAAAACATGCTTTGACAGCACTTTAGAATAATTTACAACATTTCTGAAGTGCTGTCAAACCATGTTTTTATTGAGAAAAAGGCAAGATATAAAAGCAACAGCAGACGAGAATTGTTGTGTGTAGCGGTCTAAGGGTTAATGTCAAATTACTTTCAATGAAATATGTGTTAATTTTGAACCCTTACAGTGCTGAATTAAATATTGTCGTCTGCTGTTATTTTTTATTTTCCATTTTGTCTCATCAAAAGCATGATTTGACCACACTTTGGAATCAATTTTATTTTCCAGCATTCTAATATATTATATTTCTATATACCTGGGACAATTCCATACATCAATTCACTCCGGGAGTAGCAAATGTTTGACATACTTGACGTGCAGGCAAGTGGTATATTATTTCTATCACATTTAAGAGTGTTACCTCTTGTGTTCAAATTAATATGTTCTCACAGTAATTGGAGGGGTTATTTGACAAATAGGTACTATGTGTAAGTCAATCACGGCCCCGCTTTTCACTGACCCCTTCAATTGATTTCCTTGTATTTATCAATTACTGTCTGTTTCACGAAACCTGCCCAAATTTTACAGCCATATAAACAGTGCAAAAACAAGATTTGTTTTGATAATGTTAAATTTTATCAATTATCAAAATTTAAGAATGAGCCTTCTTGTTATTTCATGAAATTTGGTCAAATATTGATTTAATTACGAAAAAATGATTTGTCTATGGGAATTTAACATGGGGGGAAAGGAGAGGAGCTGTGGGAGGAGTCAAAACAATATTTGGAAATTGACTCCGAAACCTGGCAATTAGCTTGGAACTGATCTAAGAAAACAAGTTACATTTTGAAAATCGGTCCACTATTTATGAAATTGGAAAAATTTCTCCTTGTTAAATCCCCATAGACATCTTCACTCTGTGAAGATGTCTATGGGGATTTAACATGGGAAAATTGTTTTTTCCTAATACATGTAATATCAATATTGAAGCAAATTTCACAAAATAAAAAGAAGGCTCATTCTTAAATTTTGATAAAATTTAGCATTATCAAAAAAATATTGTTTTTGCATTGTTTATATAGCCGTAACATTTGGGCAGCCTTTGTGAAACTGACAGTGGAGACAAGTATTTTTTCTCGCAAAACACATTGTGATGCGATGTAAGAAAAACAGAAAAAGAACTGTAGATGACATGGGTGTCACCAGCAGTTTGAAAGGGGGGTTCGACTTTTTTCCGGGTCTGTGAAGAAACAAAATCTGTAAGGGGCCCGGGGGCAACCCTGTGGGCCGTTTCACTAAACATTGTACGACTAAAATGTTCAACCATTTTACCTGTATTAACTCTTTGCATGCTAGCGGCGAAAATATCCGCCAAACGAATTAGGAGTATATGTTTTATTTCTCTCTGTAAACATTTCTTGAAATTTCATTAGAATTGTGTCCCGAAATTCCAAGACATAATCATGACATTTATAAGGAGAAATAAAAGAAAATATAATGAATTGTCATCTGCTATTTTTTAATTATTTATAGCCCACAAATTTCCCAGCATGCAAAGAGTTAAATAAAGTAAATATTACCTAACTGTGAAAATGTGTATGATGTGCGTTATGTATTCAGTATATACTTTCAAACAAATCAGATGGATGCTTTGTTTTATGATGCTATATGTTTGTATATGTGTTGATGAACATGTTTTTGTCCGCTAACCAGTTTCGGTATAATACATGCTCACTGATAATATCAGAGCTTCAGATAAGGTGTGTATTGGCGTATTTTACGCAATTATTTTAGGTAAATATTCATTTATTATCAAAAGTGGGAGTACAAAATACGCACAGCAATGTGAAAATACGCATTGATTTTCAAATTGAGTAGTGAAAATACTGTCATAAAGTTGAAAATTCCCTTAATTGAGCTGCAACACTGTTTGCTTTTTGCAGCTGAACTAAGTGAGTTTTCAACTAGGTGAATGTTTGAATTTGTTATATTTGTTGTTTATCATTTGTTCCATATTTAGTAATGAAAAAAATAAATTGATAATCCATTTGTAAAATTAAAATATGCAATGATTTTGAAATCAGTAGCCTATTTCATCAACATTGCAAAGTATACTTTACTACCAAAGTATACTTTGAGGGAGTAATCATTTATTTTTCCTGAAATACATAATTTCACATAGAACTAACAAATGCATATATTTCATGATTAAAAGTATGCAGAATTATTATACTGAATTTATTACATTATCACAGCCATTAAATGGCTGTGATAATGTAATAAATTCCGTATAATAAAAATTAATAAATTTAAAAAAAAAATGAAAATTTCTCCCTCAAAGTATACTTTGGTAGTAAAGTATACTTTGCAATGTTGATGAAATCGGCTACAGGTGGTATAGTACGCTTTAGACACAAAGCTTATCTGGAGCTCTGTAATATATTGATGTTTCCTGCATTCACTAGATACGCATATTGTTACATGACTGCCGTTGTTTGACAGCGCTTACTGCGTTTGCTACCATTGTATTGGTCACACATCACATGATATTACCATCATTTTCTGTTTGATGAAATCCACTGTAGTTATACTTGTTCATTTCGAAGCACAAAATGTTACTTGATAAATAGAATACCAGGCTAGTGTCCAAGGTGTATGATCACGTGGTTACAACAACAACAAGTACTGAAACTTCCAGAAGCCCTCCGATTCAAAGTACATATTCTTTTATTTTGTACTTATTATGTAACAGATTTTGATGAAATATGGCGCATCAAACGCGTCTTGTTAAGCTGAATTTGCTGGTCTCTGTACTTTGGCCCAAACTTCTGTCGTTTTTGCGATGAATCGATTTCCGTGTACTGACACGGAAATCGATTCTTCGCAAAAACTACATGCCAAACTCCCGGGACCACCAAATGCAGATCATGCAGACACATTTGCTGTGCCTATTTCATCAAAATCCGTTGTCATGTAAGGGTGAGAAACAATGAATTCCAGGGCATTGGACACCAGCCTGGTATTCTCTATGCATTATTATAAGGTGGGATCAAAATATTCCGGCACCTCCTATACATCTATAGTCTGTTTCACGAAAGCTGCCCAAATTTTACGGCCATATAAACAATTCAAAAACCATATTTTTCCCGGTAGTATTAAATTAAAGGAAAATTTAAGAATGTTAAATCCCCATAGACATCTTCACAGAGTATGGGGATTTAACATGGGGAAATTTTTTAGAATTTCAGTAATCCTGGACCGATTTTCAAAATTTAACTTTTGTTTTCTTAGTTAGATCGTTTCCAAGCTATCTAGCTAGGTTTCGGAGTTAATTTCCAAAAAATTTCGTTTTTTGACTCCTCCCACACTTCTGCACATCCTTTTCCACCATGTTAAATTCCCATAGACAAATTAATTTTTCGTAATAAAATCAATATTTGACCGAATTTCACGAAATAAAAAGAAGGCTCATTCTTAAATTTTCCTTTAATTTAATATTATCGAAAATAATATTGTTTTTGAATTGTCTATATATCCGTAAAATTTGGGCCGCTTTCTTGAAACAGACTATAGTTTTGTCTGTTAAGCGTCCACCTAGATGTTCAAAATCTAGCTACGTATCCAGTAAAAGCAATCAAAGAGTTCGCAAAAAACAAAGGTAAATTTATGATGAAAACTTCATCAACCGTTTGCAGTGAGCAATGTGCAAAGGGTTGAGGAAGTTTTTAACATGAATTTAAATTGCTGCCAGCATACTTTAAAATAGTTTTCCTATTACTTCAGCAGTAAACAGTTTTAAATAGCATACACAATGTTGTTTTTTTTAGCTCACCTGAGCGAAACTCATGTGAGCTATTGTTACCGCAATGTGTCCGTCGTCCGTCGTCGTCCGTCATCCGTGAACATTTTCAAACGTCTTCTCCTCGGTAACCATTGGGTCTATAGTCACCAAACTTCATGGTCATGGTCCTTAGATAGGGGGATTACAAAATTGTTAAAATGACGTCATTACGTAATCCAAGATGGCCGCTGTCTAAAAATAGCACAAATTCTTAAAAAATCTTCTGAAGAACCGCCAGCCGGATTTCGACAAAACTTGGTAGGAATGATCGATGTAAATTGCTCTTTCAAAGTTGTTAAAATGGTGACCCCGCGGTCAAAAATTGGCGTGGTCCGTGGGGTCAAATTGGGGTCAAATTTTATTTTTGACTGAATATGGTCATGTCATATATCAAATTGAAGGTATCAATGAGGCGATCACTCTGGTGCAATTTTTGTCGAAATCGGATTGTTATGTCATCCAAGATGGCCGCCGTAAGGTCAAAAGGTCGTTCTTTTATTAGAGATTTCAAAATTCTTCTTCACATGAACCGCTTGGCCCATGGTAGCCAAACTTAAAAGTTATGGTCCATGGGTGAAGCCTTTTCAGATTTGTTAAAATGGAGGTCATCGCTAATCCAAGATGGCCGCCGTCTAAAAATGGCATAAATTCTTTAAAAATCTTCTTCTCATGAACCGCTAGCCAGGTTTCGACGAAACTTGGTAAGAATGATCGATGTACATTGCTCTTTCAAAGTTGTTAAAATGGTGACCCCGGGGTCAAAAATGGGCGTCACGTGGCCCGTGGGGTCAAATTGAGGTCAAATTTTATTTTTGACCGAATATGGTCACGTTATATATCAAATCAAAGGTATCAATGAGGCGATCACTCTGGTACATCTTTTGTCGAATCGGATTGTTATGTCATCCAAGATGGCCGCCGAAATGTCAAAAGGTCGTTCTTTTATTAGAGATTTCAAAATTCTTGTTCACATGAACCGCTTGGCCCATGGTAGCCAAACTTAAAAGTTATGGTCCATGGGTGAAGCCTATTCAGATTTGTTAAAATGGAGGTCATCGCTAATCCAAGATGGCCGCCATCTAAAAATAGCATAATGTCTTAAAAAATCTTCTTCTCACATGAACCACTGGCCTGATTTCGACGAAACTTGGTAGGAATGATCGATGTACAATGCTCTTTCAAAGTTGTTAAAATGGTGACCCCGGGGTCAAAAATGGGCGTGGCCCGTGGGGCCAAATTTTATTTTTGACCGAATATGGTCATGTTATATGTCAAATCGAAGGTATCAATCAGGCGATCACTCTGGTACATTTTTTGTCGAAATCGGATTGTTATGTCATCCAAGATGGCCGCCGAAATGTCAAAAGGTCGTTCTTTTATTAGAGATTTCAAAATTCTTCTTCACATGAACCACTTGGCCCATGGTAGCCAAACTTAAAAGTTATGGTCCATGGGTGAACCCTTTTCAGATTTGTTAAAATGGAGGTCATCGCTAATCCAAGATGGCCGCCGTCTTAAAATAACATAAATTCTTAAAAATCTTCTTCTCATGAACCGCTGGCCGGATTTCGACTAAACTTGGTAGGAATGATCGATTTACAATGCTCTTTCAAAGTTGTTAAAATGGTGACCCCGGGGTCAAAAATGGGCATGGCTCGTGGGGTCAAATTGGGGTCAAATTTTATTTTTGACCGAATATGCTCATGCCATATATCAAATTGAAGGTAGATGAGGCGATTGCTCTGGTGCAATATTTGTCGGGATCGGATGATTATGTCATCCATGATGTCCACCAAAAGGTCCATTTATTCAAGATTTTGAACGTCTTTTTCTTAGGAACCACATGGCCGATGCTGGCCAAACTTCATAGGAAGTTAAGATCCTTGGGTGAAGCATTTTCAGATTTGGTAAAATGAGAGTCATCGCTTAATCCAAGATGACCGCCATCTAAAAATAGCACAATTTTTTTAAAACACATGAACTCAATGTCACATTCTCCTCTGGTGTTCATGGAGTCAGGTGAGCGAATTAGGGCCGTCATGGCCCTCTTGTTTAAAGAACCGCTCTCAAAACCTACCCGCATGCAGATGCTTAACAGAGAAAGAACTTGATATGGCCTAATTGATATGGTCCATGCGATAGCATGGGGGGCATATTCCGTTGCTCTTGAGGTTCCATATATATGTCCGTACGTCCATCCGTCCGTGTACATATACGTCGAAAAGTTTGTAAGAGTTTCTCCAGCTAGAGTCCAGTATGCCATGGAGGCATATCCATGTTTTACAAACATAATGTCTAGTTGATCTGCAATTTGGTATGTATGTATCTAAGCGATTGTAGTTCCCCAAAATGTCTTAAAACTTGACAGAAACCTTTTAACCATCCTTTGTACCACGCCCTGTGCAGGCACCGGGGCGGGATCAACTGATCCTGAGAATAGTGCTGCAGTAGCCATTGCTTGTCGTAAAAGGCGACTAAACTGGCTTAACGATTGGGTTCATACTTTCCGGAACCCACTATACCGGATTTGGCCCTCATGTACATTTTTGGCTTTCTTGTATGTGAGAGTTGAGTCGGGCTATGCCCCATATATAAAAGTAAGATTAGCGCTAATCCTATTACTTTTAGGGGATGGGATAAATGATGCTGGTGTAGCGAGGGCCTGGCACCAGATCAGGTTGTTCTAATTTCAGGACTGAATATATATTTTGATTGTAAATATTGAGTTCTGAAGTTGGGATTTACCCCCCTTGGACAGGTGGATATGGGACTCGACCCCGTTGACCCGTCTGTGTGTAGACTCCCTGAGGCTTGTACCTCTATGTCAGAAAAGCGGACGTTAAACCCTATTCACTCACTCACTCACTCCTTTGTACCACAGGCTGTCGGCATGGTGATACGATGGTATCGTATACTGTTTTAGACATGTACAAAACAAAAACATTTGAATGTACATGTACATGTATAGTCATTGTTTATTCACTGTATAGATGAAAATATAGACAGTGACTTAGCAATGGTTACAAATATTCTTGTTTTCTACATGTCTACTGTCTGTTTCACGAAAGCTGCCCAAATTTTACACCCATATAAACAATTCGAAAACAATAATGTTTTCGATAATATTAAATGTAATCAAAATTTAAGAATGAGCCTTCTTTTTATTTTGTGAAATGTGGTCAAATATTGATTTTATTGCGAAAACAAAATTTCCCCATGTTAAATCCCCATAGACATCTTCACGGAGTGAAGATGTCTATGGGGATTTAACATGGGGAAATTTTTTTGAATTTCAGAAATACTGGACCGATTTTTAAAATTTAACTTTTGTTTTCTTAGTTAGATCATATCCAAGCTATCTAGTCAGGTTTCGGAGTCAATTTCCAAAAAAATAGTTTTTCGACTCCTCCCACACTGCTTTACCTCTTTTTCCCCCATGTTAAATTCCCATAGAGAAATCAATTTTTCGTAATAAAACCAATATTTTACCAAATTTCACGAAATAAAAAGAAGGCTCATCCTTAATTTTTCCTTTATTAATTTAATATTATCAAAAGAAATCTTGTTTTTGAATTGTCTATATAGCCGTAAAATTTGGGCAGCTTTCGTGAAACAGACAGTAAAACAGTACGTTATACCATCCTATCACCATCCCAATGGCATGTGCCTTGTACATGTATATTATTGCAATATGTGAATTTTACTATTTTATAAATGTATTCATTTTAATTTCAGAAATATATTTTTATAAGTATAATACTAACAAACATAATTCTAACAGTTGCTAAATAGCGGTTTTACCCTGAACCAAACATTGATGTACACAGTGCCTGGTTTAGAATTGTTTAGAATGATGAAACTGCCTGATGGATCTTGCCATCATTGAGGAAATTGAGAACACGGCAGATGGCTAATATTAACCCTTACACTGCGATCTTACTTTTTTGTCGTCTGCTGTTTATTTTCCATTTTTATCATCAAAAACATGCTTTGACAGCACTTCAGAATCATTTCCATTGGAAAGTGTTCTAAAGTGTTGTCAAACTATGTTTTAATGAGAAAAAAAGACAAAATTTAAACCAACAGCAGACGACAATTTTCGTTTCCAGGGTTAAACCGTTTTAATGGCGGTGCAGCATGATGTCAAATCTCTACAATCACGTTGATTACTGTTCGCTAATATGCAGTGTTAGTAGGCCATGTAATTTTGTACCTAAGAAGATGTACGATATATCATGAAAAATATTTACAAAATTTATGATGTTTTCCATAAATGACATCGAAAGTTGACAAAATGGCATTTGCTATGAAAGTTTGTCAACGTTCAATGTCATTATGGGGCCCGTTTCACTAAACTTTGTACGACTAAATTGTTTGTAAGTGCAAATATAGGATCGTCTGGAAACTTCAATTGATGGATTTACATTTATTGAGCATAGGCTGCATATGCATATGCAGCCTATGCTCAATAATTGTTTACAAGAAAACATTGTTACGGTAATGTGAAATTTACAGACTCATAATTTTGCACTTATGAACACTTTAGTTGTACGAGGTGAAACGGGCCCATGGTGTCTGACGTCATTTCGATAAACAAAAATTGTCTCGCACTGATATTGACTGTTTGCCGAGTCTTACCATAAAATATTTTCTCAACCGTGGGTAAATTCTATATTTCTGTCAGCATATAGTGAATGATACTGAATACGGTAACTCACGAATGAACTGCTCCAAAGTCTCGGTCCAATGCATTTATCAAGTATGGTATATAGTTACAGCCTGATCACCATATATATTGCTTGTTGGAATGGCGAACAGTGCAGATCCTGATCAGACTGTGCGGATGCACAGGTTGATCTGGATCTACACTGGTCGCAAAACCCATAAGCCCCATTTCTCCAATCACAGTCACATTTCTTTATCTGATTTACAAACGGATCTCGGGGGGAAATAATTCTTTATTTGAAATGGTAGTCGAGTAAACGGTCTATTAAGTGTAATAACACATTATGCAAATAATAATTATACAGGGTAATAACGATCCAAATAAGGCATAATCGTATCATTAAATATTAATGTTCATATTCACCCGTCTGTATATGACATGTTGGACGTAAAACCCCAATCAATCAATCATTGTTGTGCCAAACTTAGGTGACATAAGACACATGTATGTCAACGTAGATGGCCAATGCTTAACAAACAAAACAGTACCAAGTCCACATTGCATCATAAGTGGTTTGCTTGGTTTGTTTTAGACATGTACGCAAACACTTCAATGTTACTTCACTTGCGGAGTTGAGTTATTCCAGGTGGAGAAAATTGAATGTTTGCTTAGCTTTCTCCATGAAACCAGCTTGTATCGGAAAATCTAATTTTATCATTGTATACATGTTGTGCATTTATATTGTTCATCATATTTTTATTTTTAACCTAATCATTTCATTGCCTACCACGTCCAATATATTATGTTACTATTATTTTCTTCTTCCTCTACATTGCTTGGCCATCAAACACCATTCCATTTAGACATGTAGAAAACAAACAGAAAACATTTGTCATATTTGAGTTATATTTGTTTATTTACCCATTCACCCCTAAATATCTGTCAATAATTCCAGCACAAAAATATTTACACAATTCCCTAACATTTGATTGGTCCGTAGCAAGTCTCTGTCCAAAATTTATATCCCAGTAAATTCCATGCCGAACTACTTTCCGTAACCGTGAGGCGCAGTTAAAACGGAAAATAAACACATTTTCTTGATGAATTTATTTAAAATATTTCGAAAATTGTAATTTTTTATCTTCGTCCAGTATTCCCGCGACTTTTCCAAGTTTATACCCCGATAAATTCCACAAAAAGGCCATTCATTCCTATATTGATAGTACTGTGCTCATTTCTGTGATATTCCATTAATCAGATATGGGATATTTTTAACCCTTAGTTTTTTGTTGTTTGCCGTTTTTTCTATTTTCCATTTTTATCATCAAAAACATGCTTTGACAGCACTTTAGAATAATTTACAACATGCTTTGACAGCACTTCGAAATCATTTCCATTGGAAATGATTCTGAAGTGCTGTCAAACCATGTTTTTATTGAAAAATAAGGCAAGATATAAAAGCAACAGCAGATGACAATTGTTGTGTGCAGCGGTCTAAGGGTTAAGGAAATGTCTGAAAATTGCTGACAAACACTGCAGATCCTGATGAGATGGCTTGTCACAAGCCGGTTCATCAGGGAGTCGTTTCACTAAACTTCGTATGACTAAAATGTTTGTAAGTGCAAAATTATGATAGTACATGTGTATGTAAATTTAACATTAACTCTTTCCCTGATAGAAACGACTTTTTACGCCTCTGCAGAAGATGTCTTTAGAAAACATTGTGGGAAAAGGAGAAATTGCTTGTAACAAGCAATTTCTCCTTTTCCCACAATGTTTTCTACTCTATCAGATAATTTAACCTACTCTATCAGATAATTTAACCATCATTTGACCCAGCATTTGATTCTTTTATTCAGATGTTTTGGATTTGGATGAGTCGAAATATCGCAAAACAGGGAAAGGGTTAAGCATGTAAATCCATCAATTGAAATTTCCAGACTATCCTAAATTTGCACTTACGAACATTTTAGTTGTACGAAGTTTAGTGAAAAGGTCCTCTGCACCTTCAGTGTTTCCATTGTTCGCTTTATGGTCTACAGCCTGTACAGGGGTGAAAGGGTTAATTACATGAACATATTTGTATCCTAGGAAGCCAAATGAAATATCCCGGTAATATATTTTGTATATGTTTTACTTGATTATTTGTAGGGATCTTCTTGGGTAGGGTTAGTGTTTTGTTGGGTACTTGTTTATAAAGTAAAAACCCAACAAGTATCCATTTGTAGGAACGTCCGTCCGGGCCAACATCGGGGGTTTAGGAGCTTAGGATAAGGGTTAGTAACAAAGGGTTCCTTTGTTATAGTCGGTAAGCTCATAATTCCATTGATCTTTAGGAGCTAATCCTTTGATCTTTTAAAGAACAAAAAGCTCATAACTCCCAAATGTTTCGTCCGTCCGTCCGTCCGTCCGTCCGTCCGTCCGTAGCTAGGAGAACAATAGGTTATGTAATATTCTATTGTTCTTTGATTTTATGTGGATAAAAATGGGTTTATGTGGCTACAGAACAATAGGGATGAACAAAGGAAAAGGTTAGGGTTAGTCACATAAGTATCCATTTGTAGGAACGTCCGTCCATCCATCCGTCCGTCCGTCCGTCACTAAACTTAACATCAGATAAATATTTTTATAACTTCTATTTCCTTCATCCAAAATGCTTAATATTTCACACATGCATTCCTGTAAGGCTCTACTACCATGTTGCGCCACATCCACGACCATCCAACCCCCGCTTATCCCAAGGTGAAGGTCAAATACTTAGTCTCTTTACAAAACTTAACATCAGAGAAATATGTTATAACTTCTATTTCTTTACATATTTAGGGGCACATGGGTCCACGCGGGTGGTATTCCGTAAGCCGCCTCGCTTAGCATTTAAGCATTAAAGCACAAACAATGACCTAAATGGTCGATTGCAGAAGCATTTTTGTGACAAATGGGGCTTGCGTCATTTGTGGCCAGTCTAGCACCTGATATGTAACTATGACTGTTCATGGGATTTATCGCCTGTCACAAAATGTGGTTCTGCCAACAGATCATTTAGCCCATTGAAGTCTATGGACACAAATACTTTTATTGAAAACATCTGATTATTTTGTTTATTTCTCTGTAAAGTTTATGTTGTTACCACTCATATGAACCGTCTCGTCGAGAAAATAGCAAGAAAAAAATCTCTCTAAAATGTCCATACCTGTAGTCATAATAATGTGCTAGTAGTTGTATCCAGCATTTAATAGGTTACATAACAAACCATGTGTTTCAATGTGATCGACTACACCAATGTAAGATCCATTGTGTGGTTATTGTCACAGGTGGAAGACTCGGACCTATGACACCAAAATAATGCCTATTAAAAAATCACATTACCCCACCCACTTGGTCTCGTACATTACCATCTTCTATTGATTTTTTTAATAGGCATTTTTTTGGTGTCATAGGTCCGAGTCTTCCACCTGTGGTTATTGTATGAAAATAATTATGTCACATTTCTGTAGATAACAACTTGCCTCTTCTCACATTGCTCGTCTCAACATGGCCTTTGTTGTTGCTGGGACATTAAACCCATTCGTTTTCACTTTCACTATCGACTCACTTTGAGATTATTCAGTAAACCGAACATGTATGCTACGGTGGGGTCAGCGTGTAAGTGCACACACGAACGAACCCGACACACCTGTTGTGTTCGTTCGTGTGTGCACTTACAGGCTGACCCCACTGTACACCCGCCTGTCCATATATATTGTGTACATGCAATGTATACATGGTATACTGGCTGTTGTTGTTTAATGATCACAAGGATGTCAGTGTGGCGTCTGTCCGTCTGTACGTTGTCAGTGTGTATGTGTTTGTCTAAAATATATGTACATGTACGAGGGGTGTTCAAAAAATACTCTGACGAGTCCCATAGTTTTGTCATATCGCATTTTCGGATATCTCGTAACCTACTAGCCTATTTCACCAACAAGACAAAGTATACTTATCTAGCAAAGTATATTTTGAGGGAGAAATTTTCAATTTTAGGATAAGTTTATTAATTTTTATTATACTGAATTTATTACATTATCACAGCCATTTTGGCTGTGATAATGTAATAAATTCGGTATAATAATTCTGCATACTTTTGAATCATCAAATGTATGCAGTGGTGTGTTCTATATGAAATTATGCATTTTGGAAAAAATAAATGATTACTCCCTCAAAGTATACTTTGCTAGATAAGTATACTTTGCAATTTTAATGAAATCGGCTACTGGCGAATTGCCTGCCATTAAGCCATGACAAAGTATGAAAATAGTCTTTATGTCTTGTGTTGCAGTTGCTATGGTAACGTTATAATTTGGATTACAACTCAAGTAACGTAATTGTGTATGCATCATTTTGAAAGAAGGCGAAATGAGAAGTGTTGGCGTTTCTGTATTGCTGATGCTGTCTCAAATAAATTTTGGGAATAAGAGTAAGACACAGGGTTCCCACGGTCAGTAAACAAAGTCAGGGAAATTCCAGATTTTGCAAAAGTCAGGGAAACGTCAGAGAATTATTTGATAACATTCAGGATTATTTGAAATTTCAGCAAAGTACACATATAATTATCCTCTCGCCGGTAGGCAAGACGGGATATAGCGTTAGTCCATGTACGTGCGTGCGTTAGTAACACCTTTCATTTTTCATTTTATAGGAATGAATGGCCTTTTTGTGGAATTTATCGGGGTATAAACTTGGAAAAGTGGCGGGAATACTGGACGAAGCTATACAAAATTACAATTTTCGAAAAAAAAAGAAGAAAAAAAAAAAAAATATATTATTTTATTTTTTTTCGAAAATTGTAATTTTTTAAGGCATCGTCCAGTATTCCCGCGACTTTTCCAAGTTTATATCCCCGATAAATTCCACAAAAAGGCCATTCATTCCTTATAGTTCCAGCATTTGAAATAAATTCATCAATAAAATGTGTTTATTTTCCGTTTTCTTAAGAATTATTTTAACTGCGCCTCCCGGTTACGGGAAGTAGTTCGGCGTGGGAGTTTACTGGGATATAAATTTTTGACAGAGACTTGCTACGGGCCAATCAAATGTTAGGGAATTGTGTAAATATTTTTGTGCTGGAATTATTAGCCCATGAACCGCTTCACCGATTTTGATAATATTTGGCATACCACCCACTTAAGACCACCCAAGGTCAAGGTCATTGAGGACGTATGTTCACCTTGTTTTATTATCAAGGCTGTCAGTATGACCCACGTTCGACCGCCCAAGGTCACTGAGGACTTGTGTGTTTTATTTTGTCTTGTTCTTGTTTATTATCAAGGCTAGCAGCGAGGGGATAAGCTTCGTTTAACGATACAATTTCTTGTTTAAACTGTTCACATTACATGTACACGCGTTTTTGTTCAAGGTTGAATGGCTTTTGCTGAAGGAAAAATTGATCGTCGATAATGCATGTGTTTGGTCAAGCACAAATGAATGTTGGTCAGGGAAAAGTCAGGGAATTTTGTGTCGGCTTTAGTGTGGTGCTACAACCTGAAACCAGGCTTGACGTACAGGCCGCGGCCATCCTGTTTTATATGGACTGACCATCCATTATCACATAATACACATCTCTATACTATAAACAATAAATACAATATGATAAATGTGTTCTTTTAATTTGTAGTCCTGTTCTAAATATGATGATTAATGGCAACCGCCGACCACATTACAAGTGCACTTTTATTGGAGTTGTTCATTTGTGACTGTAGACATGGGGCTTAAGGGTTTTGCGAGCAGTGTAGATAGAGAATAGTAGGTTAGTGCCGTGAATGGGAACAAATATCTGGCAAGGCTTAGGAAACGGGATGGGCGAGGCTCTGCCGAGCACATCCCGTTTCCGAGCCGCGCCAGATATTTTTCCCTTTCACGGCACTAACCTACTATTCTATTTATCCCGTCAACACCTACAAATGGCTGTAAAATGCAAAAATAGTATTCACTGGATATCAAAAATGTTTCACGGCACATACACACTATGTTGACGGGATAAATCCAGATCCACATGGGCATCCCCATCCTGTTTAAAATATGATGATGTGTTATTGTACTTGTTCATTTGTGACTGGAGAAATGGAGCGTATGGGTTTTGCGATCCGTGTAGATCCAGATCAGCCTGTGCATCCGCACAGTCATAGGATCTGCACTGGTCGCTTTTCCATCATTGAAGCACCCGTCATGCTTCTAGCTCGCGATATACAGTGGAACTGCTCTAAACCGGACACCCTGGGACGTCCCTATTGTGTCCGCTTTAGAGATTTTATCATTCTTATACGTATTTGGATGCTTTGCAATCATGAATATAAATTATCATCTGAGATAAATGACAAAGAAACCCAGCAAAAAGTAAGATCACAGACGTTATCATGGTGTTCGGTTTAGAGAGGTTCCAGTGTAGATCGTTATCAGGCTCTTTGATAGTGCTACCAATATTTGATCGCGTGCTACATGTTCACTTGTTACAAATTACGAAGCCCCACTTCGCCAAGTCACATGTGTCAGGCCCGTACGCAGAGGGGGTGCGACGGGTGCGTACGCGTACGCACTCCCTTAGCCCTTTCAACACCACAGGCCTGTATAGTGGTATTGGCAAAAAAGTGTAGATCCAGATGAGCCGGGCTCGTCACGGCGAGCCGTCTCATCAGGATATGCACTTTTGCAAGTAATTTTCATAAATTTTGAGAACAAAAACACCCCATGTTCATAAATGTACTGATCTGAAAATCATTTTGTCAGGATGATTGGATTGGGTTGCAAAATTAACATATCAAAATCCATTCCAGATACTTAGAGGTGGACGGGTTAATCTGACGAGGTCTGTCCGTGGATGTGCAAAGAAAAATGTTTAGCCCTTCGCGCCGTCGTTAATGCACCCCGCCCCTTGCCCCCCCCCCCCCCCCCTTGCCCCCCCCCCCCCCCCCTTGCCCCCTAAATTAATTCCTGCGTACGGGCCTGGCACTTGTTACAAAGCCCCATTTCGTCAAGTCACATATGTATCACGGACTCTAGATACAGTATTGTCACAGGCCACGACACATTCGTCTCTGCACAGTTTCGGTGGTATACGAGGGTACATGTATCGGTCCGGATTCACAGGTGGAAGACTGACCGAGGACCCAATAAATGGTTCATTTGCAAAATGTTAGGACACCCATACAGTTCCGTACACTATAATGCATAGTGTACGGAAATTGGTGGGTGGGGTAACGGTTTACAAATGAGCCATTTATTGGGTGCTAGGTCCGAGTCTTCCACCTGTGTCCGGATTCATACAGTAAATATTTCAATTCCAGGACTGACTTATATTTGTTTTGTCAATATTTTGTTCCGATTTTCACGCCATCCCAACCGCCACCCCTCCTCCCACTCCTCCAATCCGGCCATATATGTGAACTACGAGATTCGATCACATTAATACGGCCTAAATGTTCTTAACCTTTGACCACAGGTGGAAGACTCGGACCTAGCAAATGTCACTGTTAAAAATCATTACCCCCACCCTCAAATTTCTGTTAGACTACAGTTTTATTAAAGTGCATTGCTTTTCGAATTTACGGGGTCCTATGTCCGAGTCTTCCACCTACGCGTTTGACAGGTTTAAATGCTATTAACCCTTTCAACACCACATAGTGGTATTAGCAAAAAGTGTAGACCCAGATGAGCCGGCTCCTGAGTATTCTTCACATGTTTGAAAACAAAACACCCCCTTTTGAATGGACTCGTCTGAAAATCATTTTCTGACGATGGGATTGGTCCAGAAATTAATATATACAAATCCTTTCCAATTACTTATGGGTGAAATGGTTAAATAAATACATAAGTAACAGTCATTATTTGTGTGAGTCGTTCCTGGACCCGTCATCCGTCGGCGTTGTAGTAAGGGTATCTGATATCAGATCAGGATACTGTATTCAGTGCTGGTTTGTTGTCATGTTGGTGTTGAACATAATTAATGTACACTGCTCCCCAGGCAGGAATACATTATGTCTGTATACGTGGGCCTGGCTGTGACTGGAGAATTGGGACTTTTGGGATTTGTGACGAGTGTAAATTCTGATGAAATAGCATACGTACGTAACGTAATTGTCTCTGAACAAGTACGTTAGTTCGTCCGTATGTTAGCCCCGTGCAGGCACCGGGGCGGGATCAACTGATCCTGAGAATAGTGCTGCAGTAGCCATTGCTTGTCGTAAAAGGCGACTAAACTGGCTTAACGATTGGGTTCATACTTTCTGGAACCCACTATACCGGATTTGGCCCTCATGTACATTTTTGGCTTTCTTGTATGTGAGAGTTGGGTCGGGCTATGCCCCATATATAAAAGTAAGATTAGCGCTAATCCTATTACTTTTAGGGGATGGGATAAATGATGCTGGTGTGGCGAGGGCCTGGCACCAGATCAGGTTCAAATTTCAGGACTGAATATATATTTTGATTGTAAATATTGAGTTCTGAAGTTGGGATTTACCCCCCTCAGACAGGTGGATACGGGACACGACCCCGTTGACCCGTCTGCGTGTAGACTCCCTGAGGCTTGTACCTCTATGTCAGAAAAGCGGACGTTAAACCCTATTCACTCACTCACTCACTCGTCCGTATGTTCAGATACATTCGTCTGTCCGTATTGACACATACATGTGTGTTCGCTTGTATTGTACAGTAAAGTATATGAATTGCCTCTCTGGTAGCAGTAGCTGTGTGTTCGCTTGTATTGTACAGAAGGGTGACCAACATAATAATCCAAGTTTGATATAACATTCAGTTGGGAAGTGTCTGCGAGCAGAGCCGTTTGAACAGTAATTTAGTAAACTTGATACATGCTTACTAGACAGGATATATCCACCAGGAATGATCCTTATGGGCTGTCAAAGGTTTCTCAGTTGTTTCTATAGTAGTTTTTCACGTATAATCCAAATATGCCAGGTACCATTTTAGATTTTGCATATTTAATGAGTTAATTTGCATAAATTAAAGATGGCCGACTCGAAATTTAAAATTAAGTTTTCTACTCTTACAAATGCATTAACATATGCTCTAACAGTCTAAAATAGAGTTTGAATACTAAGAAAATGAAATTTTACAATATTCGTTGAAAATATTGCAATTATAGGGTGTTAGGTCACGTGACATTAAAAAAACACAAAATTGTGACGTTTTCCCCCCAAATATCACTAGTTTGATTACTAAATGCACCATTATAATAGTTTTATGTTAAATTGAAAATGTTTCAACTCAGGGAGTTGAATATAATGTAAACATACGTAAATATGTATCCAAGATGGCCGCCAAAATTAAAATGGCGGCCAATGAAACTTCAACTCGAGACATATCGGCTTCTACATGGCATTAAATACATGCATATTGTAGGAATGATTGTTTCTCCGCTCAATGAACCAACTTGTATGAAGTAGATTGATTGATTGATTAATTGAATGTGGTTTTACATCCGTTTAACAACAAGGTCATGTACACACGGGGTCAATGGGGTCGAATCCCGTTTTTCAGAGCTGAGTATTTACATTGAGTATATATTCAGCCCTGAAATTAGAATATGTACATTGCATGTAGTATAATATTGGTAAACATTACTATTGACATACATTATAGTCCTTCATTGTCTGAATCTTTGCCACAGTATGTCTCTTTTCTAGCGAATTCTCATCACTCTCATCGCTATTAAAGCTAGACTGAGAGTGGCCCTCGCATTCATCCTCAGCATCATATTCGTCATTTGTATACTTCATAGTCCATTTAACCATTTTTCTGGGTGGTTTCTGTGATGGTCCCCTTCTTTCAGTGTTAGAGGACTCCTCATTGTCAGCTTGGTAATCAGTCCTTATTCTTCTTGAGTTCTTTCTTAGGCAAGGCGGAAATTGATTACAAGTGTACCAGACTGGCTTTAAGCCCCCATCAGTTTCCCCCCAACCCATACCGACTGGTGATCTATACTTAATGTTCTCTTCCATACATTCTTTCCAAATCCGCGCTTGGCAGTCAGCTCATTTTACATGTTCCCTTGCACTACTTTGGTAAGGTATTAATGGAACACTTGATTTTACCTTTTGTCTCTCGTACAACCGTAGTCTCAACGTGACTTTCGTCATCTTTTCAGGAGTACATAACAGTTTGCAAGAACTTTTCTGCATCACTTGTATCATTTACTGCTTCATTTTCTCGTAAGCAGTTTTGCTTTAGATTCCTTTACCATGTTCTTAAATGGCTTAACTTTCCCAACATTAAATGGGAAGGAGGTAGTATCGCAGCCAGTGATGCTATGATATGCTGGAAGAGCTTTGCATACTTCAGAACCATAATGATTGCACACATTTTTCACATATACATACTTCTCATTGTCTATTCTCATCACCCAATGTTCAGTGGGCTTCACCTCATTGTATGCATATGTCAGTATAACTAGCACATCAGTATCTGTAGCAACCACAACTATTGTATTATCAGACTGGGAAGCATATAGCACTATCCTCGTATCTGCTTCATGATGATTGCAGTCATTCAGTTTCTGGACAGAATTTGGTAAAATTTGCCTTCTGTAATGATTAGTGGAATTGTTAACTTTGCTCTCACATGTTCTTTCTTGTAGTAGCTAACAAGAAATTGTATCAACTCTATTTTATTTTCACTGTTGTTCAGAAATGTGAGCCAGTCATGTTGCTTTGGCATTAATATAAATCCGCCTACCTGGTTTGCCACGACTCAATTGGATCATTTCCTTTATACGGTTCTGTCCATATGTATCCATCACAATGATCAGCTTTTGAGGATTTGTGCATTTGCTTGGGATGCAATGTTTTAAGAGCGCCTCTGCATATTCACCCCATGTATATTTGGATGGAACAGACCGCACAACTGCCATACCATCAACAATCCACTCTGCACGTAGTGGTGCATCTGTTTTCATAGCACTAGATTCAGCAATCAGATGATTTCTCAATGATGATTTGGCTCCTTGTCTGAGGCCCCTCTCATGTGACGTTAACACAAGTGGCACTGATGTTAGTGGATATGAATGTGCCTCTTCAGCAGGTGTAGATTTTCCTACAAGGGAACCAAATGCTTGCTTATATTCCTTCAATATATTAACTACTTTTGGTTCTTTCTTTGCCTTCTCCATCCCAGTTTTAATATTAGGATTTCGAATTGGAGTACACAAACTAACGCGATCATCACCAGGCTTCTTCGTGCGATTTTCTATAAATTCATTGTACAGCTTCTCCCCAGTTTCTGTGGAACCCAGAAGGCCATCAATGATTTCAATGTCTATCACAGTTCCTGTTTTGAGATGCCTTGCTGGACCCTCATCAAATGGATCAAGGAATTTATCGAGCTGTTCCACTAAGTTTCTGTACTTCCATGCTGTTTCCTAGCACCTTGTGTAGATTCCTTGTAAACCGATGATGTGAGGATGTGAAGCCTTTTCTTAATTGCAGCCCGTAGTTTGGCCATTAAATGACTAGTTTTGATAAAGGCATCTGTTGTTGCGATACTGGTACTATAACCACCTGGCATTGGTGCTCCTTTCACTTTGATCTCTCTGTTGATTGTGGTCTCAATTATGAGATCACCATGTACAGTGGAAAATGGTTCACCACTTAAGCTACTACAGAATCCATGCTCTATCAGCTCTGTCCATGCTTGCGGATTTGTTGTTCGTAGTTCTTGTAGAGTGACATGTTGGTAAGTCAGATATCTAGCATAGTTTACATTTACAAACGCAAACAGCTGAGGTAGTACATTACGCTCTCCTTGCAGATGTATCTCAATGCTCAGCTCTCTAACAGAACTGATAAGTGCTAGTAGTGATGACACATCTTGGATATATTCAACTGTCATTTTGGATTGGGTACCTGAGGTTGTGAGCAATTCATCACACAGTGATTGGAAGTCTTGTTGCTCCATCAGCTGATCGATGTTTTGTGGTTTAGGATCACATCGAACTAAACCAATGGTTTCTTTGAGATTGTCACTCATCTTCGTCACATCACAATACTTTATCATTATGTACCTCAGTCGCGCTTCAAATGATTGTTTGTATAGACGTATGCTCCTATAATAATGTCTACCTTCTATGGCTTGGTCAACTGATCCTTCAGCCACTGCACCTGCATCAACCCACCAGTCTTTGAATCCCAGAACCCCATATTTCTTGTACATAATTTTCAATTTTACTAGCAGTGTGTGAAATCCACCAATCAATGTTACTATGCGATCATATTTCTTCTCGTGCAACCATTTTATTAAAACCAGTATACAGTTCACAGCTTCATCGGCATGAACAAATATACAGCCTAGCTCCAGATCATCAGCCATTTGGATTATCAAGTCCATGTACCACTTGCATACGTTATCACCTGGGTGTAATGGGACTACCTCTAGGTAATCCATGTGACACTCCGGTGTTGTGGCATGAGTTACTTTTTTCATGAATGCCGTCCATGACCCGAGTGGTTCTAAGTTCTGGGCACTGATGGGTACACAACTATCACCTATGGCACTTGTCAAGACCCATACAATATCACGTTGTAAAGGCCATCTTAACAATTCAGTGTCTTTGTTATCTGCGTACTCTGGGACCGGAGGAGGGGAAACTTTCTTAGGAATTGTATAAGAACCATAGTTTACAGAAACATCTTCATCAATAAGAGTAAGGTTTTCATCTTCACCGACTGGCAATTTCTGCACTTCTACATTGTCTGTTGTATCTGAAAGACTGTGCCATTAGTATGATGAGTTGTGTGGGAACCAGTGAGAGTCTGCTGCTTACCATCTGAGTTGTCAATTGAAACATGTATCGTTCGACCTTTGATAAAGCCTGGAGGTAGCTTGTGTTGAGATTGGGTGGTAACAGCTCCTGCCCAGGTGTTATTTAGTAATCTGATATATGTGTATGATATGCCATGTCCACACCGATGGAGAAGTGTTGCTGATTCTTTGCTCCCTGTTAGCCTGTGCAAAGTAAGACTTAATGCCGTGCTCTTTGTGGAACGCTCGTGTGTAATTAGTGTCTCCCAATCACTATATATTGCCCACAATGTGTCCGCTTGTGAGTGACTTGAAGTTTCAACATAGCCGAAAGTGTTCTTTTTTATTTCAGAGTTAATAGACCAGGCAATGGCATTATACATGCATGTAAGTGGCCCACTGTTTTCTAATTTGATTAAAAGTTCTTCGGCTGACACGGGCCATTGTTGTGAAACTCTATCTGAGAGCTTGCGCTTCACCATCCTTCCGAATGCCTTAGACAAATCTTCATCTCTTAAATCAGCTCATTGAAGAGTAGCTATTGCATACAGACATGGATTATATTAATGTTTACCAATATTATACTAAATGCAATGTACATATTCTAATTTCAGGGCTGAATATATACTCAATGTAAATACTCAGCTCTGAAAAACGGGATTTGACCCCATTGACCCCGTTTGTGCATGACCTTGTTGTTAAACGAACGTAAAACCACATTCAATTAATCCAATTAATCAATGTACTTCATACAAGTTGGTTCATTGAGGGGAGAAACAATCATTCCGACAATATGTATGCATTTAATGCCATGTAGAAGCCGATATGTCTCGAGTTGAAGTTTCATTGGCCGCCATTTTAATTTTGGCGGCCATCTTGGATACATATTTACGTATGTTTGCATTATATTCAACTCCCTGAGTTGAAACATTTTCAATTAAACATAAAACTATTATAATGGTGCAATTAGTAATCAAACTAGTGATATTTGGGGGGGGGGGGGGGAACGTCACAATTTTGAGTTTGTTTTAATGTCACGTGACCTAACACCCTATAATTGCAATATTTTCAACGAATATTGTAAAATTTCATTTGCTTAGTATTCAAACCTCCATTTTAGACTGTTAGAGCATATGTTAATGCATTTGTAAGAGTAGAAAACTTAATTTTAAATTTCGAGTCGGCCATCTTTAATTTTGAGTTGTTTATATATATAACATAATTAGACTGATATACAGTGGAACCTCTCTAAGCCGATTACCATGATAACGTCTGTGATCTTATTTTGATGGGTTTCTTTGTCATTTATCTCAGATGATGATGTATATTCATGATTGCAAAGCATCCAAATACGTATAAGAATTGTAAAATGCCTGATTACATTGGAACATCTCTAAAGCGGACACTCTGGGGACCTCCCAGAGTGGCCGGTTTAGAGAGGTTCCACTGTAGTTATGTATGTTGTCGTCCGTGTGTCTCTTATATCTATATCCGTCTGTGACAGAAATCGTATACTTTATATAAAACCGTGTTATTAAAAGCAACTTGGAAAGTCTCTCAGATTGCAGAATTATGTGGGCGTATATAGTACTTATTATACATACGGGCACCATGATCTTCACTGAATATCGGTGAAAACAAACAACTGTGTTTACGTAGCCTAACTCTGAAGGTCAAACGTAATGACGGTAAGTCTTCGGAAATGTCATAATTAATTAAGACTAATGAAATACCGATAGCACTCAGAACGTGAACGCCCATGCTAATTATATTCGACACTTGGAAACGTCGCATCAATTTAGTATCCAATTAGTTAATAATCCAATAACGCACATCGCTAATTAACGTATGCCGGTTTCGTAATAAACAATTATTGAGGGAATATAAATAAGATGTTCTTTGATAGCAATGAATCAAAGAACATGTTATTTATATTTCCTGAATAATTGTTTATTACGTGATAGCAACGAAATCCGGGTATGGAAGGTCTTCGAGCCATTTCCCACCCTTAAATATAAGAAATAAAAATAAATAGCAACGAATTACGCGTTTCGGAGTGTCAATAGTTGATGCCGTAATTTGGACCGGCAGTAAAGCGCCGGCATTGGTCCCCGGTAGCTGTTCAATCACAGCTCTACACCGACGTATGTGAAGTTGTCATTACTTGCCGGAGAAGGTGGTTTTCCCCGGGTACTCCAGTTTCCCAAGCATTCATCTCGCGGTGTAATGCAGTTTAGGCCGGAATTAGCCGCCCGCATTACACTGATTAAACATTATTGATTGTAATCTGCATCGTCTGATATCAAACTTTAAAATGTTGGACCATGACCGGCGGTATGGTACATGACCATTACTTATCAACTCCACGAAACTATAAACTGTCATATTTAGCTCAGAAGGCTAAACAACTGTCAGCCTGATACTTGCACACACACTCCACTCACTAATATATAAGCCGAATACCATGAAAAGTGTAGATCCGCATCATGTCATACGAGTGTGTTATCTGTTCACGAACTACTCTGGTCAAAAACAAAATAATCCTCTATTTTGTCGTGATGTGTTACGCATTGTACAAGTGTACGCCCGGGTCTGCTAAAATTGACATCATGGTAAGGCGTTCACAAAAGATAACCCGAAAATGATATATATATATACCTACCGCCGGTCCGGCATCCAGTCACCATGGTCATAGTGAGACGAAAACACATGTGGCTGAAGTCAGAACATTGGTCAGCGAGTATGAAGCAATGCTCTGAAGTTGACTGCTATGCATACATGGCCGATATCTCTTCCGTTGGAGAAGACTTCCAATATACGTGTAAGTCAGATTATAGAATTAACCGTGGTACTAGTTTTCGTCACTCACCGACACTGTGCGTCATTCATGATAACTTACTGTCTGTTCCACGTTTTGCTGCCGACGAGCTTTTTTCCTATGGGAATTTAACGTAGGGAGACAATTTCCAAAATGTTTCTTTTTTTTTATCCTGAAGGATCAGAAAACAAAAAAAATTGCAAATTGACTCCGAAACCTGGCGAGATAGCTTTAAAATGATGTAATTAAGAAAACAAAAGTTAGATTTTGAAAATCGGTTGACAAATAACAAAATATTTAAAAAAAAAAAAAATTTAGCCCCCATGTTAAATTCCCATATAGGAAAATCGTTTTTTCGCAATAAAATCAATATTTGATGGAATTTCATGAAACATTAAAAATTGAGGAGGGTGACTTTTTGTTATTGATGAAAAAGTACTTAAAATGGCCAAAAGTTCGTCGGCAGCAAAACGTGGAACAGACAGTAATCATAATGAATTGCAAACTAACATTTAACCCAGCTAACAAAATAATTACCGTGTATGCACCAGCTCACCGGAATAGGGTAACGGTGGTGGATCACGCACTGTAGACTAGTAATTATTAAATGCCAAGAATTTCACGAATCCGATTAGGCTACTGGAATGATACCCTATCCCGGTGAGCTTATAAATAGATAGATATTTTCTTTTAATCCTCCATAATCATGAAGAGTACAAAGGTACAAACGCATACAGGGTAATTATTTCAGGGTCTGCCCCATTTGCATATCGATATACCCGCGTCTCTATTGGTAATTTAAAGATTAATAAATGAACATATCTGCATAGCGGGCACTTGTAATGTTTAAAAATGGTGCAATAGTTACACAATTGTATACACTTATTTAATTCCTATAAAGAACATGTTTTGCCTAGTAGACTCTCAGTTAACGTATGGACGTGTAACGTAATTGTTTGTATACAAATATGTTAGTTCGTTTGTGTATACAAATGTGGAAATGACTGGAGAAATGGGGCTTATGAGTTTTGCGACCAGTTAAGATCCAGACCAGCCTGTACATCTACACAGTATAGCATTGTAGCTGTATATGTACATTTTATAACATGATACCTGGGTACAGTTCTACGGAGCCCCGCAGGGGACATGGATTATTTTTTTATTAATTCGTTCCCACGAAATAACAATTCGTTCCCTCAATTTAACAATTCGTTCCCTCGAATTATAATTCGTTCCAACGATATAACAATTCATTCTCTCGAATTAACAATTCGTTCCATATAGTTCTGTATCAGGCTACAGGAAACTGCTATTTTATCAAGCAGGAGCTACACTTGTCATAAATCCCATGAGCCCCATTTCTCCAGTCACAGCCACATTTAACGAAGCTAGATGAACTTATAAGTATATGCACTCAATATGATTGGCAGGTTGTTGACAGATTCGGCTATATTAAGGTTAAGGTATGCGTGGTATGGTACAGTGGTGTCAGCGTGTAAGTGCATACACGAACGAACACGACAGGTTGGAACGCTGACCCCACTGTATTTCATGTATAAACAAAAAATGTAAATATTTTTCTGCATTTTTTCTCATTTCGCATCAAAAGTGTATGTTGTTACCACTCAGTTGAACCGTCTCGGCGAGACGGTTCAACTGAGTGGTAACAACATACACTTTGGGTGGGTAGCGAACCAACCTGTCGTGTTCGTTCGTGTGTGCTCTTACACGCTGACCCCACTGTAAGCATCAGAAATAACCACCAATGAGAATCGGTGTGTCCATCGATGAAACTTTGTGGTCCTCATATGCACAGTCTGATCAGGATCTGCACTGTTCGCCATTCCATCAATGAAACACCTGCCATGCTTCTAACAAGCAATATATACAAGGTGTATGATCACGTGGTTAAAACAACAACAACAAGTACTGAAACTTCAAGAAGACCTCCGATTCAAAGTACGTATTTTTTTATTTTTTCAAACGCGTCTTGTTAACCTGAATTTGATGGCCTCGGTACTTTACCCCAAACTTATGTTGTTTTTGCGAAGACACGGACATCGATTCTTCGCAAAAACGACATAAGTATGTGCCGAACTCCTAGGACCACCATATGCAGCTCACGAAGACGCGTTTGCTGCGCCATATTTCATCAAAATCCGTTGCATATTAAGCAAACTATCAAATAATACTTACTTTGGAGTGGGTGCGCTTTTAACACTTTCAATCATTGTTGTTGTTGTTGTAAGCACGTGATCATGCACCTTGATATATATAGCTCATCATAGTTCAGTAGTAACGGTGGCCGGAAATAACAATCCACGGGAACGAATTGTTAATTCGTGGGAACGAATTGTTATATCTTGGGAACGGTTAATTCAAGGGAACGAACTGTTAAATTGAGGGAACGAATTGTCATTTCGTGGGAACGAATTGTTAATTCGAGGGAACGAATTGTTTATTCGAGAGAACGGATTGTTATATTGAGGGAACGAATTGTTATTTTATGGGAACGAATTAATAGAAAAAAAATCCATGTCCCCTGCGGGGCGCCGTAATCGACCGACGGGGACCGCGGGATTAAGATTGATTAAAAGTGTCAGATTGGACTGATAAATGGGCAAAATGGTATACAATACGTATCACCGAACTGTTAGGTGGAATTAATGAGTGACCTAATTATTTTATTGTTCGACCTTGGGATGCTGGTAAGGTTAATACCCTTTGGCACTCTGGTTATCTGTGCTGGTTGGCTATCGGCCGGGAACTTGATATATTGTGATGCTCTATTAATACAATGTATAATTTATGTAATAATAGTAATACATAAATTACTATGCATATATCACAATGTATATATTTATGTAATAATAATAATAATAATGTTATTTTACATGTCTAGTTTTTACTTTAACATGCTCCACGATATGACGTCGGTATACGTTTTAGTTTTTCCTGATGACGTCATATCCTGGCAGTTACTATGGTAGAGTAAACAATGGCCATTGTTGAATCAGCTGTTTTGTTTCACAGAAAATGTATTCAATTGTTTTGATGTAATTTGGGTATGCTTAGGGAATTGGTTAGTTTTAATTTAAAGAGGGAGTTTCTTGTATTATATGCAATAGGTCTGTTGTCATTTATAGTAGATTATTTAGAGTTTTATGGGGATTTTCTGAATTGATTTTGACAGGTTGGATTGTTTAAAGTTAACCAATTGATTCCAGAATTGCGGATTCTGTGCATTTTGTGCCTCTGATTTATATCACTGCGAATGTGCAGCATCTGGGTCTTTTTAGCATTGATTGTTTGACATTATTATTGATAAAATAGTTTAGTTTCCACTAATTCAGTGAAGCAATAACAGTCTGATATATTGTTAATCTTGTATAGTAGGACTACAGTTAAATGCATACTCTCTGAATTAGCATAGACTAGAATGAGATCATAGTACCTGTTATCATATTGTTGTTGCATATTTACGTCCATTAAACTGTATACTTGTACATCTTGCCCCCTGTAATGTTTCATTCCCTTTGACTGTGAGTTGTAAACATTTAACCTGGTATGGCGGTGCGGTATTCCCTGTAGACAACCCGACACGCTACCTCAATAGCGGTCGTCACAATATTCTGGAGGCGGACTTTAAAGGTACATGCCCACTCAGTAGGTACAACATGTTCTTTATAGGAATTAAATAAGTGTATAATTGTGTCACAATTCCGCCAGTTCTAAACAATACGAGTGCCCGCTATACAGGATATAATCATATAGTAATATTTATTTTACTGATCGTGATGCGCGGTGGTATCAGACTATTTTCATATGCAAATGAGGCATGCTATTTTTAAAAAATAATATTTCGAAATATATACAGAGAATAACCGTTAACATTTTAAGGTAACATGGTTATCGCTCCTGATTTAAGTGTGAAGATTTACGTCTGATATAAAATGCTTAATAATGCCAATCAATACGTGGGGTAATGGTGAATGAATGTTTACTTTGTCAGAAAATGTCTCAGATGATATCTCTGATATAAAGAACATTTTGTGTGATTAATGAGTGGGCATGTACCTTTAATCCCAGATTGATATAACATTCAGCTTGGAACTGTATTTAAACAACTTGAGACATATTAGATACGTGGTCACATTTGGACAATAGTTATATATTGTAAATAAAACGCGCAGGTTCAAAATTGCTGAATGGATCTACGAAAGAACAGCTCAATTATGGAATATTGTATTCTAAAAAATATAGTGTACGGTCATGACAAGAACGTGTACCACATGTATCAAATGACTATTACATTCATACATTGTCAGAAACTGGACGTGTTTACTTAGCCATCACAGTAGTTGACTCCTCAATTATGGTACAGTGGGGTCAGCGTGTAAGTGCACACACGAACGAACACGACAGGTTCAACCACCTGTCGTGTTCGTTCGTGTGTGCACTTACACGCTGACCCCACTGTATACACATGTAGCCTACATCCTGGCGTGGACACAATACATCGGCAGTGTGTTCAGTTTGCATAAGCGGTATCCGGGGAGTGTGTCCATAATCGTGAATAAACAATCGACCATCGAACGATGTACATGTACATGTAGTCGATTTGCCAGATTGAGTACCTTGCTGTTGTGAGAAGTGTATTGTTTCTTTGTGGTTTTCTACTCACATGGTTCTATGGAAAGAAATTAGCTTGGTTGCCACCGTGGCAACTTTGGGCAACTCCGATAATTTGCATAAATTCAAGATGGCCGCATGTGAGTCTAAGTTGACTGATAAAACAGTTATATGTCAGGTAGGGGTGACATATAACTGTTTTATCAGTCAACTTAGACTCACATGTGATACCACTTTTCTGTATGATTTTGACCTGGGGAATCGATTTCTATCATCAGTATTGTGATTTGATGTCACATTCTGTGTCAAAGGTCAAGTTCAAGGTCATTTTCGGCCAAAACATAGTAAAAAATAGCATATCCCAAGCCTTCGTGGATAAATTTTCGTGTGAGCTGTGCCTACTTATGTGCTGCACATGGTCATGTGTCAATTACTTTACTTTTCAGAGAGATTGAGGATGAAGGTCATACTTCGTGGCGGTCAATGTTATTTGTACTTAACAAATGTGCCAAAACTTGTAAATGTCATATATCCGGCACAAATGAACCGATGTTAATGATAGTGGTGTCATATTATGGATTTTCATGGTCCTGGATCAATTATTAAAGTATGTTGCTAAAAGTGATACGGATGAGACGAGTATTAATTCCGTGGTGAGGCAGATCAAGAAGGAGGCACGGTCGGTCAAGTACAACAGCGCCAATTATGACATATCGGAGTTTACAAAGGCCAACACAATCAAGGCGACAAGCCCAACCTTGCTGAAGCTGATTTCGGACCTGGTTTCCGGGTTGTGAAGTGATCAATACATCTCTTATCCTGAGTCAATCGATTCAGAGAGCCACATAACGGGTACCAGAAATCATACAACATTAGGATTGGCCGTCAAACAGCAGCACCGGCACGGTAGTTCTGAACTTCTAAAGCTCCTCCATGACCACGACTTTACAACCTCGTACGACGAGGTCCTGAGGTTCCGGAAATAGGCTGCTCGTTGTCTTGGCGATAATGCACAGATTCTCCACCGGTTCATGGTACTTTGTAGAACCGTTAGCGTTATCTTTGCATGGCTTGACAATCTCGATATGCAGGTTTTTACGCCCAATGGTCGGACAAGCCACGTCCTGTCACATGAATTCCAACAGTCACATACTGCAGGTATTAGTTAATAATAATTTATTGCAAATATTAATGACATCCGGATATTACAAATGCAATATAATCAGTTCATCGGAAAGCCTTCAGCTTCAGCACTACTCGGGACCGAAGAGGGTGAACCCCCCAGCCCCCCCCCCCCCCCCCCCCCAGCTGTAGAGGTCACATCCGGTATCTCCTAACAAGAAGCTTGTGCCCGTCATATGAGTCTAGCTACTGCGCAAGAGAAAGACATGAAATGGCTAAACACATTCAACACGCACGAGACTGCAATTGAGTGGGGTGGGTTCAATAATCAGGAGGCGTGTAATGATCCAGCTCAAAAGAAGCCAGCGAGTACGCACATGTTTGGACCATTGATTGACGCCACAGCATCCCATCCAGACACAGTGCTGACTTCTTTGCAGTACCTCAAGAAGTCGTTGGCTAATATGGGGATGCCCACATCTCCGTCCACCTTCAGCTATATATGGTTGCCTGCCAAATCAAATGGAATGACATTGATCGCTTCAATAACATAATTCTGAGGCCTGAAATCATGCACACAGTGCAGTCCTTCTGTGGCTGCATTGGCAAACTAATGTGCGGGTCAGGTCTTGAGCCTCTCATCAGTTCAGCATTCGGAGGGCTGATTTTATGGAACCATCTCTAGCCCTATCAAAACAATGGAACACTTAAAGACAGTTGTGAAAGTGGGGGACAAGACAATATTCGACCTATAGACTATCTTTCTTAGTCTGTTGACCTTCGGACAGCAATCACAGATAGAGCTAGCACCCATCTTCACGTATGAGCTATGCCCAGTACCCCCGGCCCTCATAGACAAACTTCTCTATCACTTTGTTTGGCCGTTCAGAGGTGATGCCTCCGTCTTAGTTGCGTCCATTAAGACCAGACTGTCCTCTCTCCCTGGCGAGAAGGTGTTGGTATTCGACAAATACCACAGCGTTTCTGCAAAGGACCATGAGCGTATGCGACGTGCTGGTCTCGGCTCCATCGGCTACGACCTCACAATCAACACTCCGCTGCCCAATCGAGACGCCATCATGCGGAATAAGCATAATAAGTTGCAACTGTCGAACGTGTTATGTACATTCAACTTCGGCGAAGGAGTCACATTGGAGAGCCGTGCTGATGGTGTGTTCACCATCTCATCATGGCTGCAGAGTCCGACACGCGATTGATCCGCATCCTCTCAGACGACACCGACGTGTTTGTGCTACTAGTCTACTGGGTGTGTGTACACACTATCCAGGCTATCGTACATATGGAGCTGTGGGATGGAACGATTTGGGACATCAATGCCACCTGTGCCCAACCCGGCCCCAAGTGCAGGCAAATCCTGGGAATGCACTATCTAACTGACTCCGATACCACCTCATACCTGTACGGCAAGGGGAAAGTGTCGGCCCTGAAGACATTGAACGCTGGTGATTTCCCTGGTCTATGCTCAGCATTAGGGGAGTTGGATGTCACCCATGCAGAGCTCATGGAAGCAGGACAGGCGTTCTTCTGCGCTCTCAATGGTCAGCAGCAGGGGACGACGATGAATGAGGCGAGGTACCGTATATACACAAGAAAATCAGGCAAGCTACTCAAGCTCATGTAGCTACCACCAACTGAGCACACACTCTCTCTCTCTGTGCACATCTTGTGCGCCCACCTGCAGACGATACTCGCTAAGTCAGCTGACCGACAGGCTCAGCCCCAACTTGACATCACGAACTACTACTATTTTATTTGTTTTTGCTTTGTTCTCACAATAGTATTATCTTATTAATACCATGAAAAATGTGTAAACCTGTCAATCAACACCTCACTATGCAAAACAATCAATCAGACACACAGACCAACAAGATATGTTCATTAGAGCCGGATATACGGCAGTTCCAATGTCTTGTGGATATTTTGGGGATCAATATGACGTTGGCCTTGACCTCTAGAGTATGATATTAATGCCCAATCGCTATGCAAGTTCGATTAAATGATATATGACTATTGAAACATATATGTTGGATGCCAACATCATTACAATTGGTACATTAGGGCATGCAATATGCCAATTTTAGTACTTTTTTGCCGAAAATGACCTTGAACTTGGCCTTTTACCCAAAATTTGACCCCGAATCACAAAAGTGACAGCAGAAATTGTTCACCACGTCAAAATTATATAGAAAAGTGGTATCACACATGTTTCTAAGATTATTGGTTATTTTTTTATATTCCTTTCCCTTTCGCGGCGGCCATCTTGGATTTATGCAAATTAGGGGAGTTGCCCAAAGTTGCCGAGGTGGCAACCAAGCTATTTTTTTTCTATATACACATTTTAGTATGAAACAATGAAAAAACATACACAACACATGGTTTAACACCCTTATATAGAACATATAAGGGTGGCAATCGGACTAATGTGACGATGCTGATGAAGTTAATTGGGCAGAGTATACGTAACGTGCTGTTTTCCTAAACTCAATTTCAGGGTATGGGATCACGTGGTCTATTGTTTTGTCTGGAGTAATGGCGGTGGCCATAAGGTCTCCGGTAAATCTTATTTTGCATCACTACGACTGTGGTTTCTTCCATGTTCCAGTCCGCCAGTACCAAATGTATCAGCATTACAGTCTGAACATTCTGCATAGAAATTTGAATCGGACAAAGCTTAAACAATGTCCGATTCCGTCCGATTCAAATTTCTCTGCAGAATGTTATGCCCCACCTGCACTCGCCTCTAATTGTTTTTTATTTTAAGCACACAGAAAGCACCGTCTGATTTTTAAAATGTTCCCGGGCACAACTCTCAACGAAACACCCCGTATCGTCCGTATCAATCTGCAACGGACGATAGGGCGTGTTTTCAAGTGCTATGTTTACCACAACTACCCAAACCCGCTCCATAGCCCGAACCCTCTTAAAACGACTTTGTTAAATATTCACGCACCTCTAAAATTAAACCGTGGATCCGCCCCTACTGGTAACAACAAACAAACAGGTGTAGTTTGATTAATTAGTATACATGTGACACAGTCATGACAATCCTCCACTGACCCGTACAGTGGGGTCAGCGTGTAAGTGCGCACACGAACGAACACGACAGGTTGGAACCTCTAAAAGCACATGCTTTTCCGTTTCCACAGTATTAGCATTGCAAAATATACACAGCCTTTCATCCAGGGCAATATTTTCGTATCGTCCGGTTTCCAGTCTAATGGGAGCAACCCCAACCCCCTTGACACCGTATGCTGTTATTACTGTTAATACGGTCATGCCATTCAACAACGTATTTGTGCATCATTGTCGTAACTAGATCTCCTAAAATTGCCGTTTTAGCAATAAATGTATCAACATTTAAGTATTGATTAAGTTGAAAATTATTAAAATGTTTGATAACAGTATAACACCAATTTTGACACTGCCTGCTATTAACGCTATGACACCAATTAAAAATTCGCTATTAATTCTGTCTACACTCATATTTACAACGACTCCAGAGATTGGCAATACATTTCCACTGTCGGATGATAGCTGGTAACCATGCCATATCACAGGAGACAGCAGCACTGGGTGTATACTTTCCCATGCCCATATAAAAACGCATAACTATATACTGTACAGCATCGACACATGAGCATGATCTATATCCCCATACTGCTGCCCCATAAGCTATAACAGACCATACTATTGAATCATACAATTTAGTGAAAAGATCATACGGCATACCACCAATGTACTTAGACTTTGCAAAGACCGAGGGCTCTGCCTGTACTCTGTGCAACCATTTTGGCAGTAACATTATAGTCCAGATATTCATCTAGTACAAGTCCAAGGTATGTATATTTATCAACAGTGTTTAAACTTGTATCACCACATAAAAAAGTATGTACGCTTCTCGATGCGGATTTTGGTCTAAAATGTGCAATGCTACTTTTATTACTATTAACACACATATAATTGGCTTTGCCCCAGTCATACAACAAATCCAGCATACATTGTAAGTCACGTTCATTATCTGCAATTAAGACAATATCATCAGCATATAATACAATCGCAACAAGTTCATCTCCTACACGGACACCTTTTCCCAGAGCAGTCATTTTCAGTGCAAGATCATTAATATAAAGATTGAATAATAAAGGTGATAGACTACATCCTTGTCTCAATCCAGTAGTGACATTGAAACTATCAGTTTTAAAACCATTCACACGCACACATGACGATACAATGATGTGACGGCTCCAAATAGTTTGCCACTGACACCTAGTTCAGCTAGTCTATTCCACAACATATTTCTATTTACAGTGTCATATGCCTTTTTAAAATCTATGAATGCGCAGAATGTTGACAGTTTACGCTTCTTACGCACATCAATAATGTTTGTTAATTAGGCCACGTGATGAGTTTCTTGCTGGAATTTCACATACTGTTTCTGTGGAATAGGCAAGCATGACAGGATGTTGACGTTAATGTCAGATGTCCCTAGGTCTTCACGTGTTTCATTCAGGCACGCACGGCTTAGCGTATCAGCTAATGTTATTAACTTTCCTGGTTTGTATACGACCGTAATGTCATACTTCTGTAAGTCTAGTAGCATTCTTTGCAATCTTGGTGGAGCCGGATGTAACGGCTTTGTAAATATCGCGTGTAGCGGTTTATGATCCGTTTCGCAGATCATTTCACGTCCGTAGAGATATTCGTGAAACTTGGTACATCCATAGTTGATTGCCAATGTCTCGAGTTCTATCACCGCATAATTCTGCTGTGATGTTGTAAGTGCTCTTGAAGCATATGCCACGGGTTGGTCTTCTTGCAGGAGAACTGCACCGAGGCCTTTACGACTAGCATCTACGGATAGTGTCACAGGTTTGGACATGTCGAAGTACTTCAGTACAGGACAACTTGTGACTTGTGTCTTTCAGCTCCTTGAATGCGTTTTTATGTTCGTGTTCCCAAGTCCATTGGGACTCTTTCTCAAGTAATTGTCGGAGAGGCGCGTTGATCTCAGCCATGTTTGGAATGAATTTTCACAAGTACTGTACAAAGCCCAAGAAGGAGCTCAGTTACTTGACATCGGTGGGTCGCGACATCTCTTGTACAGCTCGAACTTTCTCTGGGTCAGGTTTGACACCTTGACCTGTCAGAACATGACCAACGTAGTTAACACTACTTTTTTCTGAAATCGCATGTATCTGCATTCAATTTCTGATTGTACTTGAACGTCTCTTCCCCAAACTAGTATGTCATCGACGATCGCTTCACATCCACCAATGTCCTGTATCATGGTGGATATTGTTTTCTAGCTGGTATACCTCAGAAGCGGACTTAATTCCGAACTGTAGCCTGGTGAAACTGTATATGCCAAATGGCGAATTAAATGTGCAGAGTTTCTGACTGTCCTCTGATCATTGAATCTGCCAATACCCATGTGAAGCGTCCATTTTGCTAAACACTTTTGCCTCTGGTATGTCCGATATGATGTCCTCGATAGTTTCCATAGGATAATGTTCACGCAATATTGCCTTATTCAGTTCACGTGGATCTAAGCAAATTCTGACCTTGTTATTTGGTTTAATGATGTCACCATTGAATTCACCCAGTCTGTTGGTTCTGATTGTTTCTTAATTACGCCTGATTGTCCCATTTTCTTAAGTTGTTTCTTAACCTTTTCTTTCAAAGCTAATGGCAATTTCCGAGGCGCATGAATCACTGGTTTGACTGATTCATCAATTTGGATTTTGTACGTTGCATGGAGACAACCCAAACCATCAAACACATCTTTGTATGAGTTCATAATGTCATTTGGTACTTTGGTACTTTGATTTTCAGTGACACGGTCAACTTGATCAACACGTTTGATTAAACCAATGTCTTGGCTCGCTTTCGCACCAGAAACTGTTGGCACTTTCACATTGACGAAATAAAAGTCAATATCAAAAGTATTATCTTTGATAACGCAAGGCAATTTGACAGTCCCAAGAGATTTCAGTTTATGGCCACTGTATGACGTAAGCAGATAATTTGATTTCTTCAATGCCGTTTTCACGCCTGTTTTCTGAAATGCATCCATTGACATCACGTTACATTTTGCACCAGTGTCGATTTGCATTAGCATTGGCTTCTTGCAAACAGTCGTTTTTACCGTCCAATCGTCTGATATTTTGTTTACTGACCATTCTGTTAGCGTTCCAATGTAATTACTAGCTGTCACTGCAATTACTGTCACTGTCGTCAAGGGTGTGTACTTTACTCTTACCCTTGTGGGGGCGATATCGTTGTTTCTGCGAACGACATTCACTCGCAAAATTATTCCATTTCTTGCATGTGTTGCATTGCTGTCCAACCGCTGCACACGGTCTGCCTTCATGCTGATATCCGCAATTTTGGCATTTGTTCGATTTGTAGCTGTTATCCTGCTTTTTCTGAGGATATTTCCACTGTTGCACCGGTTTACCTGTTGATTTCCGCACCGCGTGTACATTCGGGTCTTCACCCTTCATGACACTACATTGTGTCTGTGAGAGTTCGTGCGTTCTGGCAATGTCCAATGAATGTGCAAGTGTTAATGTCGATCCGACGTTAATCAACGTTTCCCTCACTTTGGAACTGCGTACACGATTTTGTCTCTCACCATTTCACCTGCATATGTGTAGTTGCAGTCTTTGACGAGTATTTGAAGTTGTGTGACATACTGTTCAAAGGTTTCTTCACTCTGCTGTGTACGACTTTGAAACTTGTATTGGTTGTAGATCACGTTCGATCTCGGTTTCACATAGCCTTCAAATCCATCATAGTATTTCTGCAGGGTTTTCACGTCATCACCGGTTAAATTCCATGTAGAGAAGATGCTTCGGCCTTTGTCACCTACCCATAACATCAAATATGAGCATTTTTCAGCTTCAGTTTTGTCTTTCAATGGTCCTATAAATACAAACTGCACATACTGGTTCAAACGTTTCCAACTTGATTCCAAGTCTTCAGCGTCCCAGTTCATACACGGTACTGAACCACTTAAATTTTCCATTTCGACAATCCAGAATTAAAGCACACTTTTTGAAAGTCACTTAAATTCTTGAGCATTGGTACGTCAAAGTATTATGACACAACTTCTGACACCATGTTACGTTTATAATGTATATGGGTATGAATAAACCCAACACGACTATTCTTGATTATAATTGTGCATACTAAGCATCTAAAGCACGGATATGTAATTCAGTGTAAGGCCAGAATAGGTGTCCCTGTAGCTGCTATTGTAGAGGTTTAACTGCAGTGTATTCCAGCAGCCTAGAAGTGTATACTGGCTTATAGGTAGACAGTGTATGTATGTTAGTAAATATACTGAAAGGATAAAGAAACGCAGGGTAACAATATATGCAATAATTATTTAAATGCTTGGCCTAAAATTATTAAAACCGGTCAGGCGACTATCTTGGTCACTGTGCACCCAAACCGGTGCCTAAAGTTACTCAACCGTGTAGTCCACCGTACCACATATAGAATTTAAAGTGATAAAAAGCCAAAAAACACGTGCAGCATGATGATGATAAGTTCGTGAAAATATTTTGTCATACCACTTGATACGCTTGAGGTATACACATCGTTTTCCGCTATTTACACTGAATTTATAGCTCTCACAATCATGGTACGTCTGACGGAAGTTCAGAGGGGTCAGGCTATTGCATTGCTAATGCAAGGTCAAACGCAACAGCAGGTTGCTATGCAGTTCGGTGTGAATGTTTCCACCATAGAACGTCTTGTCCGTCGTCTGAGAGACCGGAAGGGTTGCCGACCGACCGAGATCGGGACGTCTCGCTTACCTACGTAATCGACACCTTACTGCCACTGAAACCGCTATTAACACGGTAGGCAATCATAATCGCCACATTCACCCCAAAACTGTAAGAAATTGATTGCGCGAGGTTGGTCTGCGAGCACGTCGTCCCTACGTTGGTCTGCCTCTCACTCGTGCACGTCGCGCGCGTCGTATGGCTTGGTTGGCGGCACATGCTCCCAGACGATTTCCAATGAGGCAAGGGAGACAAGTCTTTTTCACAGATGAGTCCCGGTTCACTCTTTTTCGGCCGGACGTTCGACGTCGTGTATACCGACGTCATGGGGAACGCTTCGCCGACGCTTGCGTTCTTGAGAGGGATAGGTTTGGGGGTGGCTCGGTTATGGTCTGGGGAGGGATATCTCATGGGGTAAAGTCACCATTGATTGTGGTAGCCGGGAATTTAACCGCCGTAAGATATAGGGATGAAATCCTCCGCCCGGTTGTTGTTCCATTTGTGCAACAGCGTCAACTAATTTTCCACATGATAATGCCCGGCCCCATGTAGCCAGAGTTTTTCAAGACTTTCTCGCTGACCATAACATTAACCCACTCGACTGGCCAGCGTACAGTCCCGATTTTTCCCCAACCGAACATCTGTGGGACGAACTTGACAGGAGGATAAGGGGGTGTCGGAATACCACTTCTAATCTCGACCAACCAAGGACTGCATTGTTGGAAGAGTGAAACAATATCCCAATAAGAAGGATAAATGCACTGATGAATTCCATGCACAAGAGAATCAGGGCTGTGACAGACGCGCGAGGGGGGCATACGAGATACTGACAAAACAGTGGATTTCACTGTGCGATATTGGGGGGTACCGTCAATTGTGATTCAATTATTAATGAATTATCGGTCAAAACCTAATGCAATTTTGGTAATGTGTTGGTAAAGTTTTTTTTTTAATACTCATATAAAATATTGTATATAACAGCAAACACATCACTTTAAATAACCTCAAATGTTTACCCTGCGTTTCTTTATCCTTTCAGTAATACATAACATCTTTCACCCCTAAGTAACTGGAATGGATTTTGATATGTTAATTTTGCAATAGAGGATCTTACATATTTAAAACGAGTTTATTTCTGTATTATACGAGTATAACAAATCATCACACAGTACATCAACAGTTACTATGTAACCAACTACCAACTACAGACCAGACCGGACTTCCACGGTTTTATTGGTGTGGCTGTAACAGCGTGACAGAACGAGATGATAACTACAGTTAATGGGCCGTCAGGTGTCAGATCGGCAGTCATACATACATCAAGATTCGAGCTTATTAATCACCTATTTTTCACCAACATCGCAAAGTACACTTATCTAGCAAAGTATACTTTGAGGGAGAAATTTTCAATTTTAAGAGAAATTTATTAATTTTTATTATATTTATTACATTATCACAGCCATTATGCTAATTGGACAGTTGAAAGAGGATGTGAACGTGTCATAGTAATTTCGAACGAAACCGACAGTGTCGTTCTGTTGCTGCGATACATGGAATACTTTTTAAAAAGACACATGAATGAATTGAGGGTATAGTATGGTGTAGGTACGAAACGGCGACTCATACCACTCCATATTTTATACGGGAAGTTAGGTGCCGCGATCTGTCAAGTTCTTGTTAAAGCGCATATCACGACCAGCGATGACCCAGTGAGCAAATTCGGTACAAAACAGAGTGCCGTTATAAGTCACCCAGAAACGTACGTAGCCAATTTCGGAGAATCCGACATTCTTGACGAATATGAAATTCAGATGGCTGAGCGTTATCTTGTGCAAGTATGGTCTGGCTCTAGGTCAAAAACAACGGAGTCAACGTTTGACGAGTTACGATTACAGTACCATACCAGACACACTGCTATAAGGGATATAGATGAACTTTCCCCAACGTCCAGTGTTGTCCGCGGACATATGTAACACAAAAAAGCAAATGATTGTCAAAACCTGTGACAACACAATCGCGCTGTTCACCCGAAAACAATTGGAATAGTATTGTTAAGACTTTCATAAGGTTTACAGGTGTTTAATTTTAGCTATACATCTGTGCCGTACACAGGTTTTTCTTAGTAATTATGGCGGCCATCTTGGATTATTGTTTGCATATCGCGAGTGATTGTGGATAAACGTGGCCAGAGTGTTATGAATTTGACAGACAGTGAAAATAAATACTGATTAGATGTATGAATGCCTTGCAGAGATAAATTGATGTCTGACAAAGTGTTTTTCCTGTTTAAAACGGCGACAATCTTGTTTTTGTGGCTGCAAATAGGAGTCTTTTGTAACACAAACAGTTGCAATATGTTGGATATACTCTAGTCAATCAAAACCGATACCAAAAGTATGTCCACGTGTTTTTTATATATGAAATTATGGCTTATCCAGTGTATTATGAGTGAAAACGGCGGCTATCTTTGATTTTCTCTCTTCATTGACGTTTGTCGCCTATCTCGAAAGTCTACCTGGGTTATTATCGTAGAATATGGGTCATATTACCAGAATCATGTGTCAAAAATCGCGCCGCGAAAAGTATATGCGGACTTGTATTAGGGAGCCTGGACTATATCAAATGAGAATGCAATATTCAGTTATTATAATGTCAAGAACGAATGCTGGTTACTATTCGACACCATCGATGTTTCATTAAAAAATGTAAATGAGTAACGTTGAGGACTGACGTTTTGTTGTACATGTGTTTCGTATATAATCTGTTGAGCAGTCACACACCGGAGAGTAGTGCTATATATAGCGTACTATACAATCTATATAGCTATATAGCTGGTAACGTGTGTGTGCATTTGTAATCGGAATTAAACAAGAGGGCCATGATGGCCCTAATTCGCTCACCTGACTCCATGAACACCAGAGGAGAATGTGACATTGAGTTCATGTGTTTTAAAAAAATTGTGCTATTTTTAGATGGCGGTCCTCTTGGATTAAGCGATGACTCTCATTTTACAAAATCTGAAAATGCTTCACCCAGCATCGGCCATGTGGTTCCTAAGAAAAAGACGTTAAAAATCTTGAATAAATGGACCTTTTAGTGGCCATCATGGATGACATAATCATCCGATTCCGACAAATATTGCACCAAAGTGATCGCCTCATTGATACCTTCAATTTGATATATGACATGACCATATTCAGTCAAAAATAAAATTTGACCCAATTTGACCCCACGGGCCACGCCCATTTTTGACCCCGGGGTCACCATTTTAACAACTTTCAAAGAGCAATGTACATCGATCATTCCTACCAAGTTTCGTCGAAATCCGGCAAGCGGTTCATGAGAAGAAGATTTTTTAAGAATTTATGCTATTTTTAGACGGCGGCCATCTTGGATTAGCGATGACCTCCATTTTAACAAATCTGAAAAGGCTTCACACATGGCCCATAACTTTTAAGTTTGGCTACCATGGGCCAAGCGGTTCATGTGAAGAAGAATTTTGAAATCTCTAATAAAAGAACGACCTTTTGACCTTTCGGCGGCCATCTTGGATGACATAACAATCCGATTTCGACAGAAAATGCACCAGAGTGATCGCCTCATTGATACCTTCAATTTGATATATGACATGACCATATTCGGTGAAAAATAAAATTTTACCCCAATTTGACCCCACGGGCCACGCCCATTTTTGATCCCGGGGTCACCAGTTTAAAAACTTTGACAAGAGCAATGTAAATCGATCAATTCCTACAAGTTTCGTTTTCGAAATCCGGCAAGCGGTTCTTGAGAAGAAGATTTTTTAAGAATTTATTTTGCTATTTTTAAAGACGGCGGCCATCTTGGATTAAGCGTGAGACCTCAAATTTTAACAAATCTGAAAAGGCTTACATGGACCATAACTTTTTAAGTTTTGGCCTACCATGGGCCAAGCGGTTTCTTGTGAAGAAGAATTTTGAAATCTCTAATAAAAGACGACCTTTTGAAACCTTTCGGCGGCCTCCTTGCCGATGGACAATAAGCCAATCGATTTCGAAAAGAAAATTTTTACACCAGAAGTGATCGCCTCAATTGGATACCTTCAATTTGTTATATGACATTTTTGACCAATTTCGTGTTGAAAATAAATTTGACCCCCAATTTGACCCACGGGCCACGGCACATTTTTGATCCCGGAGGTCACCATTTTAACAACTTTGATTTTTTTAAGAGCCAATGTACCATCGATCATTCTACCCAAGTTTCGTTCGAAATTCCGGCATGTCGGTTCATGAGAAGAAGTTTTTTAGAATTTATGCCCTATTTTTAAGGACGGCGGGCCATCTTGGTTTTAAGCGATGAAACCTCAATTTTAACAATCTGAAAAGGCTTCACCCATGGACCACCATAACTTTTAAGTTTAGCTACCATGGGCCAAGCAGTTCATGTGAAGAAGAATTTTGAAATCTCTAATAAAAGAACGACCTTTTGACCTTTCGGCGGCCATGTTGGATGACATAACAATCCGATTTCGAAAGAAAATGCACCAGAGTGATCGCCTCATTGATACCTTCAATTTGATATATGACATGACCATATTCGGTGAAAAATAAAATTTGACCCCAATTTGACCCCACGGGCCACGCCCATTTTTGACCTCGGGGTCACCATTTTAACAACTTTGAAAGAGCAATGTACATCGATCATTCCTACCAAGTTTCGTCGAAATCTGGCTAGCGGTTCATGAGAAGAAGATTTTTTAAGAATTTATGCTATTTTTAGACGGCGGCCATCTTGGATTAGCGATGACCTCCATTTTAACAAATCTGAAAAGGCTTCACCCATGGACCATAACTTTTAAGTTTGGCTACCGTGGGCCAAGCGGTTCATGTGAAGAAGAATTTTGAAATCTCTAATAAAAGAACGACCTTTTGACCTTTCGGCGGCCATCTTGGATGACAATACAATCCGATTTCGACAAAAATGCACCAGAGTGATCGCCTCATTGATACCTTCAATTTGATATATGAAATGACCATATTCAGTCAAAAATAAAATTTGACCCCAATTTGACCCCACGGGCCACGCCCATTTTTAACCCCAGGGTCACCATTTTAACAACTTTGAAAGAGCAATATACATCGATCATTCCTACCAAGTTTTGTCGAAATCCGGTTGGCGGTTCTTGAGAAGAAGATTTTTTAAGAATTTGTGCTATTTTTAGACGGCGGCCATCTTGGATTACGTAATGACGTCATTTTAACAATTTTGTAATCCCCCTACCTAAGGACCATGACCATGAAGTTTGGTGACCATAGGCCCAATGGTTACCGAGGAGAAGACGTTTGAAAATGTTCACGGACCACGGACGACGGACGACGGACGACGGACACATTGCGGTAACAATAGCTCACATGAGCTTCGCTCAGGTGAGCTAAAAAAACATGCACAATAAGACAAAGTTCGCCTAGCACAAATCTGGAGCTAGAATGGCCACACTGTCACAAGTACCGTTCTTCCAGCCACAGCAAACAAATAATGAGAACATATATACAAGTAGTATATTAAGGCCCGAACCACTACAGTCGGCATTTGTCGAGTAATATGTCGGTAATATATGTACCTCTTGATTGTCGGTCACGTCAACGGTAATAATGGTTAAATGTACTTGTATACTCGCTGGCTTATTTTCGGTCATTACCGATACATGTGTCACAGGGTCAGATATGTTATATGTGGCTATATGGCAATTAATTCAACATGCGCCCCTATTAGTGTATACCTTTCACTTTACGCCCCGTTTATGTCACGTGAATCGTTACGTATTGTTCTTGTTCTTGTTCTTGTTCTTGTCGTCCATTTTATTGCGTGTCTGTAATTCATTTGTCCACACATGTCATGTGATACGTCTCGTTGTATGTTTCTTCCCCGTACTGTGACGTCATAGCTTGTATGTATGTTGATTGGATGTAGCCGTGCATGCGTAAAATATAATTTTCCGCGCGAATTAGCCTTCAGCCGGTAATATCTTCACCGAGACATCAAACTAGTCGTAGCGGTAATGCATTATTATACTATTTATTGACATACAATATTATACCATATATTTTTTCGGTCACCCATAATAAAATGTAAATATATATATTCAAATATATATATGCAACATACACTACCAGGACTGAACCCACAGTGTGGACTGTTTCTTTATCATCCATACACCTGTGACACATGTAACAAGGATTTTCTAAAAAGGAAATATAAATATTGTAGAATTACTTTTCGTGATTGTCATTTCGACGACGCATGGAAGTAGGTATGATTCGTCCTTCGCCAGGCGACCGCCTACTTAAATGGGTCATTGGACAATAGGGACCAAGTCCCTGATGGCATCTTCATCCACTGAGTCAATTGGGAACATATATAGAGAATAATAGGTTAGTGCCGTGCATGGGAAAAACATATCTGGCAAGGCTCAGGAAACGGGATGGGTGATGCTATGCAGAACACACATCCCGTTTACGTGCCGCGCCATATATGTTTTCCCATTCACGGCACTAACCTACTATTCTATTTATCCCAGCATCACCTACAAAGGGCTGTAAAATGCAAAAATAGTATTGACTTGATATCAAAAATGTTTCACGGCACCGTGTTTCACGGCACATACACACACTGTGTTGACGGGATAATATGGGATTTCCCACTCGACATTAAATGCCTAAAGACCTGAGTATCATGTTTCCCAGTCTGACGCTACCGATCTGGTCAGGATAATGGATGGAATTCGTTCTGCTGCGCCGTCGAGACGGCTACGTCCAGTTTCAGATAGATCATTTCAGTATGTTCGCTGTTTTCTATAGTATGAAGAGTTGGTGAGCTATTTTGCTGGAATTTGAAGACACCACACTAGCACTCACGTCGGTGGATATTGACAATTGAACAGTATGCCCAAATGAACCTGACGATATTAGTGATGTGATTGGAAAACTGGCATTGCTAACAACTTCTTGGGCATCCCTGACGTTATAATTGGTGGAATTTGTCGGTTTGACATAAAACCGCCATACCGACAAACCACGTCAATACTTATACCGATGATGCCACGGAACTATTTGTAATGCAAGTTTCTCGTGATTTGCCAAGTTCGCTAACTTATTTATAGGACTGGTATATTGATGAATCTGTTTCGTCATAGTTTAATAATTAGAACCCAGTGCCTTTCATCTCATATTATTGGTGGAGAATCCATGTTGATTAATGTCAATTGATGTCTCTCTCATGACCACATCAATTGACATTAATTAGCCCCTTCTTCCCCTGACTTTTTCAATTTCTTCCAGCAATGTGTTTTATCCCGCCAACACAGTGCGTATGTGCCGTGAAACACGGTGCCGTGAAACATTTTTGATATCCAGTCAATACTATTTTTGCATTTTACAGCCATTTGTAGGTGTTGACGGGATAAATATAATAGTAGGTTAGTGCCGTGAATTGCAAAAAATATCTGGCGCGGTACGGAAACGGGATGTGCTCGGCAGAGCCTCGCCCATCCCGTTTCCTGAGCCTTGACAGATATTTTTCCCATTCACGGCACTAACCTACTATTCTCTATAATGCATGCATATTCGATTGGCTTATAACGCCGTTGTTGTATCCTTAGTATGAGTGCCTTACATGTATTATTATTGTTACGCGTATCCATTATACAAGGTGTATGATCACGTGGTACTAACAACAACAAGTACTGAAATTTCCAGAATCCATCTGATTCAAAGTACGTATTCTTTTATAGTGTCCTTATTACGTAACGGATTTTGATGAAATATGGCGCATCGAACGCGAAGAATCGATGACCGTGTCTCCGACACGGAAATCGATTCTTCGCAAAAACGACACAAGTCTGTGCCAATTAACTCCCTGGATCACCAAATGCAGCTCATGAAGACGCGTTTGCTGCGCCATATTTCATCAAAATCCGTTTCATATTAAGGAAAATATCAGATAATACTTTCAAGATTTCAACACTTGCAGCCACTGTTGTTGTTGTTATAACCACGTGATCATGTACCTTGATCCTTAGTATGAGTGCCTTACAAGTATTATTATTGTTACGCGTATCCACTATAGTCGTTGCTTGCATTCCAGTTGACTGAAACAGCTGCTTTTCGCTGTTCACATATCCCAACATGCTTGGTCTGTGCAAATTCTGATTATCCGTGTATAATGTAAATGTGAATGGAAGCAATTTGGTGTCTCTTTTACGAATCACTCACCGTAACAAATGTGTAATAGAGTGTTCATGTGCAGTGAATGAGTTGTCATCTATGTATGCATACCCGTCATTCTCACAATCTGCTATGTGTATTGTTTCTGGGACCGTGGATATTACAGCGTATAGTTAAGGGCAATGTCTTGAGGAATCGACGTTACTTTTACACATAGTACAAACTAGCGATATTCACTCGTTACTGAAGCCACAAAAACAATGTGAAGCGTATAACGAGCAAGACGAGTCAAGTTCGGAGGCCCAATCACGCCAGACTTAAAAGACAAGACGACAAGATCCCACACAACCCGAACCACATGCGGACGAAAGGCGGACGAAAGGCCTAAACAGCGATTCCAGACGGCGAGCGGGGATTGGGGTGGGGGGGGGGGGTCGCACTTTAAAGACAACGCCTGTCACAAATGAGAAGAACTAGACAGTCATCGCTATTTTTGCCGTCGATTACCAATGGCTGCCGCGGTGGCGTATATAACAATACTGATACTAAGAGACCCGTGGTTTGAACCGCGGCTGCCTAATGACAATTTTGACTAGTATTATCATCAGTATCCCGGCATGCGCTGTATGCCGTGGGATACATGTATGTAGGTTTTTGCCTTTCCAACTGGTCGTTCACCCGTTATACACGACTACGGAGTGGCAAGGTCAAATGAATGTTTAGTTACAGTTATGGCAATAGTTGAGCTAATGTTTTTATTTTCGGTAAATGTCTAGAAGAGCGATCAGTGAACCACTGCTCAGTTCATCTAGTTTTAACTTACGTATACATGTATTATACTCGAATGAACAAATATATCCTATGTTATACTTTCATATTTCGCGAAAAGTATAATATTTGTAATTACCAATGTCTAGATACTGATTTGCACGGAGTATCATTTCTGCAAACCAAGCTTCGACTTACTCGTGAACGACTTTCAGTAGCAATTATCATGTATCAGTATGGCGTGCACAACTTTGAGGGGTTATACTTTATACCGTATGTTATTATCTAAGCATATGAATCGTACAAAATTAACAAACACAAAAACAACAACAAAGCTGTATCAGAAATTCAACAGAGAAGTTAACGTCGTCAAAAGTATCATGGATTAGGGCTTCTATATTGTGTTGTTCAACCGAAAATCTTTCGCTGGCTTACACTTAGGCTGTCCAAATTAATATCCGTTAATCACCTACCTCGCGGAAGCATACATCGTACGAAATGTAGAGGTGAATTATTGTGTTTTCATATGTGTCGATTATTTTATGTTGTCCGCACAAAAGAATCGTCACATATCGAAACAACGCAATGCACTTCCAACACCGACATGTACGTATTCTGGTATTTTATGAATATTGTGACTTTAGTGAATTGGTCAGTTGTAAGATTACGAGTCGTGTGTAGACCTTTATTTCCAAGTATCCAGCATATTCATGTATATGACATAGTGAACTAACGACACCTACAACGAACTCTAACCAACATGTTATATATATATTATTATCTCCGCTACATATTTAATATCTTCGAACTGACAAATGTCAAGTTACGTTCTTAGTCATCACTCATCAGAGACAAATCATCAGCACCCAAGTGGTAAGATCTCACATTGGTGTAGATTTTTCAAATTATTACCAAATGTACGTAAATAATCCAGTGCAACATTAACTGTATGCTACACAGTCCAGATTAAACTGCAGAATTTAATTACCACGGAACTTTGAACAACTAAAATGTTCGTAAGTGCAACTTTAGGATCGTTTGGAAATTTCATTGATGGATTTACATTTATTGAGCATAGGCTGCATAGTCGTACGAAGTTTAGTGAAATGGGCCCCCATTGTTGGTTCGTTGTCCCACCTAGCGGCATTCGGTATGGCGTCTCTCCAAACGTCATGCTAGAACTTGTATTGCTGCGATCCTAATGTCACCTGACCCCGTTAATATTCATGATCTATTTGTAAAAACATATATACTTGTACGATTTTTTTTTCTAAAATTGTCAATTTTATTCGTGTCTATTTGCTGAAACTGAATAGATCAGCAGCAACACATTTTGGCTGTCATAAGTTGTTGAACGAATTTGAACGAATTTTAACAGTTAGTCGTATGTCTTTCAGTTAATGACAATTGGTGGAGAATCCGTGTAAAGATGCCGGGACATGTAAACATCTTTCTTGGTACCTTCATTCATTGAGTCTTAACGCATACATTGACGGTTAGTTTATATCGCCGATGTCGTTTCCGTAATTTCCATGTATTATGTGCTTATACTTTCAATTAATGTTATAGATAATCATAATCCCCGGTTACTTCCCAGTTGTCTTCCGTCACGCAAGGTAAATATATGTAGATGTTAGAAAATTGGTGTCGCATTGACCAGTAGCCTATTTCACCAACATTGCAAAATATACTTTTCTAGCAAAGTATACTTTGAGGGAGTAATCGTGTATTTTTCCTGAAATACATTATTTCATATAGAACTAACAACTGCATATATTTGATGATTAAAAGTATGCAGAATTATTATTCTGAATGTATTACATTATCACAGCCAAATTGGCTGTCATAATGTAATACATTCAGTATAATAAAACATAATACATTTATCCTAAAATTGAAAATTTCTCCCTCAAAGTATACTTTGCCATTTAAGTATACTTTGCAATGTTTGTGAAATAGGCTACAGGATCAGTCGCGGTAGCAGATTTGTACGAGTGTGTATGTGCAGTACATGTGTTGTTGTTCCTGTAAGAAGACCCATCTACATAAATTGCTCCGTGTACAACATATCGGAAACCCGCGAGTCGAACCTCTGTTGCCATTGGACGGTCTAACATAACATGAACTGTCTACTACTGTTTCAATTTGCACATGAACATCTCTTTTCTGATCCATATATAAAGTTTGGTTGCCCATACAATACCACAGCGATCGAGATGTAGATCTACAATTAGAAATATACTTGGAAAGTCTACATATATATTGCCCAATACGAACAAATCGTAGACGCAAATCAATTAGTATTCATATAGCTGCTAGTACTGTATGCCATGGCTTTCTGACAGCACAATCAAAAGGATTGTGTCATATAATAACTAGTCGACAAAAACATTTCGACAGCACGTGTTGAAACTGTATCTGCAACATAGACAAGATGTATTCATCAGTATCTATGGAATGAATGACCTTGTTCATGAACTACCGTTCAAACACATTACACCAATCTTCATCTTCTCATGTACATGTACCACATGTGACACGGCTCAAGCTTTAAACAGTGGCGTCTTCGGTGTGTTTGCATGAAATATAATATGCCTTAAAAGTCCATGTGACGTGAGCAACTATGAGCAAACCTGTTGATTAAAGGTTATTTAACTGTATATTTGTATCGGTTTTCTGAACATAAATGACCCTATGTGTGGCCTGAAAAAATTAAAGTGAAAATAAAAAGAAATATATTTTATTATTTCGCCCGGATGCGCTCGCGATTAGCAGTCACGTGACAAACTTGTTTTCACTGAACACTACGTCATCGATTACGTCAGCCATTACATTCAGTTTTTACGTTGTTAAATTCGGTTAAATGTGATTATCGTGCATGTACGCCGTATGGTACTGTATTGCAGTGTTTATGGTGATTATGTAGAAGTGTGCAATGCTGAAACTATCTTGTAATGACGAGTTTCAAGGGTGTTTGTCCTTGTGTCGTATATTGAATAAAATGGCAGTCAGTGGTAACTATGAATCGGTGAATCGAATTACGTCACTACTGATGGGTTTCCACATTGATGACGCCATACTAGTAGGGTCAAACTGATACATGACCACAAAAGAATTGCAAGAAAACGTTTGATACTGTTTTTCTGTAGTATAAGGTCTGGTGAAGAACATATCGAAAGTTGGCCAAAATCGGACCACCAGAAAGTGTCGAAATATGACGTCATAAAAGATGGCCGTCAATGTTTAAAAATGGCTAAACGTTAGTCCTACATGTTAAATTCAACAAGTTCTCACACATTTAAGTGTGAATATTACCTATAATATTCATTATTTTGCCAAATGAATAATTCCCGGAATCGTGGATTAAAAGTGTTAACAATGAGGACGTCCATGAAACCGTCGAGATTTAGCGTTCCATATCATGAATTAAAGACGCTCATGAACGTGGTTTATATTTTCTAATTTAAATATCAGTCACTTTTGTCTTTAATTTCATCGTCATCTGAAACTGAATCTTGGGACACATTGTCACAGTTGCCATTTTGTCAATGTCCACAAGCTGTGGTGCATTCAAGCCCATGTTTTTTGCAGCTACATTTCAATGTGCTGCATCCCGAGGAACAACTGCATCTGATCATTTTAAGCAGTTGGTCTGGTGCGGGACTATTGTCCATCATGAGTGGAACGAGTTTACCCCCTTGTACATCCCAGCCCCATTTAGTGGGATCCATGCCTTCATTATTGCCCATCCACTGCATGACTTGTAAGTATGTCCGTCGAGAGTGACGATTTGTGGCCAAGGTTCTTGGGGGCAGTCTTTCTGGTTTCACAAAAGTCTTTGCTGCGGAGACTTTCTTGCAAAGGTAACCATAGCACAATGACACTAGAGACGCAGATTGGGTTCCATTGAACAGGGAGACCATTGCTTTGCAGCCAGTACTTTCTACAGTAGCTTGGTCTGTAGTTGGTGTACAGAAGATCTTTGAACATGCGCGCAAGACAGAATCGCCCTTGACAATTTTTTGGAAAACAGACTTCTTGACGACCCCAAATAGTCTTGAAGTAGTGTCGCAGCCAGAGAACGCATGGACAAACAACATGCCAGAGCCGACATCATCACCAACCGACTGTTTCAGAACTTTGATGTTATACACATTTAATTTGTATTTGTCTTTGTCGGACCTAAAGAAAAGATCACTTCAGTCTTTTGTTGCGTGATACAATAGCAATACCAATAAGTCGGTGTCTTCTCCAATCAGGGTTGTTGATTTGTAAGACGACATTGTAATCTACATCTGCGTCTCCTTCAGAGTGGGTGACATGGCAACCTTTCTGTCGCAAACGTTCTGCGATCAGGTGGATGAGGGCCCGTTTGTTCATGTCATTTGAGAGGAAATCTTCATTTTTCCCAACAAATTTTGTTGCATCTGATATGTTGACCTTATTGGAAATTTTGGTTTTTCAACGCTGGTGCGTATTGTCCTCCACTGTATCCATCAAAGACAATGGTGGCCTTGCCATAGAGATTGGACGTGAATGAAGCACAGGAATCGGCAATTGAACTGTAGGCGACTCCTTCCTTCCATTTGAGTCGATATAGTAGTGAACCTCCACCAAGTACATTTCGGATAGCATCCAGAAGTTGTGCTGTATCTGGCTTCCGTAATATATATTTTGCTTCAAACAGTGCTGGTGGATATGGTGAAAGTTCATACTTCATCACTTCATCTAGGCCAAGATCTTCAGACTGCGATACCACCAGAAACCTCTGAAACAACAGAGCTGGTTCAATGGTTCGGTCCTCAATGACCTTGATGGCACTAGCTGTTGCTAGTATCTTGACTTTAGTCTTCTTAAGTCTGTACGAATATGAAAAGACGCATTGCCCTTCCATTTGTTTAACTATGTCTCTTCCAACAGCAAACAGATCTTGAACGTTTACATCCTTATCAGCATGTATTCCTGTGATAATGTTTCTCAATGTCGTCTCCTCCGAGAAGGGAGAATGTTCTTCAAGCTTGGCTGCAAGTTTTGACATGTCCACATTGTCTCTCTCCATTCGCGATGCAGTTGTCTCCTTGTGGTGTTCACTTGTTGTGTACACTGTGTTATTGAAGTCCTGTATGGAATAGTTGTAGGCTGAGGATATTGGAGCAGACATTGTCCAAACGGCTCGTTGGTGTTCAGTCATGCCACTTCCTCTAGTTAACCCACCTGTACTTATCAGGGACCGCATCAGAGTCTGCTCAATCACTAAGTCGGAGCCAATGCCAGCCCAGTACTGATTGGTGACCCTTATTACATGGAATCCATTCAGCAATTTCTGGAACACTGCAGGCTTTTCAATTTATATTGCCTCAACTGTCTGCAGGTAGAGATACGCAGATTTCAGATAAAGATTGCAGCAGCAAAGATTGGTAGGCACTCAGATATAGCGTGGAGGTGCATTTTCACTGCACGACACTGTGCGATCAGCTTTGATTATCTCACGAGCAACTCACAACATTTGTTGATAGTTCAGCCACAGTTTGCTCGTCTCTGAAATATTGGATAATTCACACTTTTTATAAGCCGTTACGTTTACAATTCTTTCGATGCAATCTGATTTCAATAAAGTGTCTAAGTAAATTTCACCGGCTTCCTGTAATGTGTACACACTCTCGAGTTCATGTATGTGATCTGTTGCGTAAAAACACTGACTGACAAGGAGATTTCCACGAAATGAACACTGCTCAGCTTTTCCGCTCATCATGTGTACGACTGCATTTCCGCCGTATATCGTCTCGAAGATGTCTTTGAGCCCACTTCAATCCATTAATGTTCCTATAGCACCCAGCAAATTCATAAATGTGTGGAAGCTTCCTACTAACAGCACAACATCTCGTATTGGACTATTGTGAGGAACCTCGTGTATTATCTCGGAACCTTTCCAGAAGAGTGGCTGGTCAAATGTAACAACCGGTGGGGCGTTATACTCAGATGGAAGCTTGCAAATATACTCAAGAGTAGAGAAGATACATGTCTTGTCGCCCGGGTACATGTCGATCATTGGAAGGAAGACTATCGATGACTGTCCAGGATGGTCTAATTGCTTGTGCAGTACGTGCATCATGCCTTGCAAATTTGGTACTGGTTGACTAAACCGAAAGGATACCTCCCACAATATGTCAATAGTATGACCCACATCGATTAGACCTGCCAGTGGTTGGAATTGTATGCTACAACGTAATTGCTTTGCAAAACCGTACTCCACAATGTCCACTTTTGTTTCGACAATAACATGTTATTCGGAGAGTTTTCGTCTAAGTATTGTTGGAGTAATTTGTTGGCTTGCGGTTATGGCTGCTATCATCCCCAATGCCATGAAATGTACCTTTTCCATCTAGTGACACAATGTTGTGATCGACATTATCTGCTGCAAACAACAACATCGTATCGGCCATATTGACATTACCTAAAACATCAGGGGCAACTGCGGAAGCAGCGTTTTCCTCAAACCTTTGAACTTCTGAGTATGAGGAGCAATACTCCATGCTGGACAGGATGTCTATCAAAAACCTTGATCGGAAGTGATGATGCATTTGAACAGCGAGCCCGATTTATAACGGCATAATTAAAGCCCTTGGACGAACTGCTTGAACAAGTACTTGTCCAATACTGGCTTCTTTCTGACGGGTGTCCTTTCCGACGAGAATATTTTGAAGCAGACAGCGCAAATTAGGCGCAATGTATCCTAAAGCAGATTTGAGTTCAAGGTCTGTAGCTTTCGGATACTCGTCCGTTAAAGGTGTAATAATGGTTTTGATATCACTTTTGATGAATTTGGCGGCAGTTTCTATTATACTGGCTTCTTTCTGACGGGTGTCCTTTCCGACGAGAATATTTTGAAGCAGACAGTGCAAATTAGGCGCAATGTATCCTAATGCACATTTGAGTTCAAGGTCTGTAGCTTTCGGATACTCGTCCGTTAAAGGTGTAATAATGGTTTTGATATCACTTTTGATGAATTTGGCGGCAGTTTCTATTATCGCTTTCTTAGGACCTTCCTCGTCTTCCTTATTCGGCATGTTGCAGTAATTCCGCATTTGCTCTGGAATTTTCCACAACTTTCAATTTTATTTACAAAAACAGAATGTCTACGGCGAAAATCTCAAGTGCGATAAGGTCGGCTTCCTCATACACTGGCTCTTTTATTAATTAAACTGACAATTTACGGGCCCAGTTTTGAAAATTTTATTCATTTATGCATCATATATACTGTTTACCGCGTTACGAATATAAGTGTTATAACCCTACAGAAATACGTAATGACGTCATTTTCGACGGCATGACGTCACATGAACCACTGATATCATAACAACAAAGTATACATTTAATAAAACAATGAATATCAGCAATAATGTTCACACATTATTTGGCAAGAAAGTGTTTTATTTAACAGATACGAGAGATTTTAGTCATTTTTTATCAATGGCGGCCATCTTTTTTGACGTCACATTTATACCCTTTCTGGTGGTTAGATTTCGGCCAACTTTTGATATGTTCTTCTCCAGACCTAGTAGTACGGAAAAACACTATAAAACGTTTTCTTGCAATTTTTTTGGGGTTAGCGGAAAAATTTCCCACGTTGACCCTACTATACGGCCAAGATAACTATAAAGCTGAGTGAGATAGTTCCTATTCTGTCTGCTGTCTTGTTAAACACACTTGTATACTGTATTTTGTCTTGCTTCATGGGCCATATGGCTTAAAGCTATTGTTAATAAACACACATATGTATCTGTAGTATGGAATAATCAATTCCCTCGACTTTCTGCTTACAACATGGAAAGTTGGCATGTAACTGCGATAATTAAGACATTAAATATATGTTTATGACCATTGACAAGTTGCGACTGTATACATACACTGTTCATTGATATGTATCAATATTTTTTTTGTGAAATGCATCTTCGGAGGTACCATCTGAGACACACATAGTTAATATGGCAATCTGGCATTCATATAAGAAAATCAAACAACACTGGGGGTACACAACCTTTATTGGCTAAACATGGCTATTCAACACAACAATCACTACAAAATAACTATGAATGTGGTAAATTGTAAGTGTTAATCAGGTTAATTTAATGAAGAACAACAAGTATGCACTATCATAAGTGTTTAAATGGATTTCGTAACACATTTTCTTACAATATATCAAAAACACAAACTGACCATTAAGTACCGGAAACAATATACAAGAATGTACATTTATTCTGGCTTATAACATGCAATACAGGATTGACATACACACTTGCTATTCAGTGCAGTACAGCGAGACGATAAATAAAGAATTTGTGTACTTTCATCTTATTTGAGGAGCTGTGAATGTGAAACTCGAATTTGGACAGTTTAGTGAAATACAATGTACATTGAAGAAATAAAGAGTGCTAGTACTTACGGAGGTCGCATATAGGAACCTGGTTGATGGGTTACACTGTCGTTTTAACTCTGGTAATACTATACAGTCATGATTACAAAGTATACACACATATGCCTTGAAATCCTGGAATACGTGAATTACAATGAAGTACACCGGACACCCTGGGATCCACATGGCGTTCCGTTTGAAGATGTTCCCCTAAAGGTGGTACAAACTGTAATTTAGTATACTAACAACGTTTAAATTATATATTAAGAGCAGTAATATATGGTTAATTATTTCCCTCTATTCAGGCATACAGGAACATTTCATGTGACCAGAGAAAACCGTTGATGTCGTCCTAAACTTTGTGGCCATGACTCGAGAAATGGGGATTATGGCATTTGCGACCAGTGTAGCACACTTCTATAGCCTGATAACGATCTATATTACTTGTTAGAGACATGACTGGTGTTTCATTGATGGAATGGCGAACAGCGCAGTTCCTGATCAGACTGTGCGGATGCACATGCGGATCTGGATATCTACACTGGTCGCAAAACCAATAAGGTCCAGTAACAACAACATTTCAGTGCACAGATAATAAAGCACGACAGAATTTGATGCAAATATCAGCCAGATGATACCCTATGATGGCATTTCTGGCCAATCTAGTTCCTGATCTGCTAGCGCGTTCCAGCAATCCGACCAGGATCTACCATTGTAAATGTTTTGTTTGTTAGAATGTAGACGTTTGTTCCTCCGATTGAACGGCGAACATTGCAGACCAAGACTACGTGATCTGGATCCATACTGGTCACAAATGCCATAAACCACATTTCGTCAGTCACCTGTTAATCTGTTGGCCTCTTCCATAACAATATCCTTGTCACAAACAACTAGATTTATGTACTAACACGCCACTATAAAATGAGCCAACTGTGTTTTCGAACAGCGTAGCCCCAGATCCGCCTGTAGACTCACATATGCTGATCAAGGCCTACACTGTTCAGTACTGCGTTCGAGGAAAATGTTAGAAGCACACCAGATTGCACGAGTGTGCAACCTGTTGTGCTTCGAACGTTTTCTACACTGATCAAAACTCATTAAGCCACATTTTCCTGTCACCGGCCATACTTGATCATACAGGTTAGCCGGTAACTGTGCGAGCGTACAGTTGAATGTATTAACATGATCTACACTGCGTTGTATTAGTGTATTAGACCTCGATCTGACGAAGCACGGCTGATTTCTGTTCTGAACACTGTTGACACTAACAACGAACAGTGTAGGTGCTCTCATACATATTGATTTAGGGTACGATGAAAGTATGGCGAACAGTGTAGACCCTAATCAGAATGCATGTAGGAGCATGATGGTCTGGGTCTACATTGGTTGCAGAGACAATACACCTGGTTTTGTCAGATCGTAGATCAAAGTGCGTGTATGCGTGCGTGTGTGTATGCGTGCGTGCGTGTACGTATGTGGTTTTGACAGGAGGCGGCCCAAAGCCACAACTGCACTGGGTAGCTATAATTGCAATATACGTGTTTGAACTATACTATGCTATTATTAAAATTCTCACAAGTTTAACACAACACCAACACCCATATATACCATAACATTTAGACATTTGAATTATACATAAACACAGTACGTACAAATAAGTAAAACTATCTGTATGTTTATAACGACATAGCACATTCTTAATAAACAAAAAGCACCATAAAGTACATTCACCACCAACCATAACATGTTTAGCAAAAACTACTAACACGTATGTACAGCAGGTTACACATATGTAAACCATAAAAGAATATACGATTATACATCGTGTATAAATAATATATCCTTTTATTTAAAACTTTCAATAAAGATCACTTCCTTTAAAACAACGTTTCACAACAGCACCTCCGAGAGTGTCCGCATTCAACTAGGTCAATATGAAATGTCAATTATCAGCTTCATACTGCCTCACTATGTCTATACGACTACATGAGCCCAGTCAACCATGCTCTCGAGATTCGTCCCAAACATTGTATGGGTATGCGGTGGGATAACTAAGAGCTCGGTTTTTCCGCGTGTACGAAGAGATAATCCGCCTCGTATATGCGGACAAACGACAGACCGTACTAGAGGATTACACAGTTGCAGTATATACATATTACAGGTATATGTCTGTACACTATAGTTTCCTATGAACACCCACACGCCATGGACACTCTCAGACGCTGTTTGACCCCGCAGTTACGGGGCCTTAGAGGAGGGGCCCGCAGTCCATAATTGCTGTTGTTTGATTCGTTTTACAGGGTTTGTATCTGTGCATGTTGCATCCGCCTTCCTCTTGCCGTGCTTCCCGTTTTGATCTTTGGATGGTTCCATCTGTAACACGTGGAATGAATATTATAATAACCATGATATTAAAATTATGATATATTACGAGTTCAAACCTGTGTTATTTATGATACCCCTATCCATAGTAAAATGTCTGACGTGTCAACACCTCTTTAACATTTTCAAATTTCATCCATATCTTGAATTATGTAACGACTCCATTTTCAGTGAAATTATACCCAGTATGTCTTTCGTAATACCATATCTGCGAGAAACAAGCGTAAAGGAACTGGGTCTCAGATATGCCAAGAAAGTGCTGGAACAGAGTAGGAACAGTAGTTTAACCCTTTTCCTGTTTTGCGATATTTCGACTCTTCCAAATCGAAAACATCTGAATAAAAGAATCAAATGCTGGGTCAAATGATGGTTAAATTATCTGATAGAGTAGAAAACATTGTGGGAAAAGGAGAAATTGCTTGTTACAAGCAATTTCTCCTTTTCCCACAATGTTTTCTAAAGACATCTTCTGCAGAGGCGTAAAAAGTCGTTTCTATCAGGGAAAGGGTTAAATTGTAGATTTGTATCGTACGTCTTAACCCAGCTGTTCATATGTATATAATAATGAGAAATTGCAAAATACTAGTTATTTTTTAGCATTATAAACATGCCTTACAAGCACTATCATTACATTAATTGCACGTGCGTCTACAATGTAGTATATTATAGTAGTATCATTTCAAAACAAAAAGTAAAATAATATCCACATGTTTTCCTTATTGATGCATGTATAGCTAAAATTTCGAAGTTTTCTCCCCTATTTATCAAAATTTCTGATATAAGACATAGTCTGACACATAGGCGCTTGAAACCAAATGAATAAATATATTATTGGGCAAATTCCAGTCATATAATGCCTCTAAATGCGGCCATTCATAGCATACAGTGGATATACCTAGGTTCTGGATAATAAACCTTCGTTGGCTAGTTACTAGAGTTATAAGCATATAAAACAATTATTCAAAACTTTTTAAAACAATAAACTTATCGTAAAAGTGCTATGGAACCAGATTTATCTAAAAGTCCCGCTTGTTTCCATGTCGTCCATTTTGTTAGAAAATAGACTGCGACCTTATAATCTGGATTTTTGTTCTTGGGTTATTCTCATCCTGTACTGCGGCGCACCATCGGGTCAGTGTAAAAAAAATGGTTATCCAAATTATCAGAAGAGTGTACAGTAAACAATTTTCCACCATTTCCTTTGCCAGTCATAAATGACAGTAATAGTATTACAAGGCTAATAATCATAATGCAAGATGCTTTCAGATCACGTTTAATTTTCTTGTGGTACATGCTATTTTACCTTATTCATTATGGTGCACACTACAGGCGGCATTTATACCAACAACAAGATAATAACAACCTACAAACTGTAGCATATCATTCTGAGCATTTTATAATCAACAGAGTAATAAATTCTACTAAACACACAGAGTTGATATCTACATCTGGGTAATCAAATATAATTCTGTGTTACTTGTTTATTGTTTTTCCTACAAGACCCCCCCCCCCCCACCCCGTATAAAGAGTAGCTCTATTATGGTAATTTGACAGCTACCAGTCTGTGTTTACATGACCTTGACTTCTCAAAATAGCTAAAGAATGACAGACAGAACCATGCTTTGTAAATCTTGTTCAATAATTATGTTTATGACTGGACAAAAGTGGGAATATTTGAAATACAACATTTTGAAGGTATTTCAGAAATTTTGATTAAAACCTTACGTGACCAAGGGCGATGTGGAACTTTTTTTTCCGTTTGACAGATAGGTGTTATCTGCAAAAAAATGTCCGGGACTTAACTGACCGTGAACATTTCCGTGATTAGTGACAAATGCGGTTTACGAAAATTCCCAATGCGGGGGTAATCTCGACAAATGGTTACGCTACTGTAGTTCACCTATGATTAAATATTGGAGAATTATTGTACACAGTTTCGTCTAGATCGATTCATCAGTTCAAGAGTTTGCTTAAATAATTTGAGACATCTTTCCATGGCGGCCATCTTGAATTATGTAACGACTCTATTTTCGATAAAATTATGCCCTTGCTTATTTTTCGTATTACTTTATCTATGAAAAACAACATTTAATATATAACTCACCGAGCGCTGCATCTCCTCTGCCAAAACACTAACTTCTTGCAATGTCTCCAGGAACGTTCCAATTTGTTCGCCAGGTAAGGTGAAAATGCCCACCTTCTCCTTGTCGAACATGGGCCCGCGCTTCGTTTTCTTTAATTCAATGATGTGGAACCACATTCGGCCTTTGTGCATCGTTATCCAAGCCTCGTGCGTTTCACTAAGTACAAAGTGTGTTCTCTTCGGCACGCCTTTCTCCATGTACACTTTATAACGCAACCCCGAGGCCGTGTGACAGTCCACCATTGTGCCTGCTTTATTCCCACGACGTCAATCTCCTCTTGTTTCAAAATATCGCACTCACTTTAAATTACAACTCGGTAAATCTCTCGTTTCTCAATATAACATTTACAATCACATATAATCGTGGTAAATACGTCCAATACATTCAGCGGTTCATGCAGCTATGAGCGCGCGCAGTAAATCCCGCTATTATACTGAGCCGCGATCCGTGTGCAAAACACAATCGATACTCCGATTTGAGTGGCGGAACGTTTGAAATCGAGATTAGCATATTATCATTTTTACAGGTTTATTGGCCGAGACAGTCACGTGGTTCGTAATCAGTTGGCAGAGAGCCGAGAGCGATTGCAACAGATTGTGAAATACCTCTACTCCGTGGGGTTAATATATAGGAACATTCATCGCGTGAAATTGGCTCATGAGTTATATCAGGGGCGGATCCAGGATTTCACGTTAGGGGGGGGGAGGGGGGGGGGGGGGGGGGGGGGGGGGGGGGGGGGTGGGGGGGGGGGGGGGGGGGGGGTGGGACTTCTTAATTGAAATAGTTGACTATATTTTAGAACCGGCCGTGATTGATCGATTGATTGAATTCCACTAACATGCATCGTTAAGATGTGAATTCTTGAAAAGTGGATTCACGGCTAAGATACGCATACCCTCCCAGTCTCCTGTGGCCGTTGTTGAACGTAAATTGTATGGGCGACACCAGCATTTTTTGAAAAGGGTGCGCCTTTCATCTGTGAAGCAACGGAACTATGTAAGGGGTCCATGGGTTGCGTCCAGGGGCAACGCCTGGACTCCTTAAATATTTCGGTTGCATCACATCCCCGGAACTTTTTTTTTTATTTCTAGAAGCCAAATGCTGCGTTTGAGCATGTTTAGACAACACGTACCTAGCTCCTGGACAAAGAGTTTTGGGCTAATTTAAGACTGAGTGTATTGGCATACTGCAATACGTACAGCCTCGCTTGACTGTCCTTTGACAGTAGCGCATTTGAATGTTCTGAAAATGGCTATCACAGACCTCATTTCGTAAACAAAATTCCGGCTTGCTCCAAAACAGGTGGTTCGTACAAACCCATCCAACCTCCCCCGACGACGCTCTTGGGCTGTATGTAGCACACATAACATTGCGCATATGGTCAATTATTAAAGATCGTATCGTACGGACTAGGTGACCAGTGTAGATCTCAAGATACAGTCTACACATCTGCTCAGTTGTAACCAAGATCTACACGGCTACTGCTGTCAGCGGAGGAAACTACACGTACATTATATGTACAGTGAAACATCTCTAAACCGGACACCCTAGGGGGTCCCCAGGGTGTCCGGATTAGAGAGGTTTCACTGTAAATCAGGCATTTGATCATTATGAGCCATAGTTGTGTGCTATGAGATCACGAACAGACATTGCCACCTGGAATATAAATGACCAAGAAACTCCAAAAACTACCAAAACTAAGGTGTTTTATTGGTGTCCGGTTTAGAGAGGTTCCACTGAACTAGTGTGTGTGACCAGTCTCAGGAAACATGCTGTATGTCCAGTGTTTGACCAGTGTAGTTGCTGATCAGCTGGGACACCCATGTAACATAATAGAGACATACACTTCCCGATAAAGACACCAGCAATGAGTCCATAAACTCAATGGCGAGCAATGTAGGCCCTGATCAGACTGCGCATGTGCTGATCCGTGACTGCACTGGTCGCAAGCTCGCCGCTTTTTTGTCAGTATGGCAGTTATATTGGCAAGTTATTTCTTCAGTATTTCTTTAACAAAATTCCAATTATACTTTTGTGTTTCAACACTTTCGTCGCATATCTGAGATATAAATTATGTTAGTGCCTATAACATATTCAACCCTACATACCGGAAAGCCGAACATTGCGAACATTGTAAATCAAGATAAGCCGGCTCGTAGCCAGCCGTCTCATTCAGATATATGGACATTGGACCCAGAATACCGTTGCCTTATCAGCACTGTCCTAATTATTCTTTTGCGAGGTATCTACATTTACATTTATAAACATTTTTATATTTTCGTCATTGAAAGTATATGTTGTTACCACTCATTTGAACCATCTCAGCGAAATGAGTGCTGCAAATGCTTTGGAGCTAGCTCTAAATATTTAATGCTAGCTATTAATTATTTGAGTTTATGTAGACTTGGCATTCCATAGGACAGTAATTTATGGGATAGGTTTTTAAAATAACAGTGTTCGTTTACTTTGCCGGTTGAAATCGGTTTAAACCAGCTGAAAGCGGCTTTCTATTGATAGCGGTATGTTGCGAGTTATCAATAAAGCAATGAATTGCATACATTTGCATACATTTGGCTTTCACGGTGTATCAACGCAATTTATTAAAACTCAGTTAGCTATTTTATATTTAACGGTGGGAATTTGTTCAAAGAACCTTCCATACCAGGCACCAGTTAAGTATCGTATATTTAAGGGTGGTAATTTGTTCAAAGAACCTTCCATACCCGGCACCAGTTAATTATATTATATTTAATGGTGGGAATTTGTTCAAAGAACCTTCCATACCCGGCACCAGTTAATTATATTATATTTAAGGGTGGGAATTTGTTCAAAGAACCTTCCATACCCGGTATTAAAACTGACAGTACTCTCTTGTGATATACTAAGTACGCCGGAAGCCCATTAGTGCCACATTTGTTTTTTGTTGTTTTATGCCCCCGCCACCGAATGGTTAGTCCGTCCGTACGTCCCGAAACCTTAACGCTCGGGTAAATGGCTTATACTTTATGTTTCCTTGCTCGGATCTGCTTCACATTTCACACACGCAGTGCTCCAATGCTCCTCTACCGCCCTGTGACAAATCCACATTCGTCCCGCCCCGCTAAGCCCAGGGTCAAGGTCACAGACTTTGTGTGTTCGAAACCTTAACGCTCGGGTAAATGGCTTATAATTTATGTTTCCTTGCTCGGATCTGCTTCACATTTCACACACGCATTGCTCCAACGGACCTCTGCCGCCCTGTCACAAATCCACATTCGACCACCCCCGCTAAGCCCAGGGTCAAGGTCACAGACTTGGTGCGTTCGAAACCTTAACGCTCGGCCCTGTGACAAATACACATTAATCACGCTAAGCCCAGGGTTAAGGTCACCGACTTGGTGCGTTCGAAACCTTAACGCTCGGGTAAATGACCATTGAAACGTCAGTTTCCTTTTCGTTGTAACCCGGATATTCGTATCAGGTCAATGCCTGATAGACATGATAGTATCAATCAGTACAAGCATACTGAGCAACTACAAATATCTTCTTTACCTGATAAACTGCAGTGGGCATATATCTCAGTCTGTCGTAGACACATAGAGTGATTTAGTTCTGAAAACGCTAGTGCCTACAGTGCCAGCTTGATAGATGATGTTTTGGTGAGTTTATTTCCCAAACTTTTTATTATTAAGGGCCGACAATTTCCGACAACGTATGATTAATCCATAACAATCACATCATGCACACGCGGCAGATTTACACTGGTACTGCACTCCGCGCCGGTGTAAAATGTTTCACGTCGAATTAGGCGCCGGATTCCTGACGAATTCCCATTCAGCTACATACAGAAGATGCTGCATAAACACATTTTCGTCTAGTAAGCGGCGCAAGAATTTGCGCCGGTTACTAAACGAAAATGCGTTTATGTGATAGCTCTAAGTATAGCTGAGTGGCATCTTGTCAGGAAACTGGTTCATTTTTCGACGTGAAACATTTCACGCCAGCGCGGAGTGCAACACCAGTGATTTAAGCTTCGCCCGACGGAAAGTCTCAAACTGATAGACTAAATTATGTTTCATACAATGTTTAGGTTACATTTTGTTGTTGATACACGTAACTGTAAATATAAGGCACGTTGATAAGTAAAGTATAAATAAATGGTGGATTTGGATTGGGAGGTGTTTGTGTAATTTATTTGGGAATCAGACATGGTATAACACAATTCAGTTCAGAAATACGATACATATGGAAATCTGTTTAAAGTACTTTTTATTAATCTGTTTTGTCATTTTCCCCGCATATCTGAGACCCAGCTCTTATAAAAAAAACATGCTGTTAATGGAAATGATTCTCAAATGCTGCCAAGCCTTGTTTTTATTTAGAGGAAATACAAAATAAGAAACAACAGCAGACGACACTTTTCGATTGCCGCCTTCTAAGGGTTAACAAATATGTGGCCCCGACTGGAGAAATGTGGCTTATTGGGTATGTGACCAGTGTAGCTCATGATGAAATAGCACACTCATATAGCCGGATAATGACCTATATGGCTTGTTACAGGTATGACTGGTGTTTCATTGATGAACTGGCGAATGCACAGGCTGATCTGGATCTACACTTGTCGCAAAAAAAACATATTCTCCATTTCTCCAGTAACAGCCACATATGTACTAATAAACCGTCAATGTGCCATAATTCAACTTGAAAATATATGTGATATTACTATGTATTGATCAGAAGATAACATGGATTTGTTTATCTTTGTTGTGGTACCATTACAGTGGGGTCAGCGTGTAAGTGCACACACGAACGAACACGACAGGTTGGTTCCAACCTGTCGTGTTCGTTCGTGTGTGCACTTACACGCTGACCCCACTGTAGAATACAGCAAACGTAAACTGACATCTGCTGTTGTTTTGTATTTTGTCTTTTTCCCCAAATATAAATATGGTTTGAAACCAATTTAGAATCATGTCCAAGCGTATATGGATGAGCAAAATGGGAAAAAAAAGACAGCTTTACAAGCCCGGTTTAAAAAGCAAATGTCTTATGAAACTCACAAACATATACTCAGGGAAAAGTGTGGTGTCTTCTTTCTCAATACAAACATATGTAGTTCGAAACCACTTTAAAGTGTTGTCAAAGCATGTTTTCATTAAATAAAACGGGAAAATAATACCTAAACATCCGATGACACAATTTGATTCAGCAGTGTAAGGGTTAACTGCATTTGTATCGTGTTACTTGTGCAGTGAAGCGAAATTTGCGGTGCCGTTTCACTAAACTTCGTACGACTAAAATGTTCGTAAGTGCAAAATTATGATAGTCTGTAAATTTCACATTAACTATGTTTTCTTATAGACAATTATTGGATTTACATTTATTGAGCATAGGCTGCATATGCAGCCTATGCTCAATAAATGTAAATCCATCAATTGATTTTTTTAGACGATCCTAATTTTGCAATTACGAACACTTTAGTCGTGCGAAGTTTAGTGAAACGGGCCCCTGGTTTATAGATACCATCTATTCATTACATAGAAATTACTTAATGTTTACTCCGGCAAATGGAACTAATAATGTCTAAGCTCCATGTGGAAACAAATGTTTTAGGCAGTATGTGATGTATTTGCTTGAATTCAAAACATCAACTCAAGCACGGGTTATAATAACAAAACCCGTTTTCTCATAGCGATACTAATACATGGATTGTCACGAATTTTCACGGCAACTTAATGAATACTGATGCATCTGTTGTTGATGTGTACAATCGGATTATATTTCGATTCTCAAATATTTCGCTGTAATAAATCGGCTGAAACAACATTCCGTGTTTTACATTCCAATCAGCGGTTTGCGACACGTGACTCTTCAAAAACTCCCCTACGTCCGTGAACGATATATGTGGCCGTGACTGGTGAAATGGGGCTTATGGGTTTTGCGACCAGTGTAGATCCAGATCAGCCTGTGCATCTGCACTGTTCGCCATTCCAGCAATGAAATACCACCCATGCTTCTAACATTAACAAGCAATATATATCATTATCAGGCTACAGTAGAGTGTTACTTGTTCAGGGGCTACACTGGTCACAAATCCCATAAGCCCCATTTCTCCAGTCACAGCCACATGTGAGTGTTTGCTATTTAATTGGGCTAGTTGCGTACATGTAACGTCCCGTGCCCATGAACCCTGTAGCCTATTTCACCAACATTGCAAAGTATATTTATCTAGCAAAGTATACTTTGACGGAGAAATTTTCAATTATAGGATAATTTTATTCAGTTTTATTATACTGAATGTATTACATTATCACAGCCATTTTGGCTGTGATAATGTAATAAATTCAGTATAATAATTCTGCATACTTTTAATCATCACATATATGCAGTCGTTATATTAATTTTTATTATAGTGAATTTATTACATTATCACAGCCATTTTGGTTGTGATAATGTAATAAATTCAGTATAATAATTCTTCATACTTTTAATCATCACATATATGCAGTCGATAGTTCTATATGACATAATGCATATCGGGAAAAATAAAGGATTACTCCCTGAAAGTATACTTTTCTAGATAAGTAAACTTTGCAATGTTGATGAAATCGGCTACAGGTCCATTTTCAGTGTTATCAGAGTAGTGATACTAGTTACCGAGGTGCATGATATACGTGTCTATCTACCGAGCCAAAAAAAATAATTTCAGATGTATAATCCTCTGCCAACTAAGAAAACAAAAGTTAAATTTTGAAAATCGGTCCAGTATTTCTGAAATTCTAAAAAATGTCCCCATGTTAAATCCCCATAGACATCTTCACTCTGTGAAGATGTCTATGGGGATTTAACATGGGGAAATGGGTTATTTGATTTGTACGGTATGTGGATATATGTGCGAGTTCTGTATTGTGCAATATTGTGCGACTTTTATCGTTGCGCCGCGTATATTTACGCCGAGGAACGAATGGCATATATCCACATACAAATCAAATAACCTTTTATCTACGTACATTTTACAGCCGTAGCAATCGGTATGCGCTTCCAAAAATGTACAAAACATAAACAAAATTAAAAAAATTATTTGATGAAATTTTCCTATGGGAATTTAACATATGGGCTATTGAAATATTTGTTTCATTTGACGATCGATTTTCAAAATCTAGCTTGTTTTCTTAGTTACATCATTTCCAAGCTATCTATAGCCAGGTTTCGGAGTCAATTTCCAAATGTCTTCGTTTTTTTACCCCCCCCCCCACCTTTTTCCCCCTGCTAAATTCCCATAATAAAATTGTTGTTTTCGCTATTAAATCAATATTTGATGGGATTTCATCAAACAAAACATTTTGGTGAGGGAGACTTTTTTGTTATTGATGAAAGATTACTTAAATTTAAATATATTTTAGTGTTAATGTGTTTAATAGCTAAAAGTTCGTCGGCAGGAAAACGTAGAACAGACAGTACTTCCGGCACTGAGCAATATGAACTCGAGAGGAGTCAATATGAAAATACATTGACGGCTTGCATTCCATTATATTTCAATGGGAAAGGAAAGTACGTATATACTACTGTCTATTTCACGAAAGCTGCCCAAATTTTACGGCCATATAAACAATTCAAAAACAATATCTTTTTTGATAATATTAAATTAAAGGCAAATTTAACAATGAGCCTTCTTATTATTTTGTGAAATTTGGTGAACTATTTATTTTATTGCGAAAAAACAATTTCCCCATGTTAAATCCCCATAGACATCTTCACTCTGTGAAGATGTCTATGGGGATTTAACATGGGGACATTTTTTAGAATTTCAGAAATACTGGACCGATTTTCAAAATTTAACTTTTGTTTTCTTAGTTAGATAATTTCCAAGATATCTAGTCAGGTTTCGGAGTCAATTTCCATTTTTTTTCGTTTTTTGACTCCTCCCACACTCCTCTACCTCTTTTTCCCCCATGTTAAATTCCCATAGAGAAATCAATTTTTCGTAATAAAACCAATAGTTGACCAAATTTCACGAAATAAAAAGAAGGCTCATTCTTAAATTTTCCTTTAATTTAATATTATCGAAAATAATATTGTTTTTTAATTGTCTATATAGCCGTAACATTTGGGCAGCTTTCGTGAAACAGACTATAAACTGATATATATAATTTCACCGTTCTGATACATTATCTTCCATATTGCACCACATTTCCGGATCTACATGTACATTCCGATAACAATATTAGTTTTCTAACTTCAAAAAATATCGTATGCAATAATACAATGGCGTCCATACTTACAATGGCGTCCATATAATGTGGCTGTGGCTGGAGAAATGGGGTTTATGGGGTTTCCAAAACTGTGTAGATCCAGATCAGCCTGTGCATCCGCACAGTCTGATCCGGATCTGTACTGTGTGTCATTGCTTCAATGAAACACTCGTTATGCTTCTAAAAAGCAACACAGATCGTCAATGGACTACAGCATTGTGATGTTTGATCAGGAGCGATACTGGTCACAAATCCCATAAGCCCCAGTTCTCCAGTCACAGCCACATATAGTATGTATAAGGACGTGCATGTGATGTTAGTGATAATAACGTTTTCGACCGAGCATGTACTTGTTATGATGATAATTTAACTAGATGATGGGTCACATTTTACAATTTGAATATGTATGAGTATATTAATATTATAGTATAAATAATTATAGGTCTGTATATTATTTTATAAATGTTTCGGGAAATGCATGTAGACTGTTGGAATAGTCATACTTGTCCAATCATATTGCTGTTTGTATTCATTTTAACATGCAGGAAATGTGCAGTTCAAATATTGTGTTTACATTGTCGAAATATGTTTCTGTAGATATGTATTTTATTATTAATGATCAAACAAATATCATTTTGGATAAAGCTATGAAGGTTTAATATTGATAATTGGTCTCAAATATGTGGTGATAACAATGCCACATATAATCTCTAAGTTTGCATCTCTACATATGTTATACAAGCCATGCTCTCGTTCTTTATTCCGCGTTTGCCATTTCGCAGTTAGCCCTTGTCATAAACCGCTTTGACGGTAATATGTTTGATTAATTATTGATATTACAAAGCCTGAATGACCACAACTTTTGTCTCCGCCCAGACTGAATGTTCCTGCATGAAATCTGGTTCCGCCTGGATTGTCATTGAACAGACAAATATCATTGGTGGAAACCCACCAAATTATTAATCCTAACATGTTTGCAATTTCCATACTAACATTGTGAAAACTATACTGGCAGTTAATAAAAAGTTATTGTAGTGTCAACACCTGGAGTTGCCAGTGTTTATGCGGAATTTCCGTCACTAGACTTGTATAGACTTGTGCTTTATTGTTATTCATATTTTAGAACATATTAACAGTTTAAAACAACATGACTTCAACCGTGTAATAATATTATATTCACGTTCATAATATACTCCCCCGACCGCGGGAAAACACTGGGCTAGTGTCACAACGCTTGGTCTAAAAAGTAAACATATGGCCCGTAAAACAGCACAAAAATTACATTGATATGCATGCTCATACCGTTTTATATAGTAAGCCCATCTTTCATAATAGATGATTCTTCAAGTGTACTCTATCAGACAATGTGATACCGTTAAGCTTATGTAACAAATATTATGCCACCAATTAACGGTCAGGGGGTCGTTTCACAAACATCGTACGACTAAAATGTTCGTAAGTGCAACATTATGATAGTCTGTAAATTTCACATTAACATTGTTTTCTTGTAAATAATTATTGGATTTACATTTATTGAGTATATGCAGCCTATGCTCAATAAATGTAAATCCATAAATTTAAATTTACAGACGATCTTAATTTTGCACTTACGAACATTTTAGTCGTAAGAAGTTTAGTGAAACGGACCCCAGGTGTCCAGACGCTACACGTGGTTTACAGCTGGGAAATGTATACATTACGGATTGATTTTATTGTCTTAACGTGGCGGTACAAAGTCGGGCCGAATTTGTTAGTATCAATTCACGACATTTCACAAGGGAATCATCTGCCCCTTATGCAATAATTTTATAACATGTCATCCAGCATTATGCAAGATTTTATGTAATTGCTGGTTTGAAACAGTATATAATGCGAGTCTGTTTAGTGGGTCGTCATTCGATATAGAATTGTTGGACGACACACTAACACAGACTGGCTGACTGGAGAAATTCCGACACCCACGGACACAGTCCAAACTCTACGCTGGTGCTGCACTCTGTGCTGGCGTAAACTGTTTTTGCGAGATGCACCGGTTTCCTGACGGATTCCCATTCAGCTACATGCAGAAGATACTGTATAAACACATTTTCATTTAGTAACCAGCGCAAGAAATTTGCACCGGTTACTAGATGAAAATGCGTTTATGCGATATCTCTAAGTAGAGCTGAGTGACATCTCGTCAGAAAACCGGTGCTTGTTTTTTCGACGTGAAACATTTTACACCGGCGTGAGTGCAGCACCAGTGAGAATGACAAATAAATGCCCCCCGGCGGCAGATTGCAGAAACGTCTAAACAGGTCCCACGGATACACAGTCCACAAGGGCAGATTAACGTATGGAAAAACCCGGCTCGCGCGCTCCCCTCCCCCCACCCTAAAATTCGAGGAGTGAAGATATTTTTGCTCTAAAATGTGCCAGAACGCAGCAAAATGTGGTATATATATCACAAATATTCCGGATGCCATACCGCCTGACCCACCTATCAGTCTCCCGAGACGAATAAACGGTGTTAGTTCGAAAATATAGTAAACTATTTCATTAAGAAGTTCCGCCCCCCCCCCCCCCCCCCCCCCCCCCCCCCCCAACCTGAAATCCTGGATCCGCCTCTGGTCCAGACAGTATTCTGACTATTCCGTGTGTCACGTATATCAAGACTGTTCCAAATCTCGTTCATTTTATGACCCCGATACTCGTGACCTTTTTACCGAGACCGTGGCCATAAAAAGGAAGGAGATTTGGAACAGTCGTAAGATACCCTACACTATGTTGAGGAATATTCAATAATGCCACTGCCATTTATAGTATGATATATCCACATATATGAAATATCCACATATCGTGATAACAACATAGTTACGTCGTCTTAATATTATGACATAGTGAGTTATGGGTTTAACTATTTTCTAGGACAAAGTCAACAACTCCAACATCCGGCTAATTCTAAATGTAATAATGTTCTAAATCTAAATACGTGATTACGTGTACGAGTGTACAATTCTGTCGTGACCGTATAGTTTTTGCTATCATACTTAGAATAAATATATTTTAGAATTTAGTGTTATTTCACAGAGCCAGACCTAAAATGTCTTATTTAAAATATAACTACAACTATTGTAACCATGTTCCAAGTGATCTCAATGACTGTCAAAATGTCTCTGCTCTCAGATACTCCAAACTGAATATTATATCCACCTTGGATTAAAGACGCAATTGTTTAACGGCCGCCTCCGGAACTGTCATTTTATCGTCCCGTAGCCAATCAAGATAGAGTTTACCAAAGTGATCATTAGGGAACTCATCCATTATATCCAACATCCGATATTGACAGTTTTTAATCTACATTAATACCACTGGGCACCTGATCAACCAGAGTTTCCAATTTACCCCGAACCCGATCTTTGCCATCACTTAATCTGGACAATAGTATTGTCTGACAACTTAGTCGATTTTTTTTCCCAGAATTGCATCGCAATTGACCTACTTTAATAGAGCATCCTTTTCGACGTATTTTAGAGGCTTACATGATATTTTCATAGCTGCTATCAGAGAGGCAATTCCTTTACTTATCGGTCACATTTCTGTACAATACAATCGAATGCCCGTATGCGTCCACACGGACAGACGAAAGCATATGTACACACGGACGAACTAACGTACTTGTTCAGAGACAATTACGTTATAATATATGTATGTTATAAGTCGCCTTAACAACATAATAGATATGTCAAAAGGACGTACTTACTGTTAAAAATCGTGACTGCCAACAAATGACACCGATTTTAAAATATAATTGGTGTCAAATATTTGGTGATAATTCCAACACAAAAATATTTACACAATTCCCTAACATTTGATTGGTCCGTAGCAAGTCTCTGTCCAAAATTGATATCCCAGTAAACTCCCATGCCTAACTACTTTCCGTAACCGTCAGGCGCAGTTAAAATAATTCTTAAGAAAACGGAAAATAAACACATTTTCTTGATGAATTTATTTCAAATGCTGGAATTATAAGGAATTAATGGCATTTTTGTGGAATTTATCGGGGATATAAACTTTGAAAAGTCGCGGGAATACTGGACGAGGCCTTTCGGCCTTCGTCCAGTATTCCCACGACTTTTCCAAGTTTTTACCCCTATAAATTCCACAAAAATGCCATTCATTCCTATAATAACAATGCCAATGTCTAAGTTTGCATCTCTACGGATGTTGTACAGGCCAGTTAATATGTCTCGGTCTGTATGGCAGATATTTACGGAAGCCGATGAGGGTCACCAAGTCATAATTACTCGTAATTAGACATCATCTCGTAAATTCGAGAAAATTATGTCGTAATTGACATCACTCGAATACGAGATAAATTATGTCGTAATTACGACATAATTTTATCTCGTAATTACGAGTGATGTCGTAATTATCGAGATAATTAATTACGACATAATTTTATCGTAATTACAGATGATGTCGTAATTACGAGATAATATTATCTGTAATTACGAGATTATGTCGTAATTACGACATAATTTTATCTCGTAATTACGAGATGATGTCGTAATTACGAGATAATATATTTTTGACTTGGTGACCCTCATCGGCTTCCGTAGATATTAGTAAATTCGGAAACAAACGGGCCAACGGTCATTGGCCTGACACTTTTTTGGCTCAAATGCCCGGGTTTGGAAGGTCTTCGAGCCAATTCCTACCCTTAAATATATAAAAAAAATGTCTCGGTCTTTCTTTTGTAGTTCCCGTGGGAACGAATTGTTATTTCGTGAGAACGAATTATTAAATCGAGGGAACGAATTGTTAATTTGTGGGAACGAATTGTTAATTTGTGGGAACGAATTGTTAATTCGTGGAAACGAATTGTTAAATTGAGGGAACGAATTGTTATTTCGTGGTAAATAATTAATAACAACGAAAATTCTACGTCCCCTTAGGGGCTCCGTACCTTCTGTCTGGATTTCCTTTGACCATGTTGACTCAGACAGCTATCATTGGTGGAAACCCAACAAATTAGTATGCATGCCGTAGTTCCCGCCATTCCACCAGCGCATCACTCCAGGGGCCGGTTTCACTAAACTTCGTACGACTAAAATGTTCGTAAGTGCAAAATTATGATAGTCTGTAAATGTCACATTAACAACGTTTTCTTGGAAACAATTATTGGATTTACATTTATTGAGCATAGGCTGCATATGCAGCCTATGCTCAATAAATGTAAATCCATTAATTGAAATTTATAGACGATCCTAAATTTTCACTTACGAACATTTTAGTCGTAGGAAGCTTAGTGAAACGGGCCCCAGGCCATTAGACAGCAAGGGTAGTAGCACAGCACGCCCCGCAAAAATTGCACCTGGGGGCCGTTTCACTAAACTTCGTAGGACTAAAATCTTCGTAAGTGCAAAGTTAGGATCGTCTGGAAATTTCAATTGATGGATTTACATTTATTGAGCATACGCTGCATATGCAGCCTATGCTCAATAAATGCAAATCCAATAATTGTTTACAAGAAAACACTGTTAATGAGCAATTTACAGACTATCATAATTATGCACTTACGAATATTTTAGTCGTACGAAGTTTAGTGAAACGGGCCCCTGGTCTATAAAAAATGCCAAACCAAGATATATGGGGCATAGTATGTACACAGCGACCAGAATGCTGTGTCCAGACAAGAATGTTCTCATTGTTTACCAAGTGTGGCATTGCCCTTTGAGGTACGGACCTGTGTCTTACTTGCGACATGCCACGTCATCATGGTGAACATTTGTGCCAAGGTATTTCGAAATCCCTCCCCATTCATGACACGTTACGGCCCGGACTAGACCTTCAGAAGGACAAACGGACTTACAGACGGAATAACGGAATGACAGACACACGGACAGGAGCAACACTACACTAGTGTGCCATCACACAATTTGATAGCGGGGCATCAACATGTCAAATTCCTAAATATTTACCACATACAATGTGTCGATATGTATACTGAGCAAAACTAGAAACGTCCCTCCTTGTTTAAGGAAAGATTCATCAAAAACCAAAAGGGTTACTTTTAAAAATCAAAATGGAAAAACAAGTTTATTCATTTCTGTATCAAAGCCAATAAATTGCATTTGGATATCTTGTTAAATATTCGAGAGATAACCGGCCAAGGGCGGTAGGGGTCAAAATCAAAAATCACAAAAACTCAGAAATGTGTTACTTAATGTTTAGAGATGGAATTTCAATAAGTAATTCAGTAAATCTCGTTAGTACCGAGTGTGGCCACCATTTGCATGAATGCATGCAATGATCCTACGCCGCATCGACGTGACGTAACACAATACCAGTGCGTTGGCAAATTCCTCCATTCCCGTTGTAACGCCCGTGTAAGATCGCGAACATTGTCAATCTGATGGTTAGCTCGTGCTTTGCGGCCCAGCTTATCCCATATGTGCTCAATGGGATTGAGATCCGGGGAGACCGCGGGCCATGGCATGACGTCGACGTTGTTTTGCTGTAAGTATTGAGTGGTGACTCTGGCTACGTGAGGGCGGGCATTGTCGTGCATCAATGTCCACACCAGGACCATGCTGACGGATAATAAATGGTAAGGCATGTGCATTTAGCACATCTGCAACATAACGTTGTGCATTGATGTTGCCCTGTACAACAACCAAATCTGTCTTTCGGTTTCCCATGATCCCACCCCAGACCATTACGCTCCCTCCCCCAAACCTGTTCTTCTCAACAATGCAACAATCGGTGAATCTTTCATTTTTACGCCTGTATACCCGTAATCTTCCGTCAGCATGACTAACTGTGAACCGAGATTCATCGGTGAACAAAACTCGGTTCCAGTCAGCCCTTCTCCAGTTCAGATGACGTCGCGCCCATAACAGTCTGGCAGCACGGTGACGTTGGGTCATTATCTGACCAGTGTACGGGCGGCGTGCCCGGATTGGTTGGGCGTTACGACGTAACCGGTTGCGAATGGTCTGCCCTGAGACACCGTATCGCCTGGCAGTGACTGTGGCTGCCAATCGACGTTGACGTAAGTGCGTCAACGTAATGTAACGATCGGCTCTAGCCGTCGTTACACGAGGCCTACCAGGTCGCTGCCGGTCGTGAACAGCCCCAGTTTGCTGGTACCGGGCTGCAAGACGATCAACCAAACCGAGGCGCAAGCATCCCAATTGCCTGATTTCGCTCGTTTTCGGAAAGCCGTGGCATATCGAAAACAGTGAAAAATTAAAAAAGTTTTTTAATTTTCCGAATAGCCCCTATCGCATGAATGGTACGACATGAACTGAATCACCTTATCGATGACAAGTATAGCGTGCACGTGCAAAAAGTGGAAATCAACGTTCCGGTCACTGGCCGCTATGTAAACCGTGTGTATCGGCTAAACTCTACACGATCGTATTCTGAACATCGCCACGGTTTAAAATACATGTACTTTGAACATGTGGTACATACATAGACAGAGCTACACCGGCTATAAAACAGGGACGTTTCTAGTTTTGTTGAGTATATATCAAAATGTTTGTCGTTTCACAAGGATTCGAAATATTGTAGTTATTTCAAAGCCATGAATGCGAATTTACCTTTGTTCACAGAACTATACGTATATTTTGAGGTACATACCCACTAAGTACGCGCAAAGTGTTCTTTATAGGAATTAATAAATAAGTGTATAATTTAGTCACTATTCTACCAGTTCTAAACATTACGAGTGTCCGCTATACAGATATAATCATTTAGTAATATTTATTTTACTGATAGTGACTCGCGGTGGTATCAGTCTATTTTCATATGCAAATGAGGCATGATATATTTTAATTATTTATACTAATTAAATGCGTCACATGAAAAACATATTTTAAACAGATTATAAAGTATGATCATTGCACATCGAAATATAAATACAGAAAATAAATAGTAATGTCAGTTAACATTTTAAGGAAACACGGTTATCGCTCCTGATATCGGGGTGGAAATTTACGTCCGATATAAAATGTATAATAATGCCAATCAATACTTGGGGTAATGGTGAATGAATGTTTATTTTGCCAGAACATGTATCAGATGATGTCTCTGATATAAAGAACATGTTGTGACTACTAAATGGGCATGCACATTTAAAGTGGACAGGGTACGCATATATATTATCACATATACTCCACACCATATGTGCACTGGAATTTGATAAGTAAACTCGTTTCGGAGATTGTGCGCTGGTTTAGATAAATCAAAATCAGGGGCGTCGGAACAGGTCCGGCAGGTCCGGTATCGCATTTTCAAAGTATCCCCCCCCCCCCCCCCCCCCCCCCCCCCCCCCCCCCCCCCCCCCCCCCCCCCCCGCCCCGATGAAAGTACTCCCCTCGATACACAGACGGGAGTTCTTTGAAAATGGCTAGTCGGCCCATTTTGACAGTACTCCCCTTGATACACTGACGGGAGTACTTTGAAAATGGCTAGTCGGCCCATTTTCAAAGTACTCCCCTAAAGTTTCGATCAATCTACGCAGTTTGTATACGCGTTCAGTATAGTATATAGGATCTGTGTCTACATTGTTGACCATTAAATGCAACTTTCATCATATGTCCTGATATATTCTGAGGGGTGAGTGGTTTGGAAATGGGTATACGCGGCCATTTTCAAAGAACTCCCCTAAACAAAAAGAACGAGCATGACGATGTGACGCACAGAATCAGCCTACGCGTTTATGGTATAAGATAAGCGTCTACAGCGTTGGTCATTGCTGTGCATACTTCCGTCGTACATGTACTCATGTATGAGCTGTTGAGGGGGAGTGGTTTGAAAATGGGTAAACACTGCCATTTTCAAAGTACTCCCCTAAACAAAATGAACGAGCATGACGACGTGACGCATATAATCAGCCTACGCGTTTATGGTATAAGATAAGCGTCTACAGTGTTGGTCGAAGTTGTGCATACTGTCGCCGTGCATGTACTCATGTATGAGATACTGAGGGGGGGGTGGTTTGAAAATGGCTAAACACTACCATTTTCAAAGTACTCCTCTAAACAAGAAGAACGAGCATGACGATGTGACGCATATAATCAGCCTAACGCGTTTATGGTATAAGATAAGCGTCTACAGTATTGGTCGATGTTGTGCATACTTCCGCCGTGCATGTACTCATGTATAAGTATACAGAGGTGTTGTTAAAAGAAAATGGGTAAACACTGCCATTTTCAAAGTATGTATGAGATACTGAGGGGGAGTGGTTTGAAAATGGGTAAACACTGCTATTTTCAAAGTACTCCCCTAAACAAAATGAACGAGCATGACGATGTGACGCATAGAATCAGCCTACGCGTTTATGGTATAAGATAAGCGTCTACAGCGTTGGTCATGGTTGTGCATACTTCCATCGTACATGCATTCATGTATGAGATACTGAGGGGGGGGGGTTGAAAATGGGTATACATTTCCATTTTCAAAGTACTCCCCTACGCGTTTATGGTATAAGATAAGCGTCTACAGCATTGGTCATTATGTTCATAGTGCCATCGTACAAGTACTCGGTATCCGGACAAAACAACCTAGTTGTAATTTTTCGCAAATGTCCACCTGTGCATTTTTGGACTGGGGGCGGATGTCCTAGAGGGCAAATGTCCGTGTCCCTTGAAAATGTAATAGGCCATTTTCAAAATACTCCCATAAATAACAACTATTTGCATATCTAAACAAAAAGAAGGTGCATGTCGATATGACGACTAGAAACGCGACTGGTCGAAAATGCAATATACCCTCGTTTGTCATATAATAATTTCTAAATCCTTGTCATATTCCAATATTGGACATGTCATGTAAATGTAGGTTAATTGGCGACCCCATTCACACATTTGCCACACTCTGTTCCTTGACAGTGGGCGCGGTAATTCGCACCTTGACGAACTAACTATACCTGCCAATACTATATCCATGCCAAGTAGTTACAACGGATTTGTAGCAAAACAGGAGTTACGATAGTTTCCACCAGTAAAGCCTCCTTCCGCGTTTGCCTCCAACCGACACACACTAGCGCGCTAGTCATTTAGTTTCCGTTCATAAGTTAAGCCTCGTTTCATATGCTGGGCTTATACAGCCATATACATAATTATACACCCCACTCGTTATCATTTTGAAAAGGGGAAATGATGATGACAATGCAAATCTCTCGTCTGTGTACCTGAGGGGAGTACTTTGAAAATGGGGAGTACTTTGAAATTCCTACACCAGCGGCTGCCGGATCAATCATTTTAACATATTTGTAATTCATGTTTAAACAACGGAATGTAAATATTTTTCTGCAATTTCTGCAGGCGAAACGGTTCAACTGAGTGGTAACAACATACACGTTGTGTGGATACCGGGGGCACCCAGTAGATTTGCCGGACCAATAGTATGATGCGTCCGGCACCCCTGAAAATCCCTATCATAACAAAGAAAGATTTGACTGCCTTTGTCCAAAAATGACACCAGCGTCAGGGTTTTCGGACCGGTATGTATTCTGAATAGCATGTATAGACAAGGCTTTGAACTATACTCGGTGACAAAAGAAACCGTACAATCCAATAATACTGTAAACTGTCAACGGGTAGCATCTGTCTGTATGTGGATATAGAGAATAGTAGGTTAGTGCTGCATATGCTCAATAAGTGTAAATCTATCAATTGAAATTTCCAAACGATTCTAAATTATCGCTTATGAACATTGTAGTCGTACGAAGTTTAGTGAAACAGGCCCCTGTTCTGTTCTGTATTCGCATGTACAGGTGTTGAAGACCACAATCACCATGTGAAGACTGTATAAACAGTATCCATGTTTATAATTATTTTATTGTACATGAGACATGTAAATTCTAAGTCCATACATAGTTTAGAAAACAACATAGCGGTCTGGCCGAGAATCCGAAACGTACGTACTAAGTGACTATCGGCAGAGTATGTAGCTGACTAAGTGCCAGTCCTCTGCTGCAAGAATCGCCTGTTTATCTACCATCAGGGCCCGGTTGTTCAAAACATCCGTTACCTTAACGGACTGTTAAATCCTTAACTGAATGTTTAAAATCTGTTTTAATAGAGATTTTAACCATTCAGTTAAGGATTTAACAGTCCGTTTAACGGACTGTTAAATCCTTAACTGAATGGTTAAAATCTCTGTTTTAACAGTGATTTTAACCATTCAGTTAAGGATTTAACAGTCCGTTAAGGATTTAACAGCCCGTTAAGCTAACTGGTGTTTTGAACAACCGGGCCCTGAATGTCGCATTGCCGTAATACCAGAAAGCAATTGTCCGACATCATTGAATGATTTAGATACTGATAAAATGTTTCAATAAACTATAATGCGTTAGTTCAGGTGTACGACCGTCCAGTCATAAGATCTGAATATAGTATGTACCTCTGGGTCATACATTGCATAATTTAGATACAGTGTTGTAATGTTATATGTATATTGGTCTTCACTCAATATGTCCATAACCGGCGTAATGTTAGCTTCGTAACAATACTGGTTGATCTGGTGAACGGGAGAGATATATAACATCGAAAAGTGTTTATGCACGAATTTTTAAATTCACATCACTTAAACATAGGACATCTACGAGCCCCGCAGGGGACGTAGAATTCTTTATTTTATTAATTCGTTCCCACGATTTAACAATTCGTTTCCTCAATTTAGCAATTCGTTCCCACGAATTAAAATTCGTTCCCTCAATTTAACAATTCGTTCCCACGATTCGTGGGAACGAATTGTTAAATTGAGGAAACGAATTGTTAAGTCATTCGTGGGAATGAATTTTAAAGTGAGGGAACGAATTGTTAATTAGTGGGAACGAATTGTTAAATTGAGGGAACGAATCTAAAAAAACAAATCCATGTCCCTTGCGGGGCTCCATAGACATCAGCATGTAACTTATATGTTGAATACAGGTGTTAAGCAGTAATTATGAAACTGTATTTGACTTCAGTAGATTCAAACAACTTTATGCCGTCATGTACCTGATTTCGTTGGTCATTAATTCGGCAGTGCATGTTGTATTGTCATGTTACCTCGTGGTTTTATTCGGTTACCTCCAGGCTGTGCACAACCGAAATTTTGCACGGAATCATTCAGCTTTAACTATGCACGGGCCGAAAATGGTAAAACAATACTTGTCCAACTGACATGTGACTATTCAATATCAATCGATACAATGTTTATTGTATTGGCTCAACATTTACTTTTACAAAATAGAGTTGATAGACAAATATGTTACAAATGTTTTATAAAAATATATAGTTGTGCTCATTTAAAAACTGTACAATTTCTTTTCTCGCTGAGTATATTATTACGAGGTTGAAGTTTCGTACTATTTATTTGGATTCCATTTTCTTGTTTGTTGTCATTTCAATAAATTACCCAATACAAATGTAACATGTTAACATATATCTCCAAACCCACTGCCAACGCGCCAAACGGCGGCTGTATGTCCGTGTATTACTTGTACATGCTGTTTCCTTGTGAAGAACTATTCTGCAACCCCAGAATATATTTCCAGTTTTCAATGGCAAACATAATGGATACACTAGATTAACTAATGAAATGATTTATTATGCACCACGTGATATCAGAATGTATTATTTCATTTACATATTGGCCCAATGACGTTTATTCAGGGTCCCGGGTCTCACCGTGGACAGAGAGTGAAACTTTCTTTGTTGCAATCTCTGGAAGGAGATTACTTATCAAACTTGTGTGTACTTATCCGTTCTCAGCTTGGGACGGTTTATGGCTTAATCGTAACAGCGTTGCATAATATACAGACGAATTAATGGCCATGCGATATACAGATTTTCGACTTTAATATCTGTAAAAAATTAAAAGAACTTTCGCAATTCTTTGAATAAAAGTTCAATATTATTCCTGACTTTGAAATAAATACAATATTTATAATCCATGTAAAATAACAAACATTCTGATATGAATATTGACCGAAATCGACCAATAATTATATATTTGACATCTTTGTTACATGATTGTCTCTTAAATAACACAACTGTTTTGCGACCTGTGCAGACCCAGATCAGCCTGCACATCCGCGCAGTCTCATACTGACGTACACCGCTCGCTACTGTATGGTGCGGACCAAATTCCAGTTCATAACAATATTCTAAGGACATGTAACACGTGTAGTCAGCGTGTGGCGCGCTAACGGTAATTTGAGAACAATCAGGGGCGGATCCAGTATTTATGTCGTCTAGAGGGAGCATGGATTTCAATTTCCATAAAATTATGATTATTTTGTTCTGCATTTTGTTTTATTTCTCATCAAAAGTATACGTTGTTACCACTCGACGAGACGGTTCAACTGAGTGGTAACAACATACACTTTGTGTGGGAAATAACGAAATAATCAGATTTTTCCACGGAAAAATGGGTTAAAATCTAAACTCGACCAATTTTGGAGGGGGCGTGCGCCGCCCCCGCCTGGATCGGCACATGACAATCATACTTACTCTATTTACGAACCATATGCAGTGATAATACATGGTATGCATGTGCTACTTCAACAGGATGGATTCATTTGTGATTTCGTGGACATAGACAACAGAAATGGCAAACAAAACAAGAAAACAGTAACTCCGATACGTGTACAGTGGAACCTCTCTAAACTGAACACCCTGGGAGGTCCCCAGGGTGTCCGGTTTAGAGATGATCCACTGTAATTCCAATGTAAGAACACTGAAACATGTGCATGTGTGCATTGCCGTCATGAACACTGACCAACAACAGCGATATTTGACAGTGGTCATAATTATACATATCGAAGTCACAAGGATGTTCGGTTTAGAGGAGTTCCATTGTATCCCTCGAAATGTAGAATAACCTCCCAGCCTTTGTTTGTACAGAATATGTTTCACTCCACAGCCAGGCCACGTAATTCGGCTGACTAATTCGTGTTGTGGACTCGTTAGTCAACCGAATTACGTGCCATGGCTGTCTAGTATTCTGTATCCAACAAAGGCCGGTGGTTATTTGCAACATACACATGTACCATTATCTGACACATAATCATATTTCATTGTCATCACCTTATGAAATTGCACGGTTTCCCCGCAGTACAACAGCATACTCTGAAACATAATATTTTGCGCCATAGCTAGATTTGTTTAACCCTTAGAATGCGGGAACCGAAAATAGTCGTCTGCTGATAATTCATATTTTGTCTTTTCTCTCAGTAAAAACATGGTTTGGCAGCATTTTAGAATCATTTCCCCATTGGAAATGATTCTAAAGTGCTGCCAAACCAAGTTTCTGATGAGAAAAATGGGAAAATAAAAAATATTCAGCAGACGACACAAATTAATTTAGCATTGTAAGGGTTAATCCTGTGCGCAATAAGCATGACGATTTCAATACAATGATAGAACATAAATACACGTACCATACTAACAACCAACACTAATGGACAATGGCATAAGTTTACGCATATGTACATGCTTCAAGTTTACATATAGCAAAATGTATAGACAATGCCTTGATCTTTGCTTTGTATACACATGTCAAATAATAATGAGACACGCCATGCGATTTAGTACCTTCGGACCTCAGCGTAATTTCATTAAATACGTATACAAAATTTACAATGGTTTTAGTAAATAAAGTCGGAAGGTGACACAATTTAATTACGCATGTACTCTGAAATTGTTGTCAACTTTTGGTGCCATTTACGGAAGAAATTGTAAATTTTATAAAAGTATTTCATGAACTTACGCAGATGTCCGAAGGTACACAATCGCATGGCGTGTCTCATATGAATCATCACACTGACGCTTGGTTCGCGTGGCCAAAAGCGAAGATCATATCATATGGTTCAATATCGGTGTACTTTATCATTGAACCCCAGTGTCCATACTGCCCATAATGCACTCAACGGAAGCCAAGAGCATGCCTAGTCAGCCGTAGTGTAGAGCGGAAATTCATAACTCTTTGTGAATAGTGGTTGTTAACCACACTGTCTAACGCATGTGTACGGAGCCCTGCAGGAGATACGTATATTTTGTTATTAATTCATTCCCACGAATAACAATTCGTTCCCTCAATTTAACAATTCGTTTGTTCCCTCGAATTAACAATTCGTTCCCACGATATAGCAATTCGTTCCCTCGAATTAACAATTCGTTCCCACGAAATGACAATTCGTTCACTCAATCAAGTTAACAATTCGTTCCGTCGGATTAACAATTCGTTCCTACAATATGGCAATTCGTTTTAATTCGCGGGAACGAATTATCAAATTGAGGGAACGAATTGTTATTTCGTGGTAACGAATTAATGAAAAAACGAAGTCTACGTCCCCTATGGGGCTCCGTACATTTATACAGATGCCTAGGGCGAAAACGAAAATCTAGACAGTGACCTACACTACACAATGCAGCAATGATTTTGCGGCATTGTTATACAATCTCTAACATTCCACTTTTATCTATTTTAACAAAAGTAAGAACTTAATCAGACCATTATACTGTCCGGATGTTGTAAATCATGCTTAGGCATATCTGTCCACACAATCTTTCTGTTATTTTAGTTGGGCGCATTTTGTTCAATAATTGACACGTGCCAGTCACATTGACACGTGCCAGTACATTGTTTTGCATTTTGTGAATAAAAGGTGCAATACGTGTGGTGGAAAGGAGAGTTATCACGCAGCGGACGGACTGGCAACATGGGCTAGTTACAGTATAACTTTGTGGAAGTCGCCCAACGGCGCACAGTAATGTATTTGTAAATACTATATTCAACGTCTTTATTTGAACATAAATATACGTTGTTGCAGTGGATGAATTTAATGGATATGGACAGATCTACCATGCTCGGTATCCACGTTACAAGCATTACAAGGAACCACATCAACGACACCCCTAAAACGCCTCAGTAACAGTACAATATACCCACTCAGCGGAGCCAGGTAGAATCTCTTATCGACATAGTACAGTATACCCATTTAGTGGCGCCCTGTTAGACGCCCTGATCAACATAGTACAGTTTACACATTCAGCGGAGACAGGTAAAATCCCTGATCGACATAGTGCAGCAACTCATTCAGCGGAGCCAGGTAGAATGTTGTATCGACATAGTACAGTATACCCATTCAGCGGAGCCAGGTAGAATGTCTTATCGACAAAGTACAGTATACCCATTCATCGGAGCCAGGTAGAATGTCTTATCGACATACGGTACAGTATACCCATTCAGCGGAGCCAGGTAGAATGTCTTATCAACATAGTACAGTAAACCCATTCAGAGGAGCCATGTATAATTTTGTATCGACATAGTGCAGTATACCCATTCATCGGAGGCAGGTAGAATGCCTTATCGACATATAGTACAGTATACTCAGTCATCGGAGCCAGGTAGAATGTCGTATCGACACAGTACAGTATACCCATTCAGCGGAGACAGGTAGAATGTCTTCTCGACATATAGTACAGTATACTCATTCAGCGGAGCCAGGTATAATCCCTGATGGACATAGCACAGTACATGTATACCCATTCAGCTACGCCAGGTAGAATATCTATCTTATCGACATAGTATAGTAACTCATTCAGCTGAGCCAGGTAGAATCCCTGATCGACATAGTACAGTATACCAATTCAGCGAAGCCAGGTAGAATGTCGTATCGACATAGTACAGTATACCCATTCATCAGAGCCAGGTAGAATGTCTTATCGACATATATTACAGTATACCTATTCAGCGGAGTCAGATAGAATGTCTTATCAACATAGTACAGTATACCTATTCAGCGGAGACAGGTATAATGTCTTATCAACATAGTACAGTATACCCATTCAGCCGAGCAGGTTCAGCGGAAAGCCAGGTAATGTCATATTCACCATAAAGTCTTAAATCAACATAGTAGTATAAACCCATCAGCGGAGCCAGGTAGAATGTCTTATCAACAATAGTTACAAGATCACATATACAGTATACCCATTCCAGCGGAGACAGTAGAATGTCTTATCAACAAGAGTCAGTATACCGCCCCGTTCAGCGGAGCCAGGTAGAATGTCTTATCAACATAGTACAGTATACCCATTCAGCGGAGCCAGGTAGAATGTCTTATCAACATAGTTCGTAATAACCCACCGGAGCCAGGTAGAATGTCTAACAACCCATAAAAATACAGTATACCCATTCACGGAGCCAGGTAGAATGTCTTATCGACATAGTACAGTATACCCATTCAGCGGAGCCAGGTAGAATTTCGTATCGACATAGTACAGTATACCCATTCAGCGGAGCCAGGTAGAATGTCTTATCAACATAGTACAGTATACCCATTCAGCGGAGCCAGGTAGAATGTCTTATCGACATAGTACAGTATACCCATTCAGCGGAGCCAGGTAGAATTTCGTATCGACATAGTACAGTATACCCATTCAGCGGAGCCAGGTAGAATGTCGTATCGACATAGTACAGTATACACATACAGCGGAGCCAGGTTGAATATGTTACCAACATACAGTAAAGTATACCCATACAGCGAAGCCAGGTAGAATGTCGTATCGATATAGTACAGTATACACATACAGCGGAGCCAGGTGGTAGAATATGTTACCGACATACAGTACAGTATACCCATTCAGCGGAGCCAGGTAGAATGCCGTATCGACATAGTACAGTATACCCATACAGCGGAGCCAGGTTGAATGTCTTATTGACATATAGTACAGTATACGCATTCAGCAGAGCCAGGTATAATGTCATATCGACATATAGTACAGTATACGCATTCAGCGGAGCCATGTAGAAAGCCTTATCGACATAGTGCAGCATACAGATTCAGTGGAGCCAGGTAGAATGTCTTATCGACAAACAGTACAGTATACGCATTCAGTGGAGCCAGGTAGAAAGCCTTATCGACATATAGTGCAGTATACCCATTCAGAGGAGCCAGGTAGAATGTCTTATCGACATTTTACAATATACCCATTCAGCGGAGCCAGGTAGAATCCCTGATCGACATAGTACAGTATACCCATTCAGCGGAGCCAGGTAGAATGTCTTATCGACATAGTACAGTATACCCATTCAGCGGAGCCAGGTAGAATGTCTTATCGACATAGTACAGTATACACATTCAGCGGAGCCAGGCAGAATGTCTTATCAACATAGTACAGTATACACATTCAGCGGAGCCAGGTAGAATTTGGTATCTATATTCACAGTATACCCATTCAGCGGAGCCATGTAGAATGTCTTATCGACATAGTACAGTATACACATTCAGCGGAGCCAGGTAGAATGTCTTATCGACATAGTACAGTATACACATTCAGCGGAGCCAGGTAGAATGTCTTATCGACATAGTACAGTATACACATTCAGCGGAGCCAGGTAGAATATCTTATCGACATAGTACAGTATACACATTCAGCGGAGCCAGGTAGAATGTCTTATCGACATAGTACAGTATACACATTCAGCGGAGCCAGGTGTAATGTCTCATTAACATAGTACAGTATACCCCTTCAGCGGAGCTCGGTAGAATTTTGTATCGACATAGTACAGTATACCCATTCAGTGGAGCCAGGTAGAATGTCTGAACGATAGAGTACACTATACCCATTCAGCGAAGCCAGGTAAAATGTCTTATCGACATACTACAGTATACCCATTCAGAAGAGCCAGGTAGAATTCCTTATCGACATAGTACAGTATACTCATTCAGCGGAGCCAGGTAGAATATCTTATCGACATAGTACAGTATACACATTCAGCGGAGCCAGGTGTAATGTCTCATTAACATAGTACATACCCCTTCAGCGGAGCTAGGTAGAATTTTGTATCGACATAGTACAGTATACCCATTCAGTGGAGCCAGATAGAATGTCTGAACGATAGAGTACACTATACCCATTCAGCGAAGCCAGGTAAAATGTCTTATCGACATAGTACAGTATACCCATTCAGCAGAGCCAGGTAGAATGGCTTATCGACATATAGTACAGTATACACATTCAGCAGAGCTAGGTTTAATGTCTGATCGACATAGTACAGCAACTCATTGAGCGGAGCCAGGTAGAATGTCTTATCGACATTTTACAGTATACCCATTCAGCGGAGCCATGTAGAATGTCGTATCGACATATAGTACAGTATACCCATTCAGCGGAGACAGTTTGAATGGCTTATCGACATAGTACAGTATACCCATTCAGCGGAACCAGGTAGAATGTCTTATCGACATTGTACAGCATCTCATTCAGCGGAACCAGATAGAATGTCTTATCGATATAATACAGTATACCCATTCAGCGGAACCAGGTAGAATGTTGTATCGACATATAGTACAGCATCTCACTCATTCAGCGGAGCCAGATAGAATATCCTATCGACATAGTACAGTATACCCATTCTGCGGAGCCAGGTGGAATGTCTTATCGACATATAGTACAGTGTACCCATTCAGTGGAGCCAGGTACAATATCTTATCGGCATAGTACACTATACCCATTCAGCGGAGCCAGGTAGAATGTCTCATCACCATATAGTACAGTGTACCCATTCAGTGGAGCCAGGTACAATATCTTATCGGCATAGTACACTTTACCCATTAAGTAAGCGGAGCCAGGTAGAATGTCGTATCGACATAGTACAGTATACCGATTCAGTGGAGTCGGGTAGAATGTCTTATCGGCATAGTACAGTACACCCATTCAGTGGAGCCAGGCAAAACATTTTCGTTGGAGGCATCTGGCACCAGCGAGTAGTGTAGACCCTGATCAGACTGCGCGGATGCGCAGCCTGATCTGGTACTACACTGCTCGCAATAGCAATCGCCATAGTTTTGTTGTGTTTAGTGACTCGCTACCACGACTATTATATTGTAAATGAACTGATTGCAACCCTATATCCATGGCTGATTCCAACCTATGTAAACAGTATAAATCATATTTCTGCCCTTATAATGAAACTATGTATTCAATCATTCCACATGCAATACAAAGCGGGAGGTTAACATGATTTCAATGGGTTCTTCTTGTAAATTGCCTACTAGAATTGCTGGGGACCGCTTCACAAAAACGATAAAAAGGTTCCTACGAAGATTATTACGACGTTGCCTCAACCGTAGGTGTACGTTTTCCGCTTTATAGGCAACAGGTTGCACTATATCGCTACACCACTGCCAACGGTAACACTTTGCGTAATAGCATTTATAGAAAAACCCTGCAGGGCGTTGATGTTCACACTTCGCTATATTGTTATTGAGATACAATTATACAATATGACACAAACACATTACCATAAACTTACCTAATACAGTGTGTATTCTTAGGTCACTCTCCACGAAGAAGAAAGCAAACAAAGAACACTTCAAACGCACATTTAGAAAGACTACTCAGTCATAACTCGTATGTAATGCAGTGCAATTAAATGTAATTAGAGTTATGCACTCAGAACTACCTCAACCATTACCTTACTTCACATGGTTCCTTTAACCCTTAGAATGCGGGAACCGAAAATAGTCGTCTGCTGATAATTCATATTTTGTCTTTTCTCTCAGTAAAAACATGGTTTGGCAGCATTTTAGAATCATTTCCCCATTGGAAATGATTCTAAAGTGCTGCCAAACCAAGTTTCTGATGAGAAAAATGGGAAAATAAAAAATATTCAGCGGACGACACAAATTAATTTAGCATTGTAAGGGTTAATCCTGTGCGCAATAAGCATGACGATTTCAATACAATGATAGAACATAAATACACGTACCATACTAACAACCAACACTAACGGACAATGGCATAAGTTTACGCATATGTACATGCTTCAAGTTTACATATAGCAAAATGTATAGACAATGCCTTGATCTTTGCTTTGTATACACAGGTCAAATAATAATGAGACAAGTTTTTGATGAGAAAAATGGAAAAATAAAAAATATTTAGCAGACGACACAAATTAATTCAGCATTGTAAGGGTTAAAAATACATTTCTAACTGATTGAAATGGGGGTAGTATGCTATCACGAATGGTGACCTTGATAATGGGCATGGAACTGTATGGATGAGTTACCATGGTTACAGAATAGACATGCATATGAAATACATACGAGACAGGGCATGTGATTTTGTTTTCCATACATGATGTCGAAAGTTGGCGAAATATTCAGAGCGAATGCGGAATAGAAATTCAATTTGCTCAACTTTATATTGCATTTACAGAAAATATCATCGCTTTTGTAAATAGTTTTCATGAAAAATCACATGGCTTGTCTCAATTACGAGGTTTCGTGTCTACCTGACGTTTATATGATAGTGACAGATATGTATCATGGCAACTGCGAATTTCAGCGGCACTATGGGGTCACATGATGGAGGTATGTATAATGATGAACAAGTATAGTACAGTAGAACCTATATAAACCGGACATTCTGGAGAGTTCAGTGTGTTTAATTCAAATATATTTCACTGCGATCGAGTTATATGCAAACGTATGTTCACGATTGCATGCATCCGTGTATGTCCATATATGAATTACAGTGAAACCTCACTACACCGGACACCCTGTGGACCGCCCAGGGTGTCCGGATTAGTGGTGTGTCACTGTATTTATCAAGTTATATGTCCGTATACACATTGTATACGTATTGTAGAAACATTGGGGCTCAACATAATATTTGTGTTTACCTTCATTGAGCATAAACCAGCCTAGTAACGTCATGTACTGTGTAAACCTAATTTTATGGCTGTCATGCAAGGCAAACATCATCGTCCTGCGTGACAGCCAGACAATTCGGGTTATCTGCTGTGCTGAGCGGAATAAGCAGCCTGCTCGCGTGGATTCTCATTAGCTCTCTAGAGAGACATTAGTTCTCAAGTGTTGTATTGTGTCCACTATGGCAATTTATCCCGTCAACACTGTGCGTATGTGCCGTGAAACACGGTGCCGTGAAACAGTTTTGATATCCTGTCAATACGACATAATCACTGCGTATGAATATGTGCGGTGGCTGGGGTTATTTTTTTGCGTTTTAAAGCCATTTGTAGGTGTTGACGGGATAAATATAATAGTTGGTTAGTGCCGTGAATGGGAAAACATATCTGGCGCGGCACGGAAACGGGATGTGCTCGGCAGAGCCTCGCCCATTCTGTTTCCCAAGCCTTGCCAGATATGTTTTCCCATTCACGGCACTAACCTACTGTTCTCTATATCGTGCATTCGGAGACCAGAGTGTCAAGCCTTTGTTTTGACACATTAATGATATCCCCGGCCGGCATGTTTCTCCTGCATCTCGGAAATGCATATGTATATACTGTGACAGGCCGTAGCGGCCACCACGGCAGCACGGCGCTGCCGTGGCATTATTTTGGCCTGTTTTTTTCTTCGTCAGCTTCATGCGCTGAACATCCAATAACAACTCTATCCAACTATATTTATAATCATCGTCCGTCTTTTTTTCTGTATAACAGAAGATATGTATTTAAATGTAAGCATAATCCATGCTCCGACGGTGACTTTAGAATGTAGCAAATGCGATTTTGAGGGTCTAAGTGGAATTTTTCCCGCTAAAACGGCTGCCATGGCATTATTTTACACACCGCTACGGGCCTGCTGTCTGTTCCACGCTTTGCTGTTCTTTATGTTCTATTATCCATTATTTTTTCATTAAAACATGCGTTGACAGCAGTTTAGAATCATTTCCAATGGAAATGATTCTAAAGTGCTGTCAAACCATGTTTTATTTCAAGAAATTCCATCAAATTGATTTTATTGCGGAAAAACGATTTTCCTATCGGAATTTAACATGGGAGCTAAAATAGATTTTTTTTTAATATTTATTTATTGGTGGACCGATTTTCAAAATCTAACTTTTGTTTTCTTAGTTACATCATTTTTAAGCTATCTCGCCAGGTTTCGGAGTCAAGTTCCAAATGTTTTCCTACAGGATCAAAAAACGAAAAATTTTGGAAATTGAATCCACATAGGAAAATCGTTTTTTCGCAATAAAACCATTATTTGATGGAATTTCATGAAATAATTTTTTTTTGGGAGGGTGACTTTTTTGTTATTGATGATAAAGTACTTACTTTTAAATATTTTTTAGATTTAATGTGCTTAATGGCCAAATGTTCGTCGGCAGCAAAACGTGGAACAGACTGTAGCATACATTTATAAATTGGATGAATTAAGTAGCGAACCAGGGCTGGAAACTGCCTTGCAGCAAGTAATATATGAGCCCATAGTTATGTTCCTGTTAGAGAAACAAATGACAGATTTCGCAATATCTTTCGGCAAAATTATGCTCATAAATGGGATGTGGCATTAAATTCCGCGGACGTCATCTGCAGAAAATATTGTGTAACCAGTTGACGTTGGTGTTCTGGGCCCGGTTGCTCAAAACATCAGTTAGCTTAACGGACTGTTAAATCCTTAACTGAATGGTTAAAATCTCTGATTTTAACCATTCAGTTAAGGATTTAACAGTCCGTTAAGCTAACGGATGTTTTGAGCAACCGGGCCCAGGTCAACATCTAGCTTGCAACTTCTGTGGAACCTTACTAACAACGGAGTAGTTCTGCATACATACTTGTATTCACACACAATCGATCGTATAGTGGATTTATTCTAAAACATAGATCTCAGAGTTAACACCCATGCCCAGACTATCAAATGCGCCATAAGGCGACCCGGCGTGGGTCTGTTGAAACGTATATGTCACAGAAACGAATATAACACACGTGTGTGATATATTCGTGCGAATGCGTCACACATTTCGGTGTACACTGGCCGAATTCGGCCGAATACATCACAAACCGAAAATCTCACCCAAATATGTTTCACTTTTTGGTATAAACGAATATGTCACACAATCGCAAATTTCAAACTAGACCGAATATGGTCATATCATTATCAAATCGAATGTATCGACAAGACGATCACTTTGGAGAATTTAATGTCGAACTCTGATCATTACGTAATCCAAGATGACCGCCGAAGGTCAAAAGGTCATTATTTTATTAGAGATTTCAAACGTCTTATTTTCATGAACCGCCGGGCTGTATTGGACAAACTTCACAGTTATGGTCCGTGTGTGAAAACTTTTCATATATTTGTTAAAATGGAGATCATCGCATAATCCAAAATGGCCGCCGTCAAAAAGTATGTAAACTTCTTAAAAAAACTTCTCACGAACCGCCAGACGGCTTTCGATGACACGGAATGATCGATAGTTAACGCTGTTTCAGATTTGTTCAAATGGTGGCCCTGGGTCAAGAAAGGGCGGGCTGGAAGGGTCAAGTAGGGGTCAAATTTCAGATGTTGCCGTTTATGGTCATGTCATATATCCACTCAACGGTATCGACAAGACGATCACGCTGGAGCATTTTTGGTCGACATCGGATGATTACATAATTTAAGATCCTTGTGCATCAGACTGTCTGTTATATATACCGTTTATCATGTATTCATATTTGTTCTGCATCAAATTTGTTAATGCTGTTTTATAAGCATTATACTGTTTACATTGTTCTCAATGTGTTTGTTTCATGCCAACTATTACTATGGTGGACAGAACAATTTTGATGGTATATATACATGTAATAGACAGTCTGGACCAGTTCTGACTTATTTTATAATTTGGATAATAATTTCAGGTGAGCGAAGCAGGCCCATTTGGGCCTTTTGTTATATTACTTTTTAATCTCCATGTCTGTGATATAGAGTCTATCGCATGACATGTAACTTCTATGATAATAGTAACTAAATATAAAACATTATGGAACAAATTGTTAACCGATGAACAGTTTCGCCTGTTCAATATTTACATGTCCAATATACTTTGCATATGAGCCGCGTCGCGAGAAAACCTGTCTTCGGGAGTCTAACGACCTCACAAGATATGACGTCGTGATTTCCAATTGTCGACGTTTGTCAGACCGCCATGTTTGTTCCGTGGTGTTAAAGTTATCTAACGAACAGAACAACAACGCACCTAGGTGTTTTTATTATTGTAATGCATCTATACGAGTGTATGACATAATCCCCCTCCCCCCCCCCCGGACATATTCCACCCCCCCCCGCTTCTTTTTGACCAGGGCGGACATAATCCCCCCCGACAAAATTCTCGGACATAATCCCCCCCGGACAAAATCCCCCCCCCCCCCGGACATAATCCCCCCTGCAGCAGGATAAAATAAAGCACATAACATAAGTTGTTTCTAGTTTTATGTCTTTTATTAACAGTTTATGACAATATTTAATCCAACAAAATAATTGTTAATCTTTATATGGCAGAATATTTTATGCAGCATAATCACAACTCGATTTTTGTGATGTTTTTGTCATTTTTATAATGACTGCTTATTACTAAACATTTTAAACATTACTATTTCCATTGGAGATGATTCTCAAAACATGTTTTTGTTAAGAATTATTGGAACAGACATTTTTGTGATGTTTTTGTCATTGTTATAATGACTGCTTATTACTAAACATCGTGAGAGTGGGTGATCGATGATATGATGTCAGTAGCCTTGAAGGAATACAAAATTACAAGTTAATACAAGTGTCATCATCATCAGATATACAAGCATACAGATAATTCACATATCACTCAGTTCTCAATAAATGTTTTGTCAGCACATTAGAATCGTCTCAAATGGAGAAACATATAAGCATACAGATAATTCACATATCACTCAGTTCTCAATAAATGTTTTGTCAGCACATTTGAATCGTCTCAAATGGAGGAAAACATATAAAAAGCATACAGATAAATTCACATATCACTCAGTTCGCATAAACTGTTCTTTTGTCATCACCCATTGGAATCGTCTGAAATGGAGAATTTGAATGGTATGTACCATGTTATTAGAATGCAGGCTGATCTGTGTCTACGTGGTTATGGTTATCTTGTGAGGGGAATAATAAATGTACATTATACATGTGTTTCAGTCAGTTGATTAACAAACATTGCATTTCCTCCTCATATAGCATTATTACAATCCACATGTACTGAGTTTCGACTTACCTGCAAATCTGTCACCAAGGCGCCTTTGCATTTCAAACTACCACGTTTAGAACATTCCCATCGAATAGTAGTTGTTGACTCTTTCTTCTTAGTATATGCATGACCATCATGACAGAGCTTAACAGAGCATTTGTTGCTAGTAATGAATTCCATATTGGAAGAACAGTATGAATTGTGATTCATTCATTCATTCATTCGGCTCATATTTAAGGGTGGGACTTGGCTCGAACACCTTCCATACCCGGGATATATAGCCCAGTAAAGAAGCAGGCCGATGGTCGTCGGTCTGGTTTATATTTCCGAATTTTGATAAATGTTGCATTTATAATTCAGGCTCCAAAAATGTGCGTCAAATATAGGAGAATCTATGCAGGTATGGTGACCTATAATTTGAGGCCTCCTATAGCACCCATCAGCTTATATGTGTGTGATATAGTATGGCTGGGTATCGATTATAGATGATTGAGGGGAACCCATACTAGTTTACGTGATTTGTGCGTTTTGAGTGGCATACGGACTTGTCAAATGAAATTAAGTGGCGAGTGTACTATCTGAGTCACTAATGTCTAGCAAGTGTCTCTACGAAAATTAACTTATTGTCACATTTAGTCCCAATCCTACCTAATCACCATCGAGAAGAGAAGAGAAGAGAATAAGAAAGTGATTTCTGACGGTATGGTATTTGACGTGTCACCCTCACCCTATGTTAGTGTGCTGTATCAGAATGCTATATTAACCTATCATGATAACCGTGGTTGCTGATTTTGTGTTGTTAATTGGGTTTTATATATATATTTGTTTTTGTTATTTACTAGCATTTATTTTAATTTTAGTTTAGTTTTGAGTCACCTACCACACCGTCAGATTTTGGCCGAAATAGACTAATACACATTAAATCGTTTGATTTTTGTCTATATTGGAGTAATACAGATTGTCAATTTCGACATAAAAAGCAATTACTCCTGGTGGAGGAAACCTCAGTTTCCCCGTAGCTCCGGAGTCCCTGTAGTAAAGCTAAAAAAAAAACAAAAAAAACCCTCAAAAGGAGGCGATTTTGCACAACTACTCTCAACAGCTGACTACCTCACCCCACTGACTCACTCAATCACTTAGCCCAATTCTCCATGAATTAGTGGACCACATCAACCCATCCATACACCCAAGCCAACCACACACCACATCACTTAGCCCAGCCCCCATTCAATCAATCAATCACACACACACACACACACACACGCACGCACGCACGCACACACGCACACTCACGCACGCAGGCACACACAGACGTACATACACATATACATATGTACACACACATATATACCCATACACACATATACACACATACATATATATATATGCATACACACATCCACACACACACATACATATATATATACATACACACACCCACCCACACACACACACACGCATATATATACATATATATACACATATACATACACACATACATACACATACATACACACATACACATATATATACGTACCACATCAAAGACCCCTCGGCATCACGGCGTTCCATTGTTCTGTAAAATGACGGGAAATGGACATGCATGGTTAGTGACAAAATGGGTCCCCCCAGTCAGTATCGGGGTTCATTTGTAAGTTGTCACTGGTCATGTCGTTTACGTCTACGAGTCGTGTTGCCCTGTCAATATTGTCAGTGGTTGGCCACTGTTATTGGTCTTTATTATTAAAAGTAGATTTAGGAAGATGCAAATAAAAATATAGTAAATGATTTGTGCAGATTTGCATGTATGGTTATCCCCACCCGCTAAAATACCGGCCCCCGCATGTAAGCAGTCATTACTTTATAATTTAATAGATAGAGCACTATGTGTCCGGTGGTGAGCAGACCGTATCGTTCGTTTCCCAGCGGGGGTCCCCGATTGGGCATTCCCTACCTGAAAGATCCCTTGGGTTAGTACCAGTCAAGTCCACCCGCCCGGACATTTCATAACGCTATAGATTTCGTAACTGCTCTACCTTAGACCTGATCACGAGCAGACTGTAATGCGCAATGCTGTTAACTTCATGAGTGCTCATCATTGGAGGCCGGACGTTAATAGTTGTTAGCTGAGTATAGGCTTAATTGTATATACAATATGTATACAATGTATAGCTAGGATATGACTACGGGTCTGGCAATATGTTCGTTAGGGTGCACTCTGGGCCTGCCTCTGGAGAAGAACCCGCCAAATATATTGGAACTCGGGTAATTCGGACATTCCCCGTTGAAGTTATATATTGCCAGCATTTCGCCACATCCCGCATATACTTTATGATTGTATTATGTTTGATATGATTTGATATTTATCTTATTATGTTGTTAGTAATGGTCAGTCAGTGTGGGGTACTGCTTCCCATACGCCGTTCACCATGTAATCACCGTAAGTCGATGGCTCACACGCAAACATATATTTACGATACAACATATGTACAACCTGTCGTGATATTACTTAATTATATCTGGACGAAGCCTACATGGTCCAATGTAACCTCTGTCACTTAGTTGGACCACTTCGTTGACTGTATACCCTCTGCCATCCTCAGTTACTACCTCTATGTCTTGGTCTTTAGGTTATCAGTTTGAATTTAAAACTATACTGTTGTTTTTGGAGCAGCGGTATTTACATTTTACCCCAGTATCCGGTTTCCTTTATGTACTCTAATAAAGCTAGATGCATTTCGGCTTCACATTCCTTAGGAGGGAATACTATATGATAATGTGAAGGTGTAATGTTGTGTTTGTTTAAGGCAAGACGCTTTTAGATCTTCTCGCGATGTGCTATGGGCGGGGCAATTGAAGAAATAATGCCAAGGATCTTCAATTTCGTCCTCGTCACAATTTGAACAATTCATTTTATCTTCACTACTATTATCATGATGGTATAGATTAGATTTTATGCCATTTCTGCCTAGCCTTAGTCTGGATATAATTATGTCTGCTCTCCTATCTTTACTATACAATTTACATTTTGTAGGGATGATGGGGCACATTGCTTGCAAAATATGTCCACCATTTTGCCTAAGTGTTCATTATTCCACCTTGTTTGCCACTTTGACCTACATTTTTGTTTGATGAGAGAATATATTTCATGATGTGTTGGTAATGTTGCTTCATTGTTTCCTATTAAATGCGCTGTGCCTGCAGCCCTATCAGCGTCTTCGTTACCGGGTATTCCAATATGGAAGGACCCAATCATATGTTTATTAGCTTGCCTTTAGATATTGTATTGCTTATTAATGTTTTGATGAGATGTATTTTGTCAGGTCTTGTTTTAGAAGTACCTGAGTTGATTGCTTGGACGGAGCTTAGTGAATCAGTTAAGATGACTGTATCCTTATAATTATCTAATGTTAGGTTATAAATGAGGGCCTTCTCGATTGCTATTAATTCTGATGTGAATACTGTTAGTGTGGAAGTCAGCTTGTATTGTTCTACATAATTTAAATGTGGTATCACGAAAGCTGCGGATGTGATGCCTTGTTTGATATTTTTGCTACCGTCCGTGTAAATTTGCAGGCTATCTTTCCATTTTTTGTATATGTGGTCTGTTGCTAGTTTTAGGTTAATAATTGGATCCATTGTCTTATTTTTTATTATTTCTGTTAGATCTGATTGAGCAGTTATTTCGAAAGGATTGTAAGGTATATGGGTCTGATACGGCTGCATTTCACAATCATGCAGTCCATATTCTTGAGTTAGTATTTGGGCATTCATAGCGTAACATGTTTGTAATTTCCTACCTGTGGATTTGCTTTTTTAATTTTGTTTGCTTCTTTATCGTTATGTTTGTTTTTTATACTTTTGATTATTTTCTTTTATGGTTGCTTCTTTTTTAAGTCTTATTCTGTTATATTTGTATACCCGCCTAGGTCGTATTTGTTCGTTAACTGGCAGGTTTACACCATGTGGCTGGGTGCGCGCCGAATATTTGATTAGATTTCCTTCACGCCTCAGATCTAATGGTTCTACTACGGTTTCTACCTCGACTGCAGCGGCTCTAGTTGATTTATATGCACCTGTTGCCACTTTGAGGGCCGCTCTTTGAATTAGTTCTAGTTTAGCTAAGTGTTCCGCTGCAGCGTCTTTATACAGCATGCTGCCATAGTCCATTTTTGATAATAATAGAGCTTTGTACAACAATAGAAGGGATAGTTTATCCGCTCCATATGACGTACCCGATACTAGTTTCATTAAGTTGAGATCTTTTCTACAGCGTTGGACTATGTTATTTATATGTGTTCCCAAGGTAAGTCGATCGTCCAAATACATACCCAGGAATTTTACACATTTTGTGTATGGTATTGCTTGATTGTTTACCATTAAATCTTTAATTTTATAAGTTTGTTCTCTTATGTATGCATACCGCTGCTCTTCATTTGTATAGCAGAGTAATCCACCGCCATGAAATATGACTGCCTCAGTTTTTAAGCGGGGAGATTTTAAAGCCCCATTTGTTTTGCCAAATTGTTATTTTATCTAGTGCTGTCTGTATTACCCCCAGGCTACTCTGAGATCTGTATGCTCTTTCCAGATCGCGCCGTCGTCGGCAAATTGTGACAGGCCTGGTTTTGTGTTTGTACTCATACTGCTCATACTGTTTTTTTTAATTTCTGATATAATGTATCTATCATGACATTAAATAGTGTCGGGCTTATGACACTACCCTGGGGGCTGCCATTATCAATACTTTGAAATTCTGAATGCTCTGTGCCTATTCTTACTCTAATTTTTCTGCCCGTCAGAAAGTTATCTAACCATAGCAACATTCTGTTGTTTACGCCCTTCCCGATTAGTTGTTCTATTGCTCCCTTTGTCCACATTAGGTCAAAGGCTTTTTTCTAAGTCTAGAAATACAGCTATGACTAGTTTTTTTTCCATTTGTGCTGTTTTAATGATTGTTTCTAATCCAGCTAGTTGATCCATCGTGGATCTATGATTTCTAAATCCTGACTGGGTTGGGCCAATTTTCTGATTAGATTCAAAATGATGTTTTAGTCTGATGGCCACCATAGTTTCCATTAATTTACATATTACAGATGTTAGTGAAATGGGTCTGTATGAGGCTGGTAGAGTTGCATCCTTGTTTGGTTTGATTATTGGGATAATGGTAGCCTCTTTCCAAGCGTCAGGCAGGGAGCCTTCGGCCCATGATTTATTTATTAGCATGAGCAGTTGTTCCATTGATTCATGTGGTAATTGTTTAAGTATATTATAAGTATTTTATCTGCTCCTGGTGCAGTACTTTTTTTAATTTTAAGGGCAGCTTTAAGTTCCGACATTATAAATGACCTATTGAGGCAGTCAGTATTCAGGTCTTGGTGTCAGAGTATGGTTGTCTATCTTAGCTTGTATTTTCGGGTCTCTTTTATCTTTTTCTATTCTGAATTCTGATGTTAAATTACTGTTGCTAGACATATTATTGTAATGATCTGTGAGCACCTCTGCTTTTTGTTTTTCATCGCATATTAAGTATTATCATGTGATAATGGGGGCATTTGTTGTGTTGGTTTACCTCTTACTCGATTAAATAAATTCCAGACTTCTTTACTTGTTTTATCTTTCGTAATTGCTGATATAAAATTCGCCCAACCTTCCTCTTTTGCTGTTTTAATGGTTTCAGACGCCAGGCTCTTGGCTTCCAAGTATTCCTCTCGCCTTCTTTGTTTTAGTTGTACATGGTATTTATAGGCTTGTTTCCATCTTCGCAGACAGTTCTCCCTGTTTTTAATGGCTTCTGTGCAAGCGGGTGTCCACCAGGGATTGGTAGGGCGATTATGTGCTTTACCACTTGTCTGTGGTATGCTTTCTTTACTTATTCCGTAGAGTGTGCTCACAAATTCATCGTGATAGTATTTTGTATCTAAATTCGCATCGATATGTAACCTAGTGGTGCATAGTTGATGGAAGAGTTCCCAATTTGCATGACCTAACTTCCATTTGGGAATTGTTGCGGGAGTTCTCTGGTGATAATGGGTACAAACTTTAGTAATAATCGGATAGTGATCGCTGCCTAGTGTTGAGTTGTGGATGGTCCACGAGGCCAAGGAAGCTAGAGCTGGTGTAGCTAATGTGATGTCTGGTGCAGATCCTATACTTTTAGCCCTTGGTAGATGGGATGAGTCGTATGTTTCTGAGCCATTATTTAGAATAACGTAATTAGTATTATCTAGGAATGTTATATTTTCATCACCTATTTTGTTTACTTTATTAAAATAATGAATGTCCCAAAGTGGATTATGTCCGTTAAAGTCACCCAATATCAGTGTTTTGTTACTAACTTGTTTTATTACCTTTTATAAGTTTTGTAGAAGGTTTTCGGTTTTATTAATACTCGGACTTATGTAGATATTCAGAATGTCAATGTTGCCTTTACTGCTTAATATCTTAACTCCCGAGTATAGGATATTATTATTTTCATTAAGATGACTTGTTTTAAATTCTATGCTTGATATACAATTTTTCACGAATATGCCTACACCGCTTCCTTTGGTTGAGTTCGTTGAGTGAGATTTCAGATTATACCCAGGTAATTTTGTAGGTTTTGGCATTTCCTGTAGACATAATACATCGGGTGACATGATGTCGTTTTCTATTGCATTCACCAGCTCACTTTTGTTTTGACAAATCCCCAGCAGTTCCATTGAAGGACTGTCAGGGTCTCGTTGGTTTTAGTTCCGTTTCTACCCATAATATTCTTTTTTTTTATTAAATATGTTTATGTTTTATTGTATATCAGGAAGTCTTAGTCCGTGACGCTTAGTCGCTATTATTTAACTTAGCGGTGTCATATTTGATTCCATTTCTGGCTCATTTAGTTGCACTGGTCTCCTATTTGGTGATATTTTGTCTTGTCTTATAAGAGTTATTTTTGGTATATTGTTCTTGTTTTGTTTCTGCTGCGAGTCTTTGCCTGTCTTTATTATTGGTCCATGTTTTTGTTGCCATACGTTTGCCTTTTTTATTTTTATTGCTTCGTCTCTACCTTTAGACGCTTTATTGGTCTTTGGAAGATTCACTGTGTTAGGGGTTAACTTTTGTCTATTAAGTGTTATTTTGTGTACTGTTTTTACTGGACTTGCCGCTGGGCTAACATTGGGTGTGGATGTTGTGACCTTATTGTTTGTTCCATTTTTGTTTTTAGCAGTGATCGTCTGGCAATTTTGAACGTCGCTCATATTTTTAGGGTTAAAGTTATCGCTTGAACTATTGTTAGATATGTCAGACAGTCCAAGCCCAGAACCCGGTGAGTCGGGGGTATCCGGCAAGGGCTGTGACGATTTTGGTGATTTGGTTGTCAGGAGTGAGTCCATACTTGGAGGATTAGAAGGCATCTCTTCTTCACAGATACCTATGCCTAAGTCTATTATCTCATCCACACTATCTATAATTTTATTTGATTTTCCACTACTGTTTGCTATTGCTGGATGCGGATGGTTGTTATCTGATATGTAAGTGCTAAATAGGCTTTTCGCCGCTGTTGTGTCGCAACTATTCTTTCTTATTTTTGTGGGTGGGTAGTAGGTAGATATATCCTTCCTTACTGTTTCAATGATTATGTCATCACCGGTATCGGTGGCAACATTATTATGTACGTTGGAGGGCTCTGTATTTAAATGTGAGCTGGTTATCTGACTTATAATTCCATCAGTTTGGATACCTAATTGTCTTTCGAGTGCTAGTTCGATTGCTGTCACGAGATCAAAAACTTGCTGTTTAGTAACATAGTCCTTCATTGATTGTTTGTTAATGTTTTTATTGGGAGTTTGGTAATCTTTGTAAGATGTTTCATGGGCTCTCTTTCGTTTATTAGTTTTAGGTGTAGCTGGTATATGAGTTTTCTCTGGCGTTCGCTTGTTATAGTCTGTTTGCGGAAACTTATTCTTAATTTGTTCCTGATTCACGTTAATATTTGGGGTTTGAAGTTGTTCTTTTAGTGCGTTTCTAGTGAGCTGTCTAGTGTTGTTTTTTGTATCTGAGAAACATAGGACAGTACGAATCACTAGCCCTATGTCCACATTCATGTTGTTGAGCCACGTAGCAGTTGTTGCAAAATTCTTGAGCTCGTGTATTTTTGTATGTGCACGCCGTGTAAGTGTGTGAGTAGCCACAGATGGGACATACTGTTTTATTGTTTTTGCAATTGTTTTGCTTATGACCGAATTGTTGGCATTTGTTACATCTAATGGGACGTGATATCGTGATGCCTATGTTGATGTCATTTCCGCAATTGATGTAGCTAGCATGTGTTATGGTGAATGGTAGAGTGGGTGAGTTAAATTTAATTAGAAGTGTTGATTTGTTTTTGCCTATGTGATGTGCTTCAGTTATTTTGTTTTTTCCAGCGTCTAGTGCTGTCATTAGTTCTTCTTTGTTAAGTCGTGTGAAGTCTGGATGATCTGCAATCCCCAGAGTGACTGTTTGGTTTGGTTGTTGTTTATTGGATGGGTGTTGTCTGTTTGTGTTTTGGTGCGACAAGTGTCTGAACTCAACTCCAGTCATGCCAACTGGTGTTGTGAAGCTTTTTCCTTTGTTAGTGTAGCGATTCGGTAGTTTAATTTTGAAGATGTCTGGTGCATCCATGCCACAGCTGATTTCGGCTTGACTTATATTGCCTCCTACATAGGACAGGAAAGCCAGAACAAATTGTGGAATAGTTACTGACCTACGCCTACAATGCAGGCTGATCTGTGTCTACGTGGTTATGGTTATCTTGTGAGGGGAATAATAAATGTACATTATACATGTGTTTCAGTCAGTTGATTAACAAACATTGCATTTCCTCCTCATATAGCATTATTACAATCCACATGTACTGAGTTTCGACTTACCTGCAAATCTGTCACCAAGGCGCCTTTGCATTTCAAACTACCACGTTTGGAACATTCCCATCGAATATTAGTTTTTGACTCTTTCTTCTTAGTATATGCATGACCATCATGACAGAGCTTAACAGAGCCTTTGTTGCTAGTAATGAATTCCATATTGGAAGAACAGTATGAATTGTGATTCTAAGCCCCATCCTTATATGCTTAAATCAGTGAATTACTCATTTAGCACCTGTAATTATTACCTCATGATTAAGGTATTAATCATGACAATTATTGTGTCACTTCAAAGAATGATTGAGTTATGCATTTAGGTTCTCCTAATTATCTTCTCACTTCTCACAATTATATCCACTTGTTACGAGTTAAGTGGTCTAACAAGGAAACATTAATTTAGTATACATCAAAGTGATAATCCAAATTAAGCAAATACATTAATGCGAGTTAAGTGGTCTAACAAGGAAACATTAATTTAGTATACATCAAAGTGGTAATCCAAATTAAGCAAATACATTAAAATACTTTTAGCATACATCAAAGTATCAACTAACAATTGTTATATGATTATCCAAATTAAAGAAATACTATGTGTGGTCGATGATGTCAGTAGCCTTGAAGGAATAAAAAAATATACAAGTTAATACAATATATCATCATGTATACATATAAGCATACACATTTCTCAATGAAAACATGTTTTGTCAGCACATTAGGATCTATATCTCCAATTTCTCCTGGGTGAGGGGGATTATGTCCGGAGGGGATTTTGTCATAGGAGCGATTATGTCCGGGGGGATTATGTCCAGGGGGAATTATGTCCTAGCAGTCATTTTACACAGTGGGGATTATGTCCGGGGGGGGGGGGGATTTTGTCCGCCCATGGTCAAAAAAAGTAGGGGGGATTATGTCCGGGGGGGGGGGTGGTGGATTATGTCCGTACACCCATTTTTACCAATGTGAGCGTTATAAATTCGCTTAAATTGTATTTGAACCTTAGTTCAGTGTAAGATACATTCACAAATATATCTATACTCGGGCATTAACTGTTATCCACCACCATTTACAGGTGAAAACTCTGTGCAAGCTACATTTTTTATTTACATACAGATGGTCGGCAGCATATTTGTAGACCGATGTAGCCTGTGCCCGGTTTCCCGCACAACTATATGTTTCACATCTGGTTAACTCGACGCGAATTTTCAGTCTATTGCTCAATTCTTTCTTTCTAATATAATGTACATGTATAAAATTAAAATTTAGCGCAACCTTTACCGATTTTAAGAAAAGAATATCTCCTGCAAAAAAAAAACAAAGCCATGGATGTTACGACTAGTATAGCCACATATATGTCCCATCTGTGCATATGCGCCGTCTGATCAGAACATACGATGTTCGCCAGTCAGTCACTGGGGAATCCTTTCTCGATTGCCGACAGGATATGAGTCACCGATCGTAAATTTATTGCAGATATTGTAAGGTACGATTTGTTCAGCAGGTGATCCAAGTACAGATGTAAGCGAGACGATGTCGAGAACAAGAGACGTTTCTATTATCTGAATATGAAAAGCATACCGTAATCAGAATGCACGCTAACAGGTATGGCATGTTAATATAAGCAATAGATACGGTGGGATGATATTTCAAGTCAACATATGATGGGGACATTAGTATAATGGACCGTTAGTGACAATCTGTCAAGTCGTGAAAAATGCAATATAAATACAAAAAAAGGAAGAACTAGATACAATAACTGTGGGATTATATTTCAAGGCAACATGCTGGGGACATTAGAGTAATGAACTTCTAGTATTGTTCGGCGATTATCAAGGATCTCTTGACTTGGGGTCTTGTTATTATTTTATATCTTCCACCCTCTCATTGATTCGTACTTTGGGGCCCTCGCATTTTGAGTTGAGTCACCAAAAGACAAACTGCTACCGTAACACTCCCAAGCGCTTCCCTTGAAGGTGGTATCCCACTAGCCGAGTGAGAGACTGCGATGGAGTAGAAATTACATGTAAGCGATACAGGCTTTTGCTCTCACGCTATTCGAGTGACTGTGAACTGTACACAGTGAGTAACATATGGAGGTAAGGGTGCCTGTCATCAAACATGAACACTGCCTTTCAGAACAAACAGTTTTTTATACCCACTTTTTTTAAAACTAAATGGGTATATTGTTTTCGTGACTGGTGCCCGTCCGCCTGTCCGTCCGTCACGTTTCTTGTAAGAAGGAAAATGTTTTAACCGTAATATGTAGGGACTTGAAACTTGGTGTGTGCCTTCCTTATGGTGTGTAGATGCGCAGTGAATTTCGATTTTTGATTCGACCAACGGTCATGAATTATCTCCGCCTTTTCAACTTCGCATTTGGGAAACGTAGGTATATTGCGATGGCGCGCCATCGACTGTGATCTAGTTTTAATGTAATTTAATGTTGAACGTCTTGTTCTCCCCGTACGTATGTGTATTTCAATTTGTATATGTTGACCTAAACGGTCATATATGTACAACTAAACGGTCAACCAATTAGTTAATCAATATACTTCCGTGGTTTTCTACAATTATAAATTGTTAAAACGCTCAGTAAACACGTCAAAAAGAAGAAATCAGCATACCTAATTCGCGTACCCGCGCACGCTCATATTTGCTGGTACATGAACTTGCCGGTTTGACTGTTTCGCTTTGCACATTCATGTGTTACCAAAAGACTCAAGCTCACCAGTCTTTACATTCATTATTCAATGCCAAACGTGCTTCTAGTTCGATTATGTCAACTTGTAAACTGTTGTTACAAATGTTGGCGTATACTCTATGTGTAACGGTAGATACTGTAACGTCATATAACTTCGTTGGACGTCGCTTTTACGTGACTTCTCTTTTGCTGAAACGACCTGCATAGTGGTGTTGTAAGTATAAACTATAATATCTTAATGAATATTGAAGATAGCATGATCAAATAAAAATCCTTCAATTCATCATACAAATATCATTGTCATAGTAACAAAATGTCATATTGACCAAAAATTTCCCGAATACAGGTTTTTAGCGCGACGCGGCTCATATATAATAATGTTCCAATCATTGGGTGTTCTATTTAGATGATTAAAATGAGATCAGCTTTAGATTGTAAAAGCACATTTTATCATCAGTCAATGTATATTCCCGCACCACTCCCCTCCAGGGGAGTAGCGGGGCATTATTTGGGCATACACCCGGGGCATTAACCGCCGATGATGTCCCACACTGCGGTGACATTACAGGTTCATTTACTGGATTTAACAGCATACTTATTTAAAGCCCCTCTATTTCTCGGGGGTGGGGAGAGGGCGATGCGGGGGGGGGGGGGGTGTGTGGAGCGGGTATGTAGTACTATTTACACATATTATGGCATAATTTTCAGACATATTTTACCTTTGAATGCATGCATGCCCCTTTAAACTGTGACCTTGCGGAATGCATCATCACAATCATAAGCTGAGTGACATTTAAAAGTTGCATATGCTTATTCGGCTTTACGTAAATATATAAATACAAAAGGCATGACCTACCTACCTAATGTATTTATGGACGACCGTGAAAAGGGCACTCACACTCAATGCACCCTTTTTCACGGTCTTACATACCGGCTTTGTGCGATAGGAGAATGAACTAGCTAGGTTAAATTAACCGCCTCATTGCCTCCTTCATTTAATGCACGTAGTTCGACTGTATGGCAGATATTAGTAAATTCCGAAACTTCATGTGACATATTCGTCTGGACAATATTTTATTATTTTTTGTTCGAGTTTTTGTAACATGTGACACATTCGTTTTTGTTGCAAGGGGTAGTGATGCCAAACGTAAACGTCACACATTTGTGTGATGTATTCGTACGTATTCTTCACCATGTGTGACGCATTCGCACGAATATATCACACGTGTGATTTATTCGTTTCTGTGACATATAAGGTTCAACATGGATCCAACCTTACGACCAACCAACGTGAGTGTACACCGCTAAGCGAGCAGTTTGTACACTCATCAGACAGTCCAAACGGACGACCTTATATATTATATGGATGAAATGTAATGCTGTGGCATCAGAATTATCTGGTTTCAACCAGCTACAACCAGTAGTATTTATCAACATGTCCATCACACCAATATGAACCTAGTGCAACAGGCCATATCGTTACAATTGTTGATTTTCGAAATCAGTATCGGCGAAACACGGCGAAGTGATAATGGAAGAAATTCAAGAGACGAACCCAAACATAGTTTGTTTCTGTGATTGGAGAAATGCGGCTTATGCCAAGTGTGTATATTCAAACTTCTGATCTTATAGCGCGCTCTTGAAGCCTGCTAATGATCAATATTGTAAGTTAGAAGCATTGTTTGATTCTAAAAAGCGAATTTAGGTTAGTGTGACGCGTTGTTTGGTACAGTTTACACACGAAATCTTTTAAATTTTTGTTAATGTATTAGCAACTGTAATCTCTATGCCGAAAACCCTCCACAAACAGCTGTACAGGTGAGTATGAATTTACGACTTCGTGTGGTATTTTCATACAACGGTGGCGAATGCTAGTTTTGTACCTTTCTAAATTACATAATCTTCATACACGGGTGCATTTGAATTGTTTTGTACATTGTTTAGAAAGGTGTTTCGTGTATATACATACAAACAATAATTGACCATCCAAGACGAGCTAAACATGTTTGGCAACTGATTTAGTACATAAAACTAACATATACTGCCTAATAGATACGTGTACATCTCAAGTCTTGAGTTTTACATCTTAATCGCAATGTGAAGACAACACAAACTTGTTTTGTGTACTACTCAGTGCAAAATGTCAATATTGACAATTTCATTTCCGTAACCCAACGGCTTCGGCTCGGAAGCGAGTCGATAAACTCCGGCTATCGGTTGAGGAGTTGACCCGAGCGTCTATCGGAAAATCGATCGGGCTTTGAAACACGCACCTGCTGTTTGTTTATCAACAAATATTGAAATTGTCATCGACTACAAACTCATTTTTGTACCAAAATGAATGTAAACAGTTTCGAAGTGTGTGTAAATAGAAACCTGTTGGATTTATGTGTGGGAAAACCCAATAGGAGGCCAAATTCGGCAACTTGAGCCGTATAGGGGCTTTAACCCTTACACTGCTGGGAAGGAAAACTGATGTCTCATGTCTTATATTTTGCCTTTTTCTCTCAATAAAACATGGTTTGACAGCACTTTAGAATCATTTCCATTGGAAGTGATTCTAAACTGCTGTCAACGCCGCATGTTTTAATGAAAACATAATTGATAATAGAACATAAAGAACAGCTGACAACATTTAATTCAGCAGTGTAAGGGTTAATATAATTTATATGTGCTTGCTGTGTCAAACGCCACGAGAAGTACAACTATCCAATGTCTTGCACATATTGGGATGTTTGAGATGACAATTCAATGCATAGTATAAACTGGTCGACACATCTACAATGAAAATCGCCCAGTATCAGCCACTATTTAGTGGCACCTCACTAAACCGAACAACCTTGGGACATCGATGTGTATAATTATGACCGATTTCACTGTCAAATATCGCTGATGTTTATCAGTGTTCACGATTGCAATGCACACAGACATGTGTTTCAGTGCTCTTACATCGGAATTACAGTGAAACATCTCTAAATGGGACACCCTGAGGACCTCCCAGGGTGTCCGGTTTAGAGAGGTTCCACTGTATATCGAAATTGGATATTGCCTAAAAGGTCACCTCTGTTTGTTTAACAGCCACCATACAACAACCGGTGATGTGCATTCGTTAGAGCAGCTGTTGTTGATAGGTTTCAATTTACATAACACGTACATAGTCACGTGACATTTAAACAAACATCACATACCATTCACGAGGCTATTATCGTTGTAACAAAGGATTATTTCTATGTCAGAAGTATGCCCTTTTTGGGACATTAAATGATTCAATCGTTTCGATGCGAATGCGCAGGCTGATCTGGGTTTACGCTGGTCGATATTATTCAAATGGGAAACTTCTCTGATGCCTTTTACCAAAACCATGGATCTGTTTCAGGCTGCATGCCTGCGCCAGTTGATTAGGATATGCAGTGGTCAAAAACACATTAACAGATCACACACATCTTGGGCAGAGTTTCCAGATCATGGCAGATGGGCGCTTGCATTGTCATGAATCCACCGCCAATCGGTTTTCTCAGTTAACGAACTTGGTATTGGCCAAATATATACTGACTGATAGCATATTGCTGCATCAAGCATTGACCTGATACGAATATCCGGGTTACAACCAATTGAAAACTGACGTTTCACTAGTCGAACAGCGTCATATGACGTTACCGAATTGCGTTCGTGAAATGACATCAATGAAACAAGTCCGCGTTCTTTTCAACGAAAACATCGTCATAATTTATCATTATGTAGCCAAAAACGTTACCTGATAAATAGAATACCATGCTAGTATATTTTGATATCAAGTTTATCAGACTCGGCTCGAAAACGGTAGGAATTCCTACGCGGTTCCTAGCCTTGCCTGATAAACTTGATAACAAAAGACACTAGCCTGTAGCCGATTTCACCAACATTGCAAAATAATTCCAGCACAAAAATATTTACACAATTCCCTAACATTTGATTGGTCCGTAGCAAGTCTCTGTCCAAAGTTTATATCCCAGTAAACTCCCACTCCGAACGACTTTCCGTAACCGTCAGGCGCAGTTAAAATAATTCTTAAGAAAACGGAAAATAAACACATGTTCTTGATGAATTTATTTAAAATGCTGGAATTATAAGGAATGAATGGCCTTTTTGTGGAATTTATCGGGGATATAAACTTGGAAAAGTCGCGGGAATACTGGACGAGGCCTTCCGGCCTTCGTCCAGTATTCCGCGACTTTTCCAAGTTTATACCCCGATACATTCCACAAAAAGGCCATTCATTCCTATAGTATACTTTTCTAGCAAAGTATACTTTGAGGGAGTAATCATTTATTTTTCCTGAAATGCATTATTTCACATAGAACTAACAAATGCATATATTTCATGATTAAAAGTATGCAGAAGTATTATACTGAATTTATTACATTATCACAGCCAATAATAAAAAATAATACATTTATCCTAAAATTGAATATTTCTCCCTCAAAGTATACTTTGCTAGAAAAGCATACTTTGCAATGATGGTGAAATGGGCTACTGGTATTCTCTATGTGGTTGTCACTGGGGAAATGGTTCCTATGGGATTTGTAACCAATGTTGCTCCTGATCAAAAGGCACAGTTCGTAGTCTGATAACAATCTATATTTCTTGTTAGAAGAATTATGGGTGTTTCATTAATGGAATGGCGAACGAACGCGACTTTCAACATCCCCCCTCACGATATCAATGCACCTGTGAAGTATGGTGGAAATTGGAACAATAGTATGCAAGTATGCAAGTATGTAAGTTATCACGCGGAAACGAGTTCGGACGTCAGGATTTGGTTTGATTTATTGGTGTTTAACGGCCTATCAAAGCAGGCATTCGGCGTGTTTCGGCTTTTATCTGTATAACTCTATATATGAAAGCCGAAACACGCCGAATGCCTGTGGCTGCAATGGGGGAAAACCCCAAAATAAAAACGGAATACATGTACATGCCCTGAAATTAGAACAACCCGACATGGTGCCAAGTCATATCACACACCACCAAAGACTGACGTGAGGACGTACGGACAGAAGGACATGTCTAATTTTAAATCTACCCCAGCATCATTCGGTACAGTTGAACCTAAACCGGACACCCTGGATGGGGGCACATGGTGTCTGGTTTAGAGAAGCTCCACTGTAAATCAGACCTACGCACATCTAGACCAGGTTATGCGTTCTGTGATCATGAACAGACATTATCAACGGAGATAAATGACACGAAACACATACAAATTACGCAGAAATAGAGTATATGGGTGTCTGGTTTAGAGATGATCTACTGTATACAAGTTCAGGTACAACAACCGTGAATGCATGTTGCGCATCTACACATATGTAACGAAGCTGGGTAACGAATGTCATCTAGTCCCCTTCATGGGCGGATCCAGGCGGGGGCGTGTCCGGCGTACGCCCCCTCTAAAATGTGCCGAGGTAAGTTAACCCATTATTTATGTGGATAGAGCTGATTACTTTTCATATTTCTCACCCAAAATGTACATGTATGTTGTTACCACTCAATTGAACGGTCTCGTCGAGACGGTTCATTGAGTGGTAACAACATATACCTTTGATGAGAAACGAGAAAAGTTGCATAAACAAATTGTTTGCATTTTAGGAATGTTGTAATTGCGAACATTGACTCTTGCAATAGACTCAATACGGTACGGGAGTAGATTTCAAGAGTTACTGTTCGCAGCTAGGAAAATTGACGACAATGCATGTTTCATTTTCAATTGAGAATCCACGCCCCCTCTATCTAAATATCTATCTGTAAATAAGTGAGTCGTTTAAAGGTACATGCCCACTCAGTAGACACAACATATGTGCTTTACAGTGGGGTCAGCGTGTAAGTGCACACACGAACGAACACGACAGGTTGGTTCCCTACCCACCCAAAGTGTATGTTGTTACCACTCAGTTGAACCGTCTCGCCGAGACGGTTCAACTGAGTGGTAACAACATACACTTTTGATGCGAAATGAGAAAAAATGCAGAAAAATATTTACATTTTTGTTTTATACATGAAATACAGTGGGGTCAGCGTTCCAACCTGTCGTGTTCGTTCGTGTGTGCACTTACACGCTGACCCCACTGTATATTAAAGACACCATCTGAGACATTGTCTGGCAAAATAAACCATTACCCCACGTATTGATTGGCATTATTATACAGTTTATTTCAGACGTAAATGTCCATGCTGATATCAGGGGCGATAACCGTGTTTCCTTAAAATGTTAGCGAACTACAGTGAAATCGCGATGGCTCGAATGCGATGGCTCGTAATGACGGGCTCGCTCGAAATAGCATCGCGGTCCCGATAATTTTCCCTATATGTTTGATGTAATTTACATGCGATTTACATGTATTTATTCTCTGTAATTGTTGTTTGATGTGCAATGATCATATTTTATAATCTGTCGAAAATATAATTTTTCAGGTGACGCATTTAATTAGTATAAGTACATGTAATTAAAAATTACCATGCCTCATTTGCATATGAAAATAGCCTGATACTGCTAGTCACTGTCAGTAAAATAATGTTGTTTGTTTGTTTATTGGTGTTAAATGGCCTATCAACAGCTAAGGTCATGTAAGGCCGGGCAAACGGGTTCAATCCATTTTAACCTGCTGCATTTGGGGGGGGGGGGGGTGGGGGGGGGGGGGGGATCCCAAAATCAGAACGGAATATTTACATCGAGATCAAATATATTCAGCCCTGAAATTAGAATAACCTGACCTGGTGCCAGGTCCATGCCACACCAAAGTCACTTGGCCCCTTCCCCTAAAATAGAATTACGAATAATCGTAATACTCACATAAGGGGTATAACCAGATTCAACTGTCACATACAAAATGTCAAAGACGTATGTGAGTGCCAAACCAGGTCTCCAGTCGGAATTCCGGTAAGGATGAACCCCGATCGTTAAATTACCCATCGCATGCTCCCACCTGCCACCCACTGTTACTAAATGATTATACACGTAGCCACAAAAGAAACGATACATATTTTAAAAGCATAACATATCAAAACCGGCAAACGTACGCATTTGGTCAGAGTATAAGTTGTTATACAAGTCGTTTCGCAAGGGAATGTCCGAATTTGAACCGTGCACACTCAGCCGTTCTTCAGTTACGTCAATTCCAATGATTTGCTCGAGTTCCCCGATATCCACACTCTGAGGTGCATGTACAGGTAAAACCACCGGTGTTCACACAGGGCTTGTACCCAAACGAAAGAAAAACATCAAACGTTGAGGAAAAGTTGTGAAACGGAATGCCCAGATTAAATTAAAATCAGCGACTTCAAGCGATTGGAATGTTGGGATCTGGTCGGCGTCACGTTGACGTCGCCGCTCAATTTGGAGTGTCGCACATTTCAATAACGCGTCTGGCAGGACGATACAGAACACGTGGATCAGTTGATGATCGCCCTCGTTATGGATGCAAATGGTGGCCATACGCGCTACTGACTTCTGTGTGACTTCGATTGGTGACCCCTACGTGATTCGCAACGGCCTGACGTCAGCATCTGGTTGTTGACATCTTGTTAATGAAATTATCGTAAGACATTTGAATTTCATGTTATATTTGAGAATAAAGTAAAATGTAATGTTTACAATACATTTATTCACAATCATATGTATGTATGTATTGTTTTTTTTGTGACTACGTATATCTATATAGCGGTCACTCGTATTTTTCAGAACTGGTGAAATAGTGACACAATTATACACTTATTTAATTCCTATAAAGACAATTTGTGCCTACTGAGTGGGCATGTACCTTTAATCTAGTGCGTTACTATACGTTCGCGTAAGGACAAAACAAGATTGATTCTAAACAATAACTATGCAACACATATATAGATAATAGTGGGTTAGTGCCGTGAATGGGAAAACTATCTGGTAAGGCTTATGAAACGGGATGGGCGAGGCTCTGCCGAGCACAACCCGTTTCCGTGCCGCGCCAAACGTCCATATTCTCCCGCCCACGGCACAGGTGTTGCTATGGAAATAATTTAGACGTGTGATTACACCAGTATTCTACATAAATACCTGTTACTAATTGGAGAAAAGAGCGACCATACAGGTTACAGCCCTTTGTTCACGTTATTACAAATATTATGCCCGAGACCGAAGGTCGAAGGCTGATACCAAGTTACCGAGGGACGATACCTAGGCCGATATCAAACAAGACACGTATTAACGTCTTTATTACTTAGATTACTTAGATATCAATTTCAATATCAATCATCCGGCAGTTGTGATAATCCTATATTAAAATCTATACCGTTATCCATGATTGAATGATGAAATACAGAGCCTACAAATTTAAATTCCCGGCATCTGTCAAAATTTACGCAGCCGATAAAGGTAAACATACGCAATGAGAATGCCCAAAGGAACTGGTTTAATACGCGCGCGAGACATGTTATCGGACTGGAAACGGCGGTATCAGACTAGTAACGGTGGTATCAGACTAGAAATGGCAGTATCAGACTAGAAGTTTCAGTATCAGACTGGAAAACACGCCGTATCAGCATGGACTGTGTATGTTATTGCTGTAGGCAAATACAGGCAATTTCTAGGCAAAAATTGGTATCTAAGTAATAATGAGTGGTATCAACATACTTTGGGTGGGTAGCGAGGGCACCCAGTATATTCGCAGGACCAATCGTTTGATGCTTCCGGCGCCGCTGTCCTGTGACCTTGGGTTTAGTGGAGGTCGGTGGTCACGGCATGGACCATAAGAGGAATGCATTTTTGAAATATCCAGACGTTCCCTAAAAGGAAGCCGAATTTATAAGAAATTTACCGCAATGTTAGGTTTTGTGAACACACTAAGTATGAGGAGTGGACCGTCAGTTTGTTTGTTTGTTTGTTTGTTTGTTTGTTTGTTGGGGTTTAACGGCATATCAACCGCTAATGTCATTTAAAGCCGGGTCAATGTGTTTAGTACTAAATACCATATATTACCTGTATATACAAGTACCGTCAGATGCAAGTGTTTAATATGAAGTGTGAAATATAAAGAGATTCCATGAAAGAAAACAGAAATTATAAGACATTTTCCTGCACGTTCCTGTATGTTTTGTGAACGTGCTACGTCTGTTTGTGGATTTGCACATCATACGCGACATCATGTGATGGATTTTATTTGGTTTATTGGTATTTAACGGCCTATTAACAGCTAAGATCATTTAAGGCCGGGCCAATTGGGTCGATCCTGCATGCAAGCTGCTGCAGTTGGGAGAAAATCCCAAACTCAGAACGGAATATTTACATCGAAATTAATATAATATTCAGCCCCGAAATTAGAATAACCTGACCTGGTGCCAGGTCCATACCACACCAGTTACTTGTCCCCTTCCCCTAAAAGTAATAGAGGACATCAAGTGACTGCACATGTGAAATACCAATAAAGAAAGGTTTGTCATTGTAAGGTTTAGTGAATGCACTATGTCTGTGACCTTGACTTTGAAGTTTATCGGAGTTGGAGGGTCATATGGAATAGCGGATTGATATCCATACATTACACTGTGCCAGTATTGAGCCAACAGATATAGAGAATAGTAGGTTAGTGCCGTGAATGGGAAAACATATATGGCAAGGCTTAGGAAACGGGATGGGCGAGGCTCTGCCGAGCATATCCCGTTTCCGTGCCGCGCCAGATATTTTTCCCATTCACGGCACTAACCTACTATTCTATTTATCCCGTCAACACATACAAATGGCTTTAAAATGCAGAAATAACCCCAGCCACCGCACATATTCATACGCAGTGATTAGGTCGTATTGACAGGATATCAAAAATGTTTCACGGCACCGTGTTTCACGGCACATACGCACTGTGTTGACGGGATAAATAGAGAATACCCGTATATTGCTATTAAGTTTACCAGGCAAGGCTAGAAAACCAGTGTGAATGCTGAGGAATTCACACCGTTTCCGAACCAAGCCTGATAAACGTAATATCAAAGTATGACATACATGTAGATGGGGATTTAACTATTTTCCAGGGCACAGTCCACAAGTCCAACAGCCAACTAATTCTAAATTTAATAATGTTCTAAATAAGCGTACAATTCTGTCATAACTGTATAGTTTGTACTATCATAGTATACATAATATATATCAGAATTTAGCGTCAGTAGGGGATACATGTGCCATGTTTCTGGAATGATCGAATTTGTATGAATTATATAGTGTAAATATGGAATATTCCGGAATAGATGGATACATATTCACAGCGGTGTATTATTCATCGATGCGTTAATAATCGATGGTCATTGAGTCATGAAACTATCGACTGCGGTTAATTAATTATAAGCGGGGCAGTCCATTGTGTTCTATTCACGGCGAATCGTATATTGTTCAAAAGATTAACCGTACGCGGGCAGTCGATTGTATAATGTTCACGGCTCATTCTAGACATTATTAACGGTAATTGTGGAATCGAGTGTCTCGCGCGATTACTGAAGTAAAACGTACAGCTTACGTTATTTTCCGCATTAGCATCGCCGCTTGCGGGAAAACGACCCCTATCCCGGGTTTCGAAACTAGTGAGACACAGACAGCATGCAGTTAAATAAAGTGTGGAAAGCCAAGTCGAGCGGTGGTGGGTGTATATGCATTTCATAAGGTCGGCCATATTCTATATGCAATATAACACCTTTATACCACAAATGTTATGATTTTCATGCGTATTATTATTAATACCATTATGCTAAACACCTTGGGACTGTGCTAGTTTTATATGCGTGTGTGGTGTCACACGTAATTGCTCGTGCGTGCCTGTTTCTTTAAGTAATTAATATAATTCGTGTAAAATGGCGGCCATGTTGGTTTCTGTACATCATATTCCTAATAAAATAGATTGATAAACATTTAGTCGTCTATGAAGTATTGAATGCCTGACGTTTATGGGTATTTGTGATTTTAAAACTGCTTCCACAAGACGATATGCCCTTACATGTAGTAAAGTACCTTTTCATAGGCGGCCATCTTGTTTATGCAAATTAATAGGCTTAAGCTGCTACTTCTGGAGGTCTATCATGCGGGAATATAAAGATTATATATGTTTAGTCACATTGATAACAATGTCAAAATTTGTTCTCTGCTCCCGTGTTTAATGCTGCACACCGCTGCCGTATACTAAACATCGTATGAATGACAGGTGTTTCTTGACCCGGTCCATGAATGCAGTCGGATGATTATGTCCATACGGCCTTTATAGTTTCATCTCACCATGGTCAGCGGTGAACCTTTAGGGCTCAGATCAATCAATAACGGCTTATATTTTCCGCTACTTTGAACGATATCGTAATACTCTACCAGAGACCATGTCTTGTGTTTTCCGTGAAAAATCTGCTGCCCGATCCAGAAGATTTGTCTGCGGTCGCGCATGGCGAATAAGAACAGATAGTGGAAATTGTTAGAAAGTGTCCTTTGATACTTCCCTTGAGCGAACAAATTTTGACTAGTCATTATGATTGTAATATTCATACGGTGATATACTGTAGCAGTAAGTCTCTTGACGGCAGCCCGTCGTAGCATTGTATTCTATCTATGGTCTGTTCCATTTCCGCGTAAACGTATTGCCACACGTTGTAAGCAAATACTACGGGGCGCCAAGTGGGACATGGCTCAATTTTGTCAACAAAATTCATTTTTGTGCCACAAAATTCAATTCTGTGTCACAAAATTCACTTTTGTGTCACAGAATTCAATTCTGTGCCACAGAATTCAATTCTGTGTCACAAAATTCAATTCTGTGTCACAAAATTTTCTGTCACAAAATTCAATTCTGTGTCACAAAATTCAATTCTGTCAATTCTGCACACGCATGTAAGAAGGACTACCATTGGTCAGAAACTGCACTGGAGAAATGGGTCACGGTCGCCGATCTACACATTCAATGTCGATGATTTATTTCTCATTCTGCCGATGATTCATTTCTCATTCTGCCATTTTGCTTCAACTATCTCCAAACAGTCAAACGTTGACAAACCCATTCGTATTTAAACTCATTTGCGTTATAATTGTACACATAATTCATGTACATGTAGATCTCCCGCGAGTACTGACGTCATTTAGTGTGTATCGCAAGGTACATTTGCCCCAGTTAAATCAATAATACACGCGCTGTGGCCTGTGTTCTGACTGCTGTCTGTGTTTATAAACAGAATGTGTGTATTGGGCCATTTGAGGAAACCATTTGTAGTATTTGTGTAGATACCATGGATACATGTAACTTAGAGGTGTAATACTGTACAAATGCATGTAAGACACATAGTTGCGAACACGTAACTTCGCAACTAGTAGACACAGATCCAATACCATTTGTTTCACAAGGTTAGATCCACTGTTAGAATACGACGTCATCTAATGTCATTTTCGAGCATAAAACGTTACCTGATAAATAGAATACCAGGCTAGTGTATTTTAATATCAAGTTTATCAGGCTCGGCTCGGAAACGGTAGGAATTCTTCGGCAAGCCTCGGAATTCCTACGCGTTTCCTAGCCTTGCCTGATAAACTTGATATCAAAATACACAGCCTGGTATTCTCTATATATGGGCATGCTCTCAGGTCTAGCTATGTCCCGGCTACTTTATGTTTGACCCTGTTTACATAATTGAGGGAAAATTCTGAATATTTTTCTTATTTCTCCTTCAAAGTATATATGCTTATATGGTGTGACCACTCATTTGTAATCATATATAACCAAAATAACTGTCCATAAAGAAGTATAATATTGATATATTGGGTTATATTTTCGCATTGAAATATTTAAACCTGCAAGTGTACTCCACCATCTAGTAAAATGGACTAAGACCGATCTCAACCAATCAACGTAGAGATGACATACGCAACTAATTTTTGTGGACAAAAATGAATTCTGTCTTCACAAAATTGAATTTTGTGACACAGAATTGAATTTTGTGACACAGAATTGACAGAATTGAATTTTGTGACACAGAATTGAATTTTGTGACACAGAATTGAATTTTGTGATTTTTAGTGTTACAAAACTCAATTTTGTACACATAATTAACCTGTCCTGCATGGCGCCCCGTAAATACAATGTTGTCAACTTTTTAAGTAAATACAGCGTCCGCTTGCTCACTAGTTTCGAAACCCGGGATATGCGTCGTTTTCCCGCGAGCGGCGATGCTAATGCGGAAAATAACGTCAGCTGTACGTTTTACTTCACTAATCGCGAGACGCTCGATTCCACAATTACCGTGAATAATGTCTAGAATGAGCCGTGAATACTATACAATCGAGTGCCCGCGTACGGTTAATCTTTTGAACAATATACGATTCGCCGTGAATAGAACACAATGGACTGCCCCGCTTATAATTAATTAACCGCAGTCGATAGTTCATGACTCACTGATCATCGATTATTAACGCATCGATGAATAATACCCGGCTATTCAAGGATAAATTTATTAATTTTTATTATACTGAATTTATTACATTATCACAGCCATTTTGGCTGTGATAATGTAATAAATTCAGTATAATAATTCTGCATACTTTTAATCATCGAATATATGCAGTCGTTAGTTCTATATGAAATAATGCATTTCGGGAAAAATAAATGATTACACCCTCAAAGTATACTTTGCTAGAAAAGTATACTTTGCAATCTTGGTGAAATAGGCTACTCAGACAATTACTCAGACCGGAGTTGGTCACCTTTCTGTACACTACACGCGAACGCTCGTATGCGTCAATACGGACAGGCGGATGTATCTGTACATACAGACGAACTAACGTACATGCGCAGATACAATTACGTTACAAGGACACCAGCCTAGTATTTTTTATCAGGTACTGTCTTGTGCTAATAAATGCACATGTTTCCTGTAGTTTTTGCTGACAGAAGCACGGACATGTTTACGTTGCGTCACTAATGAAACCTCACTAAAAATAGTGTTTGAATATATATCGACTCTATCTGATACATTATACAATCGGTGTGAAGTGAGCAGTGAGCAGTAAGTAGCAGTGAGATATATCTCACTGCTGGCAGTAAGCGCCAGTGAGCAGTGACAAGTAGCGAGATACGTGCATAAGCGCCAGTGAGCAGTGAGGTGTGTTTCACTTCTAGCAGTAAGCAGCTGTGGGCAGTGAGATGTGTCTCAATGCTAGCAGTAAACGACAGTGAGCAGTTATATGCGTCTGGCAATATTGTAAACTAAGTACTTGCGTAACTCTTTAGACCGGACAATGTATTTTTGCGTAACCTCTCTAAACCGGACACCACTGTAAACTATGTGTATGTAGGGAACCCCACTAACCCGGACATCACTTTAAACTAGGCATGTGTGCGGAACCTCTCTAAACCGTACACCACTGTAAGCTAGGTATGTGTGCGAAACCTCTCTAAACTTATGTGTGCGGAACCTCTCTAAACCGTACACCACTGTAAGCTAGGTATGTGTGCGGAACCTCTCTAAACCGTACACCACTGTAAGCTAGGTATGTGTGCGGAACCTCTCTAAACCGTACACCACTGTAAGCTAGGTATGTGTGCGGAACCTCTCTAAACTGGTCAGCACTGCAAGCTAGGTACATGTATGTGTGCGGAACATCTCTAAACCGGACACCACTGTAAACTATGTGTATGTATGGAACCCCAAAACCGGACATCACTTTAAACTAGGTACGTGTGCGAAACATCTCTAGAGAGGACACCACTGCACGCTAGGTATGTGCGCGGAATCTCTATAAACCGGGCACCATTGTAAGCTAGGTATGCGTGTGCGGAACCTCTCTAAACTGTACACCACTGTAAAGTAGGTATGTGTGCGGAACCTCTCTAAACTGGTCAGCACTGCAAGCTAGGTATATGTAAGTGTGCGGAACATCTCCAGACGGGACACCACTGTAAACGCGGTATGTGTGCGTCACTATTGGCTGCTATTATGGCGTGGGTGGGGTATTCAAACGAGTTAGACTTGAGACTGAAGCCTGGAACAGCGCGGTAACCTAGTACATGATGTGGGCCTAGTCCCCCGTAATCTTTCCAGCATGTCTCCATGTCGGCTATTGCTCTCAACTGTGCTTAGCGGCCAGCCCGGACACAGCGAACCTCACTGTTACTGTTATTTCAGCTTGCTGGTATTGAAACGTGTTAGGCTGGAAACAGAAGCCTGGAACAGCGCGGCCACCTGGTGTACGATGTAGGCCGAGTGCCCCTGTATGCGTTCCAGCACATCTCGCTTCCGGCTAGTGCTCTCACCTGTGATTAACGGCCACCCCAGATGCAACGAACGTCACTATTTGCTGCTATAATGGCATGGGAGCGGGAAAACTCCCCGATTGGTTAAGACAGAAAAGGGAATGTATTCCGTCGACACGTACGACGACTACTTGTGTCTGTTTAAGTGCATAGCCATCCACCGTGGAGGGAGACCCGACCGCTGTTGTGAGAAGGCACGAGCTCTGGCTCGCGAATACCTCGGGCACTATAACGGACCGGGTAGTAAGGGAATCCCCCTGGACGATATTAAGAAGGTCGAAGAGCGCCTCAAGCTGGGCATTCGAGTTTAAGAGCCCACCGCCGACGGAGTGTGGTACCTCATGAAGTCTCCGGCAAACTACGACGCGGTTGGGGAGAAGAGCATGACGATAGGAATGTTTGGAGGTCACTCGTTCCTCATCAAGAACCTCCGCAAGATGACGAACGAGTACGGATGCACCGGATGTCAACAACGGTTCACAAAGTCGTGTAACATGCACAGGCACGCGACCACCTGCATTGGGTGGGAAACCACCATGGAACTAAGGCTCCAGGTAAGAGGATATAGAGACCGCAGTCGGCCTATGAGACGGAGTTCTACCCCAAGGGGTCAGCGAGCGCGATGTCGATTCAATGGTTGAGCAGAGAAGCGGAGAGGGTGGTAAAGCACATACATCACGCGAGATGCGATCACGGCGGCGAGTGGTGGGTGGCCGGCGATCCGGTAGACGGCTACTGTCACGAGACCAAGACGTTGGCGGCGGTAGTGAGAAAGAAGATGAAGAGAAAGTTCGACAAAGAGAAGGCCGAGTGGTTGGCTTGGGATAAATGGAGCGAAAGAGAACCCGGACTGTTCAAGCTGGAATTCCACGGGGATAGAGCCATCGCGCTGTGCAGCAAGTGTTACTACGTGAGCCGTGACGAACAAACTAAGCACTCGGCCAAGGGGATGTCGAGGAGATCTAACGATCTGACTTGGAGGAGGTACAAGAGCGCTCTCGAAGGGGGTAGGGACATGGCGGAGAACAGGGAATTCCGAATGGATAACGGTGTGATGAAGACGTACAAGCAGGAGCAGTTGGGGTTGTCGGCGTACTACGACAAGAGGAGAGTGATGGAAGACGGGGTACACACCCAGCCTATAGATAGGTAAAAAAAAAAGAACTCTAAAAAAGGGGAGAATAATAAAGACTCTGACGAGAGTATGACCGACTATGACGACGGACGGTCGGGGGAGGGGGGTAGCTGGGTGTCAGAAGGCACCGCAAGAAGTTCTTCACGAACAAACGCGCGCGATGGACCATCATCCAAATAGTAGAGCACGGGTTCATCGGGTTTGGTAATAGATCGATCCAGATGATATACATCGAGAGACCACACGGGATCAGTCGCGCGGCGGCGACCACCTTCGAACTCTCCCGGTTGATAGAGGTACCGGACGGCAACATCCGATGGAAGCCGTTTCTCCGCTAAACCAACGGGTCGCCCGCGCGAGACGGCGGATGGTTTGTGCGACACCTTTTTAGACTTCATGGCATCTACGGGCTTCTTACCGATCAATCTGGCCACCTCACCGTTCAGTGAAGAGACCACGGCGGGCAGCCTGGTTACCCACTTGGTCGATCGCGTATGAGGGTCTACAAGCTCTTTCGCATATTGGTACCCGAATAGCCGCGAAGCCAGGGTTCGATTGAACCGCTCCACGATCCCCTGGTCCCAGTGGATGTCGACGCGGCCGCGTCTGACAGAAACGTCGTGTTTAGCCAATAGATGAGAGAACGCGCCCATGAACTCTCGGCCGGGATCGACCTGGAGAAGATTCGGCCATTTCAGAGTACTCCTCTTATATATTCGGGAAAGAGCCTCGGCCACCTCCTTAGATTATTTCGTGGCCAGCGGCTCAGCCCCCTTATAGCGATTGTCAGTGCGTACTTGTACGTCTTGCGACCGACGCGATCGTGAGGGAGAAATAGGAGGTCTGCTTGGTGGACTTCGTTCGGCACCGGCACGTCGAATTTCGGCCGCGGAATATTGTGAGGCGCGGGCAAATATATCTGCCAGATGGCCTGCTTCTTGAGCCATTCCTTGGCTGCGTTTTCGGAAACCTTGGTCGCCGCCGCGAGGTTCTTGATGGCCGCGAGTCCCTTCCAATAGCCGCGGGGGCTGTAGTACGTGTTCGCTAGCTTGCGCGCTAGGCGAACCGATAGTTTGCTATCAAGCTTGCGCGTTTCCATCGTATGCGAGATATGCTAGTAGATCGAACAATCTCCAACAGGCCCTCTCCAGATCTTCCGGTAACTGCGTCGTCAATACTAAACCTTTGTTGGAATTTTCGCTGCATCTGCCGTTCAATCTCCGATTGCTCCCCCAACAATGTTGGATGAACTCGGGGGAATCTAACATCCGCTTTGCGAAAAGGGTGGCCGCTTTTTCGTTCTCGCGCCGCGTCTTTAGAGAGTCTTGAGCCAGACTGATCAGACCCATTGCGCCAGCTAAACGGTATATAAGGGCCGTGTAGCCTACATCGATCAAAGCGTAATAAAGCTCGTCAACTAACATCGTTCTATATATGTATTACTTAAACAAGTTTTTTAAAATAATTATTGCTTATTGCTTTTGCTTATTGCTTTTCCAATATAGTAGCTGACGAGACCCGTCGCAACCATCCCCACGACGATGAACGCGATCTCGCGGTCTTTTTGGGCCTCTGACGGTACATAGAAATCTGAAAGTTGGGGCTCGGGATCCAGCGGCGCGATAATTTTCTGCGGATATGCCAGCGCACTCGCGGTTGGCTTCTTCAACGTTCAGGAAGTTTGCGCGGCGTGATTCTCGCGGCGAAGCTCTTCGTTGACCCAGTCCAGATGGGCGGTTCGTTTTTTCGACCATGCTGCGTCTGCGCTCTTGAGTAGTTGTTCTGCAACTAAATCGGGACGCTTGCCAACGCACCACCTATCATTATTCAGATCGCAGCCATTTATTTCCATATATTAGCGGGTAGAATTACAGCTTTAATTAGATAATCTCGGGTCGAAACTGCGGCCGCTACATTCAAGGTCACGAGCCCTACGTCTCGCGCGGTCATGTCCAATTTGGGAGCGGGCCCTCCGGAGGTCTCTTTGATAGTTGAGCACACCCGATACTGACACCCGATATCACCACGGCGTGATAAAGCGCATTCACTATCATTTTACCATCGTTTTCAGCCATTACATATAAAAGGGATGGCGATCAATGTTTAAATGGGCCGCAATCGGTTTCGGAACCGCGGCTGGTTGTCTCGAAAGGTAGTTCCGCACACACAGGGTGCCAACAACTGCCAGACCACTACCAACAACCCACGGGATGATCCAGGATGATCCGACAGTTCCTGCGGAGATTGAACCGCAGCTGTCTTCGGGTGTTTTGCTCCAACACTGTTGGGGGTGCAATCGGATATTGCTGCACGCAATTGTCGCTCCTGAGCTGGTGCTGGAACAAATAACGACTGTTTGGCCTCTCGAAGCTCGGTGAGTATTATCTTGTTTAGCTTTTCGGGTGGCAGCCGCTGCCCGCCCAGCTGCCTGTCTTTTTGGGTTTTTGTGTCGTGCAATCGGAGATAGTTCATGTGGAGCAATCGGGGATTGCTTTTCCGTCACTCTCGCAGGTGCTTGCACAGGTGCGTACTGTGTCATCATCATTTTCTAAGCTTATAGTTCGTGGGCATATATGTCCAAATTGACAGTGCTTAGCCGTGGTCAATACGGTTGTCAGCGGAGCTAAATACATTCCAAACTTGTGATAAATTGAGCAACAGGCTGTTCTAAGAGTGTGTCCTACAAAAGGGTCAGTCTCTAGGTCGCCAATCAACCCCGCGGTGTCAGATATAGGGAGAAGTATACTAACAGCGGTAGTGTACAAATGAATAACCGCCGATCCAAGAATTTTCGTCATCTCCACATATAACCTAGATTCGTATCGCGTTTACATTTTATCGACCTCCTCATCTGACATATTGTCTGACGACTACCGAAATACTGCTTCGATTGTCCCCCAGCAACCAGCGCAGCTAGCCGCTCGCGTCGCGTCGTGTTTTCATTTTCTTTCAGTAAAGATACCGTATCGGCAGTCGTACCATCTTTCAGGAAAGATATCGTGTCGGCAGTCGTGTCAGTTCCTACAGGTCCAGTCGTGTCGGCAGTCGACACGACTGTCTCTTCCATTAGCTGATCGAGAAGTTCGTCGCAGTTCATTATTTTATTTTTAATAATTAGTACTATTCTGACTAGTCTCATAAGTCTAACATATTGCCAAGCGCACCACCCGATACTTATGATCACCGTTATGCTCACAACAAGGTTCGCAGCGGAGCAACCAATTCTTAACATTGTTAACCATTGTTCAGCATTTGTTCAACATTTGTTCATCATTGTTAAGCATTGTTCAGCATTGTGTTAATCATTGTTCAGCAATTGCTCAGCATTTTTTAAGCATTGTTAAGCATTGTTAAGTATTTGCTAAGCATTGTTCAGCAATTGCTCAGCATTGTTAAGCATTTGCTCAGCAGTTACTAACGAGCGTTAAGCAGAGCTTATTACTTTGTAAGCAGTTGGTTGATCAGTCTTTAACAAAAGCTTGGCGTGCTTAGTTTCCGAAAGCATTTGTCGAACCTCCGGCGCTCCTCGCGCGTTGGGATAACGTCGTTCTCTCGAAGAGTCATCGAATGAGTCTCGATCCTTGCAGTGAAAGAGGGTGACCCATTTCGTTTGCTCGCGCAGATCCTTGAGGACGGCGTTGTACTTACGATCCATACGCTTTGCCCCGCATGGCGGCCCCAAAATGCCAGCTCGGAGAGCATGTCCTTCTTTTTGGTCATCGCCGCCTTGGCCGAGCAGTCGTCAATCACGTATAGGGTGGGCTCGCCCTGGAATCTTTGGTATAAACCACGCAGCCTATCGTGAAGCCTGTCGCCGGGTTCAACGACGTATACCTCAGGGTCGGTCCATATCCACGGGCGCCGCTGATAAGTCTCGTTGTGCCGCACAGTGGGACACAGTATCACAATGTGTCGAAAGGCATCGCGGTAGGACCCCTCGAGCAAGGCGAGGATGAAAACTGTTTTTCCGCATCCTGTCTGCCCACATATTATGGCAGAGTGGGCATCACAAACTTTATTTTTATTTTCAGTAGAGTGCTGAGACGTATCGACCATCTTCGATGTTGAGTTGCGCGTCTGTGATTATATATAAGTACACGTTCAATGGCCCAGCTCCATCCGCCTCTTTGGTTATCTGGATCGTCACACCCTCGCTAGCGTTCTCAACTTGGCGTCCACTACCGTACATTTGGTCGTCGTCGCTGACTCGCATGTCAAGCCATAACGCGTATTTGGTAGTCAGGAACTGCGCGAGGGAGACGTCCGAGAGCTGCAGGTCTTTGGCCACCGTGGCAACCTCCGGGGAGCGCTTAGATCCGGCAGCAAACTGCTTTCTGGCTTCGTCCCACTGCTGGTGCGCGCGAAGGGCCTGGCTGTAGAGTTGATTGGGGACTCCCTCGATCGTCACCTCGACCTTTGTGATTTTGGGGTTATAAAATTTGTCGCTTTTTCTAGCCCCGAGCGCGAACCGACCCTCCTCGAACAGCATCAGTATACCTTTCATCGAGCGGAGGGCGCGTTGACATTAATATTCCACAATGTGTCGCTTTTGTCTTTCGTCATCTTGCGGTGGCGAAGAAATCGGTCGTAAAGTATGGCAACGCGCCCGGCGTACTGGGATCTGATCAATCGCGCGAGTTCGGGCATCATGACCATGTCGTACTCCAACGAAACATTGTCGATCGTATACGTCGATGCCACGTCAGTGGCTATGAGAACTCGGCCGTAGTCGTTGAACGTTAGTTCGAATTCGAGGCGGTCAGCATGTAAGGCATGTGACTCTCCAACAACTCAAAGTCGAGTGGGATGTAGAAGTGGTTGCCGTAAGCGGCCGCGATCGCGTTGTCGCTCGCGTCGTTATCTACCTTGTTACCAGCCCCTATTCTAAGTCTGGTTACGTTCTTATTTTTGCTGGTGTCAATACCCTGATATACCGCGTTTTCGCGCTCTTGCGCCGTCTTCCATAGATCCTGGTAACAATGGTAGACGTCGCTGTCGTCGATCGATGTCACCTCATTACCAGAAATCGTTATCATGGTCTTCTTGACGATGGCGCGACCCATGTTCTGAACGACGGTTCGGTCCACGTCTGTCGACGTCAGCGAAATAGTGAAAGCGAGGCGAACAGTCCCCGGCACAATGACGTCGCTAGCGCCGAGGTTGGAGAAGCGGGCCAAGAGCTGCAGGTTCTGGTCGATCGTCGACGGGTTGTTCGAAATAACGACGCTCTGTCTAACACCTTTCGCCCCGAGGGGCTCCCACAGTCTGCGGTATGGATTGAGTTTGCGGCCGTATTGACTCAAAGACATATTTAGTAACTCTATTAAACCCGTATGTTTTTTTTCTTTAATACATCGTTAAAGATGGCTGATTACGATATGGAAGAATTCGATCGCGACCGAGAAGATGACCGAAATTATGACCTCGATGATGATGATGACATCGATGATGACATCATCGATTACCTCGGCGAAGATGACGAAACGACATTCATAGGGACTCCACCCGGCGAGGAAATAGGTGGCGCTACCGTTAGTCTAAGCCAGGAATTAGTCAATTCAGCTGTAAACGACAACTACAACAGTTTTTCAGAAAAATATATGGTCCCATCTGTCGGCCGCGACTACTCCAAGTTCGAATTGGATCTGCGTGGTAGGTTGCGACTAAAAGCATCAAATATCCCAATCGTCAACATGAAGACCGGAAAACCCTACAGCTGAGCACCATTGCCGGAAACCGGGGCGGTGGCCAAATCGTAAGGAGCGAACTAGGATTCCCAGATTGGAAGAGGGGTAAAACAATTATGCCGGCCCGCGCTGTAGAGGCCCTACATTCTACCGACGAAACGATGGCGAAGACGGCCGCCGCGATAGAAACTGTTGAGCTCAGCGAGGTCCCTCGAGTAGCCACCGACGCTGTTCGCACAATGGAGATCAGCGAAAGAGAGCTAGACGAAATACTCAGCACGATGGATGACCCTCCGTTACCTCTTCGCGAACTCCGGGGACTTGATAAGGCTCTACAAACGGTCCGGGCGAACGGGTCCTTAATCTCTCCAAACTCACGGCGCTGGATGAACATATCGCGCTAGAAGAAAGAAAACTTGGGGAAGCCCGTGGCGATAGAGAATCTGCCGAGCGGATCACCGAACGGCTGCGGTCGTTGCGGGCTGAAAGAGAAGCTCACTTGGATGCTGCATCGGCTTGTCGTGAGGCTCTCCGCACCCAAATAAGTCGGATCCGCGAAACAATCTCGAGAGTTCTGCACGAGGAGACGACACTCGGTGAGTGTCTTCGCACTCTGTTCAGAGAGCAGGGCGTCACAATAGTAAGCATCCTCACAGCTGTCGGCATGACTATATCGACCATAGTTCTAGCTTTTACTGGCGGTGCGGCGGCTGCAACCGCGCCAGCACCCGCGCCAGCACCCGCGCCATCCGGCGGAGCCAAGGAGTGGGCAAAAAAAGCATCTAAAAGCCCTCGCCAGCCCTGCCTGGACTGATCGGGGGTCTCGTTTCCTACTTGTTATCTATATTATCAAAAACGGCCGGATGGCTCGCCGAGAATGCTTGGGGTTTAATCGTGGCAATCGCCGGTCTCCTACTTTTAGTCTCACGAGAGTTCCTAAAACCAAAGCGCGAATAGTCCGATCACCACGGGGGCGACGACGAGCCCTAATTTCTCCTCCTCGTGGGTTGTGGCACTAGTTCCTAAGGAACTGGTTGGTGCATCAAGTTCTTTTGGAACATGCCGCTCCTGAGCTGGAGCGGAGGTGGAACTTGATGAGACACTAGTTCCGAAGGAACTTGATAGTGTGCTTTGTACTGGGGTGGGTGCTTGCGGTTTTATGAAATCGGTTCCACTTCCAACTCCGCTCCCGGGCCACTTGGGGGGGGGGGGGGGTGGGGGGAGCTTGATGATGCCCGTGTTCACGTTCCCGTAGTGGCCGATTTTTTGATTGACGGTGGCGATTACGATCTGATTATTGTAACCGTAAACCGGGTCGTCTCGTAGTATCATATTGCTCGGCGCCATATAAATACCTATTCCAAATACATAGTCTACTGTGGTGTGGGCATTCTGCAAAACGTCTTGATACTGCTTGATCGCCGCCGGGAGGTCCACCTTAGCTGAGATGGCGTCCTCTACATTTGCCAAGAACTGTTTGTGTGCGTCAAACGCCCTTCCCGTGCCCAGTATAGCACTGAGCGTTTGCTTCTGTGAGCCGAGGATGGTCCAGACGTATATGCGAATGGAGGCGTTGAGGCGTTTAAGTTATTACACCGCAGAAAACCCATCATCACAGTGTTGGCAGAGGAGAGGGGGGCGTTGGAAGGCGGAGCCTATGAGGCGTCGAGTAAATCCAGTGCTTTTATCGAACATAAATGATCCCCACGCGGTATTTACCCACGCAGGTTGCTGAATGAAATCAACGTGGGCCGATTTGAAAGACCATGGTACTGGTGGCACGAAGTCGGTATTCTTCGGTTTTATTGGTGGTGGTGGATCCTTTGGGTGCTTCAGAAACCCCATACCAGTTATGTAAACGTCACCTAAACCGAAAGTGTACCAGAATTGTTTCTGTCTCCAGTCCGCGTCTTTTGAAACGTTAAATTCGTTACACAGTCTTTCAAACGCCCTACTGTCGTATGTGTTGGAAATGGGATTCCAGGCGTCGTCTTGAGGTAGTGGAATACCTAGTTCTTTGAGAATCCTCCTAATAGTATAATACACATGAACATTATAAACGGCCCTCAAGAAGGGATCCTCCGCGACCAGATGGTCCTGAGAGGAGACACCCCATCCGGCTGTTGCGCACCATACGGCGAAGTTGAGCTGATTCTGCCAAAACTGCATCGGTGTTGCTTTCCACCCGTTCACGGCCTCCATTGTAGTAATCTTGGGCAGCCTATATTGTTCAAAGATGTCGGGGAAGTTGGTTTGAAAGCCTTTTCCGCCGCTAACAAAAAGAGAGTTGTGAACTTCAAAAGTCAATCGACAACTGCTGCGGAAAACGCCGGGTAGGCCTCAGATCAATCACCTTCACGGTTGGGTGGCGAAACTTGGGGGAGCGCGAAGGGTTTTACTATGTGAAGGATGGACGCCAAGTAAGTGTAAAGCTGCCTCCCGGACTGTGGGGAGCAAGACAGCTCATATACTTTGTTTCCACCGAGCTTGGCGACGAAGCCAACCTCACAGTATCGAAGGCTACCGGACTTGCAACATTAACTGCCCCCGAAGGCGCTGTGATAACTATATCAGACCCATTATACATTTGCCTCGGTTTCAGAGGTCCACTTAAAAAGATTGTTTCCCCTCGGGGCCAAAAATTTGTTGGAGCTGTGCCTGTGGATCTAGCCTTTACCAAAACCCTCAAAATACATTTGAACCAGTTGAACACGTCGTACAACTTGTTGGATGGAGCCCCCAACACACTACTTAAAACAGTGCACGCCAGCGGTTGTTACTTTGGGGAGACGTGACCTTAGACTTCCCATCCCCCGAGATGATTTTTGGAATCTGGACACATCCATGAATTTACGGTCTCTATCCTCGACGACCGAGCTAAAGAGTTGAAGAACTATTATCCGATTTCGGTCGTTCTCGAAATTTCGAAGAATTAGACACAAGCTACCCAAATTTATATCCACATAAAAATGAGTATATACGGGCCAGATAGTTCTTCCAATTTATTATCCCCACCGAAATACAAATCTGATTCAAGTGGTGGATTCACCCCCACAGAGAGTGATTTTTTAACTACCGGGAAAACCGTAGCACTGGTTGATGACACTGTGACTTCAGCTACAAAGTACATTCGTAGAAGTATAACACAACTGAGAACGGACGTCCTAACATCTATAGCACAAGTTCACCAAGAGGCCCGGACGGGGATTGAGGAAGTCCGGACGGGTATTGAGAAAGTCCGATCAGATACACAGACGGACCTTACGGAAGCCTATGGGATGTTACGCTCTGAGGACCAGACAGCACTTACTGAACTAGGCGGAAAAATAACCGAATTTCGGGAAGAGGCCCATACAGAGCTTATGGAAGTTTCCGATAAACTAAACCGAGTTCGTAGAGACGCTCACAAAGCCCTTGAGGAGACCTCTGAAAAGGTTCGTGTTGAGGCCCATACCGCTATCGAGAAGCTTGCCGCATTGTTGGACACATCTGTAGAGCAGTTTAAGTTACAACACCGCAGAAAACCCATCATCACAGTTTTGGCAGAGGAGAGGGGGGCGTTGGAAGGTGGAGCCTATGAATATTCGTTTGGCGCCAACGCGAGCAATAGATATGGGGGATACGTCAGGACAGCTCCAGGTACGCTTCTATGAATGGCGGTCTACTCGGTTAATTTTAAGGGTAATTCTGTGGCCGCGGTCACCATAAATCTCGTACTGGATGGGGAAGAACGGGCGATTGGAGTCACTAAACTCGCTGGACAGATGGTTGTGTTCGCCGGTGACAATCCAATTAGAGTTTCCAAAGGTAGTGTTATTAACTTTGTTACGAAAATCGCTGACCCAGCGAGTTCTTCCACTGTTGTAACATTGTTAATTGAACTTGATTTATGACGAGTGAACATTTCATACCGAAATACAACCAAAACCTGCCGATCCTGTTTCAACACCCAATCGAGCATTGAAATTGGGGGATAGGAGTTTGACCCCGTCAAACTTCAGGTTGGAAAATATCGTCGAGATACAGCAGATTCTAAAACAAGAGGGGGAAACACGTAGGGTAAATGCTAAAAAATATAGACGAGCTGCAAATATAGCGGAGGGGGTGAGCACCTTGCTATCGTCCGTTTCTATAATGGGTGGGGCTGGAAGCGTGGCATTGTGTATCTACAGTCGTGGCAATTCCTATTGCCGCGGGTTTGAGTGGTGTAGCCGCTGGGGCAGGAATGCTGTGTATGGCGTTTAGAGTAGTGGGGAGAAAATTCGAAAATAAAAGTAGAAAGCACGACAGAATATCGGTTCTCGCGAGGTCTAAGAAAAATAGTATCGACGTTATCGTGTCCAAAGCGTTGGCCGATAACAATATATCAGACGCTGAATTTGAGTTGGTGGTGGAGGAGATGTCTCGATATGAGGATTTAAAAAATACTATTAGAACAAAGGCGCGCGCCACCCTTCCCAAGATTGAGAATAATGATTGGGATAAATTTAGGTTAAAACTGGGAGATAAAGTGAGGGAGGGGGGGCGTTACAACACCACCCCGCTCGGGAACAGCACCAATTACATCCAATCCGCGATTGGGGTTGGACAATTGGAGGGAATTGTGATATTCTTATTCGCGTGTCTGCAGCGGCAGCAGGATATCCCACCACCATACAGTCCAGCTGTTCCGACGGCCCGCCGTACTGAACATACAACTTTTTCGGGTCCCGTTACACCACCGTGATTATGTCACCCACCGGCAACCATACTTATCGGTAACCGCAAACTGTCCGTACCGGGAAGTAATCATGTTACCGTAGTCACCTCTCTCATATATAGATCGCCTCGATACTTTGGTGCATATGGTTAAATCAATACACAAAACAAATACACCGGCGGTTTGTGAACAGGTATTGTTTATCTCCAGGCTTATGTTTCATAACTGCCTTGGTGGTTGTGTGTGTACTAAGGAGCATTCCTATCCGACCGCCGTTAAATTGTGCCATAAACATGATAAATCGACCGAATGCCGATATAACGAGCGGTGGTGTAGTGACAATGCCCGACAAATAACCTCAGCAAAATAGTCTTACAGGACTTATCAAAAACTACACATCAGATCGGTTCTATCTTTATAACTGACTTTCTGATTTGAATTATTACTAAACGATAATACTTGCGAGCACGTAATCCCTTGTTAGCCAGTCGATGCGTAACCTGAGTGCCACCGCTTGGTGGACATAGCAGTGACTCGGATTTGGTCCCTACCCCGCAATGCCGACATGGGCGAGGCGAAACTGAACCTCTTCGCATCAATGCCCGGTGATGTTTGCAATACTCGTAAATACCGGTACGATGAGACCTCTCGTGACTACCTGTCTTCAACCACGCACAATTAACTAGAACCATTGTGTGAATACATATACTGAGTATAACCAATGGATTCTTATCTCTAATAGGGTGTATTTCATCTTATCGATTATTGCGCAACACTAAGTAGTGTTTATCTTCAGGTTTATATTTTATAACGCCCTTCGTGGTCGTGTGGGCTAAGTTTATATTTCATAACACCCTTCGTGGTCGTGTGGGATAAGGCGCCACTCTATGGAGACGTGGGTTGTGAGTTCGCGCCGCGGCTGGACCTAAAACATTTTTTTTTAACTTCTATCCTTACAAACGAAATCGCTATGGTAAACAACTGCATGACAACGGCGTTCCTATCCGACCGCTCGAGGAAGTATATGGTCTCGTGGTTGATGAAAAATAATTTCCACTCTTTTCATCCAAACCCTGCGAACAGTTGGGGAAAATCCAAGTAGTATATGAGAGTCAACAACGATACCACCTTCCTGATGGAAGCCACCGCGCGTAGCGGGGTGGTTTCCAGAGGAAGGTGGTATCGTTTTGACTCTCATATACTACTGTTTTTTTATCATATGCACGCTGGATATCCGTGTGTAGAATTGAGAATTTGATAAATTAATGCGACCATTTTGAACTCTGCAATCGTAAATAATGTTATTTATTTATTTTTCAATGACATATACTACATTTATATTGCTATCTGGAATAACCAGGATAAAGCGGAAATGCCGCTAATATAGTATATTTAGCTGTTAATATGTTTGTTTGGAAAATCCATACTTAGAATTACTTTTATAGGTGGAAATAAATACAAATTGTGTCCGATTTAATCCCGATACATTGCATCTTTACAGTCTGCTCTAGTGCATTTTTAATAAAAACCTACGAATTAAACGTAACAAAAAAAAAAATCTGCATGTATTTAAAATTTTGCAATACGTTTATATTTTATACATTTTCAATGCCACCATGAACACGATTCTCACACTGTCAATATCATGCATTTATCGTATTTTTATATTTGTAAACAAGTCATGTGTTCACAAAATATTTCCCATTACATTTTGCAGAGGTAATTTATTTCGAGGTAATTATTTCGTCCTTGGCAGAGAAATAACCATTCAATAAAGAGAGCATAGCTTTGTCAATGCTAGTATAGGATTCATGCCAATATTGGTACTTGTATAGGCCACATCATCATTCTGTAATTGCTGTCTGCATATATCTGGAAAAATACGGTATCCAAAATTCACAAGATTATATGTCTGTTGAGCGTTATCTCTGTATTCAATCAGCTAAACAACATGTATTGCCATTGTCATCAATCTTAGGAAAAATGCGATCTTGTTACTGATAATGTCATTGCGTCTGAACTATGGGCGAGATAAATCAAATAAATTGGTAATAATCACTATTCATGCGGATAAATATGTGAATTATTATAATAAATACATAATGTTACAAGAACAATAGATGCCGGATTTAACCTCAATGTATGTACTTTTAACAATATCCGTCAATTGGATGTGTATTTAGATAAATGCGGGGTCGCATTTAAAAGAAGACGGGAGATATTGTTATGAACTGGAATTTGGTCCGACCCATACAGTAGCAGCGGTGTGGGTCATGATGAGACTGTGCGGATGTGCAGGCTGATCTGGGTCTTCACATGTCTCAAAACAGTTGTGTCATTTAAGAGACAATCATTTAACAAAGATGTCAAGTTTATAATTATTGGTCGATTTCGGTCAATATTCATATCAGAATGAAAATTGGAAATATATTTAGGGAACTGTTAAACATGGTTATTTGTTAAATTCATTATTTTGACAGAATGAGCTAATTCCCAATATACAAAAAAAGACAATGAAGAACACTTATGAAATCCAAATAAACAGACTACGAGACTTCAACCTCGTGATACATACATAGTTTACAGCGCTGTCCCGTTTAGAGAGGTTCCGCACATACACGTAGTTTACAGTGCTGTCCGGGTTAGAGAGGTTCCGCACACATAACTAATTTGCAGTGATGTCCGGTCTACAGAGGTTCCGCACACATACCTAGTTTACAGTGCTGTCCGGTTTAGAGAGGTTCCGCACACATACATAGTTTACAGTGCTGTCCGGTTTAGAGAGGTTCCGCACATACACGTAGTTTACAGTGGTGTCCGGTCTAAGAGAGGTTAAGCACAAATACCTAGTTTATAATGGTGTCCGTTTTAAAGCTTGCATGGGTGTCCGGTCTAGAAAGGTTCCGAAAACATACCTAGTTTACAGTGTTGTCCCATTTAGAGACGTTTCGCACATATACCTACATGTAGCTTACAGTTCTGTCCGGTCTATAGAGGTTCCGCACACATGCCTAGTTTACAGTTGTGTCCGGTTTAGAGAGGTTTCACACATGTACTTAGCTTACAGTGGTGTCCCGTCTACAGAGGTTCCGCAAACATACCTAGTTTACAGTGATATCCCGTTCAGAGAGGTTCCGCACATACACGTTGTTTACAGTGGTTTCAAGTCTAGATAGATTCCCCACACATACCTAGCTTGCAGTAGTGTCCCGTCTAGAGAGGTTCCGCACACATACCTAGCTTGCAGTGGTGTCCGGTTTGGAGAGGTTGCGCACATATACCTAGTTTGCATTGGTGTTCGGTCTAGCGAGGTTCCGCACAGTGCTGTCCGGCTTAGAGGTGTTCCGCACATACATCTAGTTTACAGTGGGGTGTCCGGTTTATAGAGGTTACGCACATATACATACCGGTCTAGAGAGATTCCGCACACATACCTAGCTTGCATTGGTGTCCGGTCTAGAGAGGTTCCGCACACATACCTAGTTTAAAGTGATGTCCGGGTTAATGGGGCTCCCTACATACACATAGTTTACTGTGGTGTCCGGTTTAGAGAGGTTACGCAAATATACATTGTCCGGTCTAAAGAGTTTACGCAAGTACTTAGTTTACATTATTGCCTGACGCATATAACTGCTCACTGCCGCTTACTGCTAGCAGTGAGACACATCTCACTGCCCACTGCTACTTACTGCTAGCAGTGAAACACACCTCACTGCTCACTGCCGCTTACTGCCAGCAGTGAGATACATCTCACTGCTACTTATTGTTCACTGCTAACTTCACACCAATCATTATACAGTGGGACCTCTCTAAGGGTGTCCGGTTGGGAGATGTTCCACTGTAAAGCAGGCAGATGACCACTTCAAGATACACGTGAGTGCTTTATGATCATGAACAGGCATTGTCATTGGAGATACTTTGCAATGGACATTATCAAAATTAAGCACAACTAACTTTCCTTGGTGTCCGGTTTAGAGGTTCCAATGTAGTAGACACATTTATCTACGTCTCAATTGCTCTCAAATGTCTTAACCCGTTCACCCCTAAGTAACTGGAATGGATTTTGATATGTTAATTTTGCAACCAATCTAACAGTCACAAAATGATTTTCAGATTAATCCATTTATGAAAAGGGGGTGTTTTCATTCTAAAAATTACTTGCAAACAGTGCAGATCCTGAGCCGTCTCATTTGGATCTGCACTGTTTGCATAAACCGCTATAGCTGGCTTTAGAGTTTAAAGGGTTAAGTCCGATTTCTTGGTGTTCCACATAACGTAAGAAGTTTCATATTCAATGGACAGTGTCAGATTATAATGGACACCAGTCACACCAGCCAATATATATTCGGTGACAAAAGAAATTGCGCATATTTTACAAGATCACACTTATATTATATTTGTAAGATGATTTTCTATCAAATATACTTTTAAAGCAAACAATTTATTGGATTACAGCTAAGGTAATTTAAGGCCGGGCCAATGGGTTCGATCCAGCATGTAACATATTGCATTGAGCAAACTATTGAACCGATACACATGGTGATTGATATTGAATAATCACATGTGAGATAATAAAGTATGTTTGTTTTTCAATTCCGACTCATCAATAGCTATGGTTGAATGAGTGTCGGTTGTGCACAGCTTCGAGATAACTGATTAAAACCACAAGATAAAATAATTGATTGATTTATTGGTGTTTAACGGCCTATCAATAGCTATGGTAATTTAAGGTCGGGCCAACCGGATTCGGTCCCATATTTATGCTGCATTGGGGAGAAAATCCCAATATCAGAACGGATATTTACATCGAACAAAAATATATTCAGCCTTGAAATTGAAATAAACTGACCGGTTGCCGATTTCATCAAAATTGGAAAGTAAACTTTATATCTACCAAAGTATACTTTGAGGGAGTAATCATTTATTTTTCCCAAAATGCATTATTTCATATAAAACTAACCACTGCATATATTTGATGAATAAAAGTATGCAGAATTATTATATTGAATTTATTACATTATCAAAATTAATAAATTTATCCTTAAATTGAAAATTTCTCCCTCAAAGTATACTTTGCTAGATAAGTATACTTTGCAATGTTGGTGAAATAGGCTACTGGTGCCAGGTTCATACCACACCAAGGTCACTTGGCCCCTTCCCCTAAAAGAAATAGGATTACGAATAATCGTAATACTCATATAAGGGGTATAGCCAGATTCAACTGTCACAGGTCTCCGGTAGTGATTCCGTCCGGGTAAGGATGAATCACGATCGTTAAATTACCCATCGCATGCTCCCACCTGCCAACCACCAAGGTAAAATGATAACTCAAAATGCAGTGTCGAAATAATGATCAACAAAATCGGCATAAAGTTGCTCGAATCTGCTGCATTCAGTACAATACATTTGTATTCAACCGCTATGTCACTTGTTGATCTCCTACAGTATGGTTTAGTGATGCCACTTGAATAATGTTTTACATAAACTTAGATCGTTGACGTTCGTTGTTATTATATGAATCTATAGTATAGTTTCACCCAGATAATCCAGCATTCAAGTTATTGGATTGTACTGTTTCTTTTGTCGCTCTTCCTTTCAACACTACATGCCTGTATAGTGGTAGTGGCAAAAAGTGTAGATCCAGATGAGCCGGCTCGTGACCCGCACACATCCATCTGGGCCAACCAAAGTACATGTAGTTGTATGCGTTCTCCCGCCCCTACTGCTGGTATACAGAAGTCTGTTTAAGCAAGTTCTACATATTATTTTCTACAGAAATCTCTAAACACATTTCTAAACAACAAGTCTTGTGATCGTATAGTGGATTTTCAACATATTTGCTACAATTTCATTTCGGCCGTTCATACTGAATATTAACCAAAGTTAGAAATATTATTTATTTAATTCAGCGTTTGAGATGTTAGCAGTTCCAAATTCTGGCCGAAATTCCCTATTGCTATTTATTTATCTTCTATTTAAGGGTAGGAATTGGCTCGAGGAAACCCAGGCATTTGAGCCCAAAATTGGCAGGCCAATGACCCGTTTGTTTCCGAATTTACTAATATCTGCCATACAGTTGAACTATGTGCATTAAATGAAGGAGGCAATGAGGCGGTTAATTTAACCTAGCTATTCATTCTCCTATCGCACGAAGTTTGTATGTAAGACCGTGACAAAGGCTGAGCGCGAGTGCATGTGATATATGGAGACTCAGTCGTAACAGTGTTACACTATATGATGACGATATTTGACGGTTGGTCAGGGCAAAACATATCAGGCAGGGAATCATCGATATTGCTATTTGTTCCCCCTCATATTTAAGGGTGGGAAACGGCTCGAAGACCTTCCATACCCGGGCATGTGCCCTAAAAGAACAGGCCAAGGACCGATGGCCCATTTGTTTCCGAATTTACTAATATATGCGATACAGTCGAAATATGTGCATTAAATGAAAGAGACGATGAGGCGGTGAGTTTAACCTAGTTAGTTCATTCTCCTATTGCACAATGTCAATGTGTCAGACCGTGACGAGGGCCGAGTGTGCGTGCGCATGATATATCGATATTTCTATCAAAGAAGATAGTATATATACTCACCGAATAATTGCTCATTACTAAGCCGGCTTACGCTTATTAGCGATGTACGTCATAGGATTATTAACTAATTGGAGAATAAGTTGACCTGACCTTTATCGGTGTCGAATATAATTACTGTAGGCGTCCAAGTTCTGTAAGCTATTGGTAATTAATTAGTCTCGATTGTATATGACATTTCCGAATATACTAAATTACATTAGGGATCGAAGTTAATATTGATGTAAACAGAATGGTTTTTTTTCACCGATATTCAATGTGGGTCATAGTGAACTTATGTATAAATTGTACTTTATACGCCCACAGAATTCTGCTATCTGAGAGACTTGTCAAGTTGTTATTAGCAACTCTGTGTTTTATATACAGCATATAGTATATGATTTCTGTCGCAGACGGACAGACATATAAGAGACACACGGACGAACAAACATGCATAAGTAGCTCAGGCTAATTATGTTACAGAATATCCATTGAAAGTTCTGGTAGGATTAAAATCACCGGAATACAACTTTCAGGATAATTAAAATGTATTTATTCAACATATTCTTCAACAATATGCGACCAACCATGACAGTCAAAGGGGCTTATTGCACATGTAACCAGTGGAGCGAGACAATGAAATTCTTATTTGATCTGACCCAGTCACAGATTAGCCTGAGCATATACGCAGTACATTAAAATAAATGAATGTTTAAATTTGTTTTGATCATTCATCCCTATTTAATAATGAAGATAATAGACGAGGCAAAGCCACGAAGGCCAGGTTTTCTTCAAGGCATAGGCATTTGAATAATAGATAATTTGCTATTAATGTTGTTATGACCACAATTGAAATTGACAACTGCCAGTGGCCTAAGATGGCAAAAGAAGCCAGTGTATGATAAAACCTACATGCAGTTGCAGGCTGGCATACATGTATTAGTACAAGATACGAGTGTTGTCCAAATAAACATTGCAAATGTTGATTAATCAGAAACATTAGGTGAAGGTAAAATGCAAGTATGGTGGTCCTAGGTGGTACAGTAACAGACAAATGGAGCTACACAAAACTTAACATTGACAATGGCTAAGTTGATTAGGCAGAAAAAATATGTCAAGGTAAACAAAAGGTCACATATTGGATAGTAGTATGTGGTGGGCATCACCCGTTGGTTATGAGGTTGTGCAAGTACGGTGGTCCTAGGTGGTACAGTAACAGAGAAATGGACCTAAACACAAGAACTTCAAATGGCTAAGTCGATTACGCGGAAAAAGTATATCACGGTAAAAAAAAAGGTCACATGTTGGATAGTGGTATGTGGTGGGCACCCGTTGGTTATGAGGTTGTGCAAGTATGGTGGTTCTAGGTGGTACAGTGACAGAGAAATGGGCCTAACCAGGAGAACTTAACATTGAAAATGGCTAAGTCGATTACGTGGAAAAAATAGGTGAAGGTAAAAAAAGGTCACATGCTGGATGGTCGTATGTGATGGTCACCCATTGGTTATGAGGTTGTGGAAGTATGGTGGTTCTAGGAGGTACAGTAACAGAGAAATGGATAAAACACGAAAACTTAACATTGTGGACGCCGCCGCCCACTGCCCGCCCTCCCGCCCGGCTTTCGCCAATCCAATAGCTGCGATTGTTTAAAAACAAAACCAGCTAAAAATCAATAATCCATTTGTAAAAATAAAATATGCATTTAATTTGAAATCAGGGGGTACAATACTCTTTAGACACAAAGCTTATCTGGAGCTCTGCATTTATACAGCAGCAACTCTCTACACCCGATACAGAAAGCCTTTTTGTGCTTCATTTTGAGGATTCCATCGTTGTTTTGTCAAATGGGGGTTACGTCGATTAAACATAGCTTGGTCCTATATTTGGCTGTGACTGGAGAAATGGGGCTTATGGGATTTGTGACCAGTGTAGCTCCTGATCAAATACCACACTCCTGTAGCCGGATAACGATCTATATTGCTTGTTAGAAGCACAACGGGTGTTTCATTGCTGGAATGACGAACAGTGCAGATCCTGATCACTGTATGGATGACAGACTGATCTGGATCTACACTGGCCGCAAAACCCATAAGCCCCATCTTTTCAGTCACATCCACATACAGTGAAACCGCTCTAAAGCGGACACCCTGGTGTCCGGTTTAGAGAGGTTCCACTGTAAATGAGGTATTAGATCATTCCGAGCCATAGTTGTGTGACATGCGATGACGAACACATGTTATCACTTGAGATAAATAAATGACCAACAAACTCATCAAAAATAAGACCACATGTGTTTTCTTGGAGTCCGGTTCAGAGGGTTTCCAGTGTATATCTCCAATTACAATGCCTGTTCATTATTGAAAAGTGCACACACGTCTCGGAGTAAAGAACTCCTGTAGACTATTTCACCAACTTTGCAATGTATACTATTTCTAGCAAAGTATACTTTGAGAGAGAAATTTTAAATTTTAGGATCAATTTATTAATTTTTATTATACTGAATTTATTACATTATCACAGCCAATTTGGCTGTGATAATGTAATAAATTCAGTATAATAATTCTGCATACTTTTAATCATGAAATATATGCATTTGTTAGTTCTATATGAAATAATGCAGTTCAGGAAAAATAAATGATTACTCCCTCAAAGTATACTTTGTTAGAAAAGTATACTTTGCAATGTTGGTGAAATCGGCTACAGATACACAGACTGACACCCTGGGAACCTCACAGCACGTCCATTTTAAGAGAGGTTCCATTGTAACTAGGCCTCCTATACAATAGCAGTGTGTGTGTGCGTGTAGAGGAGGGGGGTGGGGGCATATTGCTTTGCTCTTGTACAAATCAGGCTTTGTGATTAGGTTCTACACTCTGATCAAAAACTCAATAAGCCCACTTAATTGTAGTAGATCAAATTTATTCAACATATTCTTGAACAATATTTTGAGTAGAGGTACAACATATAATGACCCATATAGAACAGTAAACGTGCCCACGGTTGATAAAATTAACCTTAGTACATGTGCGACCAGTGAAGACACAGATCAGCCTGCGCAGCCACGCAGTCTGATCTGGGCCTACGCTGGTCGCCATTCAGATAATTTAACATTGGTTATATCCACATATGTTTTTGAGCATTCTGTTGACAATAAGGATACAATGGCCAGAATCTACACTGTTTGCACAATGTCCTAAGGGCCGATTTATCATCCACCAGCCACAGCGAGAGAGGATTATAGTGGTCATGTTACAAGACGATTTACACAACACTTTGACTTTTGATTTGCAACTGTTTCGTTACCAGGACTTTCCACATGAATTCTGTTGACAACAGGACAGTGCAACCAGTATGATTTCATCCTTAGACCGCTACTCACAACAATTATCGTATGCCGTTTCTTTTTATATCTTGCCTTATTTCTCAATAAAAACATGGTTTGACAGCACTTCAGAATCATTTCCAATGGAAATGATTCTGAAGTGCTGTTAAAGCATGTTGTAAATTATTCTAAAGTGCTGTCAAAGCATGTTTTTGATGATAAAAATGGAAAATCTAAAATAAACAGCAGACAAAAAAAATAATTAAGATAGCGGTCTAAGGGTTAATTTTCATTGAGAACTGAATTAATTCATAACAAGAGATTTTTATTGCATATACATGTACACAGTAATTGCAACTTTGTTGACTTAGATTCCCATGGTGGAGAACTTATGAGGCCAAATATACAATACACAAGGTGATCACAAGTGTCACACCCACAAAGGTCAAGGTCATCCACATCAGGAGATATTCAACATTTGGACGCAATTGTTGACGACTACTACAATGACGACACCTAAGACGGAATTGTGACCACTGTCCCACTTTCTACAAACGTGGGCGAGACAATAATTTGGAAAACACTAAATTGAGGGTGCGCTGATCAAATAGGATTTGTCTAAATCTGTAAGTAGAGATTCTGAATAACTGTGCAATACATTATGAAGAAATGAGATGCACTAACCACATGATACACCCACAATATACCCAACATTATAATTTATAAAGATTCATAATCTCAGGTAACCCTTTACAGACCTCCAGTCTCGTGTTTGAAATCAGAAAGTTTGATTGGCCGAGCTGTGCAAGCATGGGGTCCCGGCTTGGTGATAGTTTGATTACTGTATCAACTTTCGCCGATATGGATTTCTACAAACAACACAGTGAACCTGTGTATAAACGCTAAACAAGCGAAAATATAAAGTTGGCCTTCGACTACAGGTGAAAATAGGGAAAACTGGAGCAGTTCCACGTTTGGAATAGTTCTTTATTGTTAAGACACAGAGATTGCCATCGCCATGGAAAGCGCTGCTGAGGACGCCACCGAACTTCAGCAGCAGCACAGACCTGAACCTGTGCATAAAGTAAACAACATGCCTGCCGCACCAAAGCCAGAGTAGATGAAACCATGTTTCAGATGCAACAAAAAGAGGCATACTCCAGTAGCCTATTTCACCAAAACTGCAAAGTACACTTTGAGGGAGGAATTTTAAATTCAAGGATAAATGTATTAGTTTTTATTATACTGAATTTATTACATTATCACAGCCATTTTGGCTGTGATAATGTAATAAATTCAGTATAATAATTATGCATACTTTTAATCATCAAATAATATGCAGTCGTTAGTTCTATATGAAATAATGCATTTTGGGAAAAATAATTCATTACCTCTAAGTATACACTTTTGATGAAAACGGCTACTGGAGAATGTCACTTCAAAGATGCACAGTGCCATTTCTGCAAGAAAAAGGCACACATTGAAACTGCATGCCTCTCCAAGAAAGGACAAAAAAATATACAAACAACAAAAGTAAAAAAAAGAGCATATGCTCTATAAGCTCAGAAACACGAGATCCTGAGGAATTTATCAGTGTTTTACGGATCAACTCTGGCAACTCAGATAGAATTACCGTTACACCGACATATGGAATTAGACACTGGCTCCGCGATATCAGTGATCTCCTATGACCTGTACTTAAGTTGTTTAACCATTTCAACACCACAAGTCTGTATATAGATATTGGCAAAAAATGTAGATCCAGATGAGACGGCTCATGATGAGCCGTCTCATCAGGATCTGCACTTTTTGCAAGTAATTTTAATATTTTTGAAATAAAAAACACCCCCCTTTTCATAAATGGACAAGTCTGAAAATCATTTTGTGATGGCTGGATACGGTTGCAATATTAACAAACAAAATGAATTCCAGTTACTTAGGGGTGAAAGGGTTAATGTCAATCAATTAGCTGAAACAGCAACCATAAGAAGGGAATATTCTGGTGATGTGATAAAGCCAGTTGGAACCATTCAGGTCAATGGCAGATAGGGGAACCATGAATGTAATCTAGGTTTGTATGTTGTGAAAACAGACAATCTCGGCGACTACAAAGTGAAGGTTAACCCACAGCTGCAAGTGGACCAGTATCTGCTGCCGAAAATAGAAGATAGTTTCGTGTCACTAGCTGGTGGACAGAAATATCGGTACACGAAAATAGATTTGTGCCAAGCCTACTACTTACAGTTAGAATTGGACGACAACTCTAAGCAATATCTGACAATGAACACAATCAAAGGACTGTATCAGTACCGGTACAACCGCATGGTGGTTGGAATTGCATCTGTCCCCGCTACTAGTATATATGGCAATGCACTATGGACCAGGTATTGAAAGGAATAACAAACACACCCCTCGACGATATGTTCATCACATGCAAAACGGAAAAAGTGCACCGTCACACTCTTCAATTAGTGCTGCCACGTCTACAGGACTACAACCTCTGTGCAAACTTTGAAAAGTGTAGTTTCTTCCAGACGGAAATTACATACTGTGGCCATATCATTCATTCAGATGGACTGCACAAGACACCAGAAAAGATTCACGCAATAATGAATGCACCAAAATCAGAAAATGTGACAGAGCGTTCTTATGACTTTTCAACTACTGTGGAAATTTATTCCAAATATGGCTATGTCCGCTGGGGAAAATAAAAAAATCGCCACTTCAAAAAAAGTAATAACCAATAGGATAAAAATAAACAATTGGCGATAAAAAAATTACAATATTTGAAGAAAAAAAAAAGGATTTTTTTTTCTCGAAAATTGTAATTTTTTATCGCCAATTGTTTATTTTTATCGCCAATTGCGAAAGTGGCGATCGCCAGCGGAATCCCTGGCTATGCATCCATTAAACAAGCTACAGAGAAAAAATGTGACATTTAACTGGTCAAAATCTGCGGAATATGCATTTGTGAAAGTCAAGGAAGTGATCACATCAGACACTGTGTTAACACATTACAACCCAGATCTGCCGATCCGACTCTGTAACATATTGTGTTTGCTTAGACATGTAGCCATTCTATACCATGTAATCTATCCCACAGGTGGAAGACTCAGACCTGTGACACACAAAAAATGGGATGTTTTTAATGGGCATTTTTTTTGTGTCGCAGGTCCGAGTCTTCCACCTGTGATCTATCCTTTACGTATATACAACTCTCACAGCGGCTGAAGCCACAAGGTGGCCGGATTAGCTCAGTAGGTAGAGCGTCGGACTGCGGATCGGGAGACCCCGGGTTCAATTCCCACACCGACCTGCTCCGAATGGCCGATTCAGCGTGTCCTTAGGTAAGACAACTTCGTGCTAGCGAATGGGGACCCAAATAGTCGGTCCCAACATGCAAGGTCATCGACCCAGTGTTGTCGTTAAATCAAAGCATTTACATTTTTGAAGCCACACACCGTATTAAATAGTATTAGAGAGAACAACTAGTTCTTACTCGATACATCCGCAACTTAATTGTCAACAACACAACACAACATTTTATGGTACGAGAAAAAAGATTTTTAACCCTTAGACCGCTACTCACAATTCTCGTCTGCTGTTTATTTTTCATTTTCCATTTTTATCATCAAAAACATGCTTTGACAGCACTTTAGAATAATTTACAACATGCTTTGACAGCATTTCAGAATCATTTCCATTGGAAATGATTCTGAAATGCTGTCAAACCATGTTTATATTTAGAAATAAGGCAAGATATAAAAGCAACAGCAGACGACAATTGTTGTGAGTAGCGGTCTAAGGGTTAATATTTCCTTCAACATGGGTTAATGCAACACATGCCCGAAACATAGCAGACACACCTCTATGCCACGACTTGCTGTATATGTCACTTGTCACCGTTTTCCACTGTTCCTTGTTGGCAGATTCGTTTACATTTTTGGTACAATAACATCAGCTACATTATCAAGACAATTAAATATGTAATTAATGCATAACCAAACTGCAATATGGTGTACTCGCTTTTGCTCACGGACTGTAAATTGAAATTTACAAGGAGTTATCTGTTGTACGTTTCATGGCACAGCAGCAGATGGGTTTTTGACCAAATTAATCCTTTCACCCCAAAGTAACTGGCATGGACTCTTCCACATAAGACTTTTGAACTATTCCATTAATCAGAAAAGGGGTATTTTTTTGTTAAAAATCTGAAAATATCCACAAACAGTGCAGATCCTGATGAGACGTCTGGATCTACACTGTTTGCATAAACCGCTATAGCGGGCTGTAGAGTTCAAAGGGTTAATTCCGATTTGCACACATTGTGAAAGAGGTATGTAGTGTTGAAAGGGTAAAAAATATTAAATCTCAATATCAAAACATCAGCTCAGTCTCGGCCAATCAAACTGCCTGATGTTGATTCTTTCTCAGAACAAAGTTGAAAGTTTTATCAGGGTGTCCACACTTTAGGAAAACTAAAATTCCCTGACTTTTCCCTGACCCAAATTATTTTTCCCTGACCAATTTTAGCCAATGTTGAGGGCCCGAAGGACCCGATCGCGCTAGGGGGGTCCGGGGGCATGCCCCCCGTAAATTTTTGAAATCCAAGTGGTGTGAAACGCCATTTCCTGCATTCTCAGCAAAGGTTGAACACATTCTATTACTCTCATTTTTCCTGTTTCTGTATGCATATTTCAACACGGTTTCTATATTTCCCAATCTTGACAAAAATATCCAAAATGTACGAGATTAAAAGTCTATTGAGATTGTGGCACGGCTCCAACAAATTGATTGGTTGGAGAATAACATGTGTAATGCATACCTGCAAATGTTGGTAATTGTTTTATTGCTGCATGTTTTGTCCTAAAAAAATGTGCAAATTTTTTAAATCCAATTGGTGTAAAACGCCATTTCCTGCATTCTCAGAATCGGGTTCCCAGTACCGTATTTACCCTATGTATTGGGACACCCTTTATATTGGGACACCCCCGTTTTGGGGAGAAATAATTATTTTTTAGGAAACAAGTTTTGGGACACATCACAATTTTAAAAAAAAAATCAATAATTTCTGCACCTTAAGTATTGGGACATCTCTTTTTTTTTTTAAATACTTTTAACACAGTCGGGGATTCCGCTGGGGAAAATAAAAAAATCGCCATTCCAATTTTTTTTAATTTTTTTTCACCGGCTACTGGTCATGCCGACTATTGGCACGTCTCGCTATAAACAGAGGCCGTCGCTGATTAACTAATATAACACAGTGCTGACGGTAAATCTGAGCTCTGTTGATTAAATAGATTACCAATAAACCGTATACATCGACAATGCCGCCTGTCAATGCCGGAATGTGATTTATTTGCGAAAATTATTTCGATTCACACGGAAATACTCCGGATACATCGCCCCGCCCTCTCATCAATATTCACGAGTATCCAGTATCCGAAAGTATAGTACAGTGCGATCCGGAAGTACACGGAAGTCCGCCGACATACAACCTTCCGTGTTGCTTATCAGAACCGTGCTATATCCGTTCTCGCCCAAGACGCATCATAATGTCAACAAAAAATACATGTACACTGTACACTGCGAATGAACGACGTCGCCAATGCTATAATATGCCATAAGTTTTCACTGTTATCTTCGCATGTAATAAATATATTGAATCCAAGAATTGTTAACGTCATGTTTTATTTATTTATTCATCATGTTCATGTAGAATGTAGATCTACGCAGGTCCGTGCAATCCATTATTGTAAACGCGTGTAGAGTGTAGTAAACCGTGTAGCCATCATCATTAGATGACGCAATGACCGATATCCTGTTCCATCAGCTGCAACGTCATGGGGGGGAGGTGACATAAGCTCGTGCGTTTGGCAAACTGTGTTTACTCATATGGTGGAAGCACAAGGTGGAAGAAACTCGGACCTATGACACCAAAATATGCCTATTAAAAAAAATCCCATTATCCCACCCACCTGGTATCGTACTGTACATGACGTTAATAATAGAACGAGATCAAGTGGGTGGGGTAATGGATATTTTTGTAATGGTCATTTTCTTTACGTCACACGTCCGACTATTCCACCTGTGGGTTTGAGTACGCACAGAGTTTTAACCCTTTCAACACCACAGACCTGTATAGACATGTTTTGCCCGACGTGTTATAATTTTGCGCCAGTTCATGAGGTAATCAGGCTTATCACGTGAGATTTTCGACGAAGATGAATCTGATAATAGTGTACCGTACATTTTCTGTAAACGATATCGAATGTTGACGAATATTAAATTAGTAATTATTACGCATTTGCTCTGAAAATTTTATCAACTTTCCGATATATTTGTAGAAAAGTCAAATCATTCTCGGCGAAAATCTCGGTTATATAATAAAGTTGATTATCTCATGCACTGGCTCAATTATGATGTAGCGAAACAAGGCCAGCTGTGTACATGCGCGGGGCGTGGCAGTGTTGTAACAATTTAGTTAATCTGGGTCGAGTTAATCTGCGCCACTGATACGCGATCTCCGATTGGTCAGCCTTTTACACCTAATTAATATTCCACCAATGGTGAGCGCGAACGCATGCCGGAAAAATTCAATCGAGCACATAACAATTAGCACTGCTTTGTTACTGGGACCAATAATTGATGTTATTCCCAGTTTGCTCTGATTAATTTACGAAATGTGCAAACGTGATCAGCTGCACATTCACATCGGTGAGATAAAAGGAGGCTATGCGTCCATAGTCCATTTTGTGTCTAATTTGGGAAAAAATCGCAAATTTAATACGATTTCTGACAACAGTCGTGTTACAAATTTAACACGATTTTCATATACAAATTGGCAAACAATTCGGGAGCCAAGGCACAACCGTGTACTAACCGAAATTTCGAGGATACAAACTTTCAATATTAATAATTGGGACACCAAAAAAAATAATTTATTTTATATTATGTATTGGAACACGTAGAATTTTATTTATTTTTTACTGTCCCAATACATAGGGTAAATACGGTACTCATGATTACACAAGGTGAAATAAAACTGACGGGAAATATGACACACCATGTTACCTGTGTAGAACCGCAGTAACGTACCAGTATTTGTTACACAGCAGATTCATTATAAGTATCTGACACTTATTTATTCCACATAACAGGTGTCACTGTACAAGCCTTGATGCGACCTTATAGAAATATCGTGCGAAAAACACACAACGTCAGCCTATTTCATCAACATTGCAAAGTATACTTTAGTAGCAAAGTATACTTTGAGGGAGAAATTTTGAATTTTTTAACAAATTTATTAATTTTTATTATACTGAATTTATTACATTATCACAGCCATTTAATGGCTGTGATAATGTAATAAATTCAGTATAATAATTCTGCATACTTTTAATCATGAAATATACGCATTTGTTAGTTCTATATGAAATAATGCATTTCAGGAAAAATAAATGATTACTCCCTCAAAGTATACTTTGCTAGTAAAGTATACTTTGCAATGTTGATGAAATAGGCTACAGTAGGACATTAAAAATCTCGCCCGACGTCGAAATTAAGTTATAAGGAAGTAAATCATTCCTCAATTTTCACAGTTTAACTTGTGTCTTCTTAGTTACATCATTTCCAATCTAAATAATCAAGGTGAATACTGTAGTCGATATCCATGCTTTTCGCTTTCCACTTTCATTGAAACAGACGTCATACAGCTCGTCCCGATAAAAAAAAAAGTTGAAAGTAAATGCTCCTAATATTTTCTGCAGTGACTGAAATACATGTACGCTACTAACATCGTCCATTTCTGAAAGAGAAACAGCTAAGGAGGCAAGGGGCGCCAGTCCCTTTCAGTTTCTTCTGATGAAAATAGTTTAAAACATACAATGCTTTAAAGAAACGTTTTCATTATGATTATTTAGAAATAACTATTTTAATAGCCAAACTGGAAGAAACTGCCCTAGCCATTATCATAGTTTTCATCGGTTCTCGGCCTGAAATTCTAAAATTCCCCGACTTTTCCCTGACTTTTCAGAAATTTTAAAATTCCCTGACCAATTTCAAAATTCCCTGACAATTCCCTGACCTTGAAAAAAAAATAATTTTCCCTGACTTTTCCCTGACCGTGGACACCCTGTTTTATAAGCACGGATCCAAGTTGCAGAAATGTGCTACCAGAAGTTGATCGGGAGCTACACTGTCCAACCATGTAATACACCCAGTTTGGCCAGAACATAATCCACCAAAGCCCGGTCCCAACTATTAGACACATGTTCTTTATAAAAATTAAATCATTTATTAATTGTGTAACTATTCCACCAGTTTTAAACCTTACGAGTGCCCGCTATGAAAATATACATGTGATTGTTTATTAATTTTTGATTACTGATAGAGATGCACGTTATAATCAGGCTATTTTGCTATGCAAATGAGACAGGGAATTTTTAATTTAGTTGTATGAATTAAATCATCACCCGATTAAATATTTTTATCAGCATATTAGAAAGTATGATACATGTAATTCAAGGTGCATGATCACGTGGTTACAACAACAACAACGTCGCCCACTCCAAAGTAAGTATTATTTGATATTTTCCTTAATATGCAACGGATTTTGATGAAATATGGCGCAGCAAACGCGTCTTCATGAGCTGCATTTGGTGGTCCAGGGAGTTTGGCACAGACTTATGTCGTTTTTGCGAAGAATCGATTTCCATGTCAGAGACACGGAAATCGATTCTTCGCAAAAACGACAGAAGTTTGGGCGAAAATACAAATACCACCAAATGCAGCTTAACAAGACGCGTTTGATGCGTCATATTTCATCAAAATCCGTTACGTAATACGGACAATATGAAAGAATACGTACTTTGAATCAGATGAATTCTGAAAGTTTCAGTACTTGTTGTTGTTGTTAGTACCACGGTAGGACACAGGTGGAAGACTCGGACCTATGACACCAAAAAAATGCCTATTAAAAAAAATCCCATTACCCCACCCACTTGGTCTCGTACAGTACTATATGTTAATTCAAGGTGAGCATAAATAGCGCTATTATAGAAAGAGCCCTCTTTTTTCCGGCTCGCACAAACACAATAAACATCGATTAAATGTATGAAATATGTCTCTGGCAATCGATAAAGGTATTAGGTGTGTGAATATACTCACTTCAAAGCGCTGTTTCAAGTATTTATTGAGTTATTCGCGTTTTGATTACCCCATCCAAAGCGAAAGTTGCGTGTACGAAAGAATCTCACACAGAATCGGAGGCCGTCCGGCTGGATTATCGGTCATATTTGGCCGATAGCTGATCGCCAGCTCAAACTAAAGTCGTGCACCATGATCATATACATTAGAGACTCCAACCATACAAAGTTCGTCCAATTGTGATCGTTCGCCGATCTAAAAAACACTTTTTTCTAATTTTATTGACTTTCTTTCATGATTCGCGTACTATCAGATTATGTCTTCCGGAAACCCTGAAAAGGGAAAGTCCTCGCGTCTATTTTTAGGTTTAACCAATCAGAGATGTTCTTACATAGACGCTTCGGTGGTTGTATTATGGAAGATAGTGCATTGACCCAGTTCCAGATAATGAACGAAATTATAGAAAAAAGTGTTTTTTAGATCGTGCGAACGATCACAATTGGACGAACTTTGTATGGTTGGAGTCTCTAATGTATATGATCATGGTGCACGACTTTAGTTTGAGCTGGCGATCAGCTATCGGCCAAATATGACCGATAATCCAGCCGGACGGCCTCCGATTCTGTGTGAGATTCTTTCGTACACGCAACTTTCGCTTTGGATGGGGTAATCAAAACGCGAATAACTCAATAAATACTTGAAACAGCGATTTGAAGTGAGTATATTCACACACCTAATACCTTTATCGATTGCCAGAGACATATTTCATACATTTAATCGATGTTTATTGTGTTTGTGCGAGCCGGAAAAAAGAGGGCTCTTTCTGTAATAGCGCTATTTATACTCACCTTGAATTAACGTATAGTACTGTACGAGACCAAGTGGGTGGGGTAATGGGATTTTTTTTAATAGGCATTTTTTTGGTGTCATAGGTCCGAGTCTTCCACCTGTGCGGTAGGATACACCTTGATATTGGCAGTCGATTGCAAATGAAAAAATAAATAGAGAATAAATAATTGTTTCCTGTTAACCTTTTAAGGAAACATGGTTATCGCCCCTGATATCAAGAGGGGCAATTTATCCTTGATATGAAAGTATGATAATGGCAATGAAAATGTCCGGTAATGGTAATTGAGTGTTTACTTTGCCCGAAAAATGTCATATCTTAAAGAAATATGAAAACAATATCTCTCCTTATATTACAACCTTGTTTAACCCTTAGAATGCAGGAACCGAAAATAGTCGTCTGCTGATAATTCATATTTTGTCTTTTCTCTCAGTAAAAACATGGTTTGGCAGCATTTTAGAATCATTTCCATTGGAAATGATTCTAAAGTGCTGCGAAACCAAGTTTTTGATGAGAAAAATTGATAAACACCCATGTGAACTTTCAAGCTAATGGGCGAAGCAGTTGCAGAGATATAGTATAACGAAAAACTTTAACCAAAAAACTTTAACCAAAATCTTTAACCGAACACACGTACGTACGCCAAAGTGCCAACTATATCACGCTTTCCGCAAGCGGGCGCGACAAGAACAGAGTGTTTTGCTCAGATCTGCATTGTCGTCCTGGGCTGTTATCAGGGAGTGTATGCCGAACAGGTCGCAATTTGTTAAGCTTGGCCGATTTGGGCTTCTATCAGGCGAGTATACGTCATACAGACAGCAATTTGCTGAGCTCGGTCGATTTGTCCTGTAGTTCTGGGCTGTTATCCTGACCAAGAGCTGTGAGATCCTGAGACAATTGCTCAACCACCTTCTCTGGGAGAGACGACAGCTCATCTAGTGCTGCAAATATAAAATATTACGTAATTTATATACCGTAATAACCCTCAATAGTTGGACACAATTTGCTTTGGAAAACCCCTATATGGACACAATTTGCTTTGGGAAACCCCTATATTTGGGAAACCCCTATATGGACACAATTTGCTTTGGGAAACCCGTATAAAATAGGGGTTTCCCAAAGCAAATTGTATCCCAATATATAGTATTATTGCGATCAACCAGTACAACCGTATATGACCCTAAATATTGAAACATTCTTTGATTTTGGAAAAAAACATATATTAATATGATTTTTAAAGAATAACTTGTGTCCGAATATTTAGGGTTATTATGGTAGCAAGGAAACAAGAAAATGTGGCCTGTTGGCTCCCAAATATCCCCGGTGGCACATTGGAGAAACTCTGGCAAACGTCTCAACCGAAACTTCTATGTGTTTATGCAGAATTGTGACGCACAGTAGGCGAAGGTCATATTAACGGCAGCATGAATGTGTGGCATTTGTGCACAAGAATGATGTATTGAAATATTAAAGTAATCCTTTTGGGGATTGAAAAGTCATAACAGAATTGAGAACCTCCAGCAAAATTTTATTGGCCAAAACCATATTGAGCTCATCTCAGTCTTGACCATTAAAATTTACCGCTTACGAGCAGGAGAACCGAGTACAAGCTCAGTAGCCGATTTCACCAAAATCGCAAAGCATACTTATCTAGCAAAGTGTACTTTGAGGGAGTAATCATTTATTTTCCCCGAAATGCATTATTTCATATAGAACTACTGACGGCAATTATATTTGATGATTAAAAGTATGCAGAATTATTATACTGAATTTATTACATTATCACATGCCGTAAGTTACAAAATACGCCAGTCGAAGATGGGCAAGACAGCGAAGATGCAGAAATGTGAAGTTGTCACCAAGGCAAGAAACATTAAACTCTAATAATAGCATTATTTCTTCCTCTCATTGTGCTAAACAGGTATACTAATTTAGGTAAAGATGTGTAAAGTAGAAATTATATAGAATTGGATACAAAAATGTAGAAAAAATGGCTGTCAAAGTTAAAAAGGTGATAATTTTGCTAAAAAATATGTTTTCGGCATAAAAACACCAAGGTGCACATTTTCAATATGTGTAGAAGACATATGTATAGTTTCAGATCGATTGACTGAACAGTTTCAGAGGAGTTGTGTACACAAACTCTGTACCCTATATAGAATTGTATACAAAAATGTAGAAAAAACAGCTATTAAAGTTAAAAAGATGATATTTTCGTTGCAAAATATTTTTTCGGCATAAAAACACCAAGGTACACATCTTCAATATGTGTAGAAGACGTGTGTATAGTTTCAGATCGATTGACTGAAAAGTTTCAGAGAAGTTGTCTACACAAACTATGCAGTTTTTCTGTCCGCTACCCGCCCCGCGGTAAAACATAATACGAACGGTCCTATACAAAATAATAAAATGATCCTTTAATTGAAAATTTCTCCCTCAAAGTGCACTTAGCAAGATAAGTATACTTTGCAATTTTGGTGAAATATGCTACTGAAAGTGTTATAAGCACAGGCCCGGCAGATCAGACAGCTGGTTCTGTCCACAGGTTAGAGGTCGACTCACCTTGCAGCTTGGTAACGATGTCCTCCACGACAACCAACGCCTCCGTCCTTATCACAGTATACTTGGGATTGCCTGCAGCATAGATGGTTTCATTGAAAGTGAAAAGGTTAAATGTGCCAACAACAGCTAAGGTCATAATAGACATGCCATGTGATTTTGTACCTAAGAACATGTGCGATTTTTCATGAACAGTATTTACAGAAACTGATCTTTTCAGTAAATGACATTGAAAGTTGACGAAATGTTCATGACAAATGCGGAATAATTCCAGCACAGAAATATTTACACAATTCCCTAACATTTGATTGGCCCGTAGCAAGTCTCTGTCCAAAATTTATATCCCAGTAAACTCCCAAGCCAAACTACTTTCCGTAACCGTGAGGTGCAGTTAAAATAATTCTTAAGAAAACGGAAAATAAACACATTTTCTTGATGAATTTATTTCAAATGCTGGAATTATAAGGAATGAATGGCCTTTTTGTGGAATTTATCGGGGATATAAACTTGGAAAAGTCAGCCCTGAATTAGAATAACCCGACCTGGTGCCAGGTCCATACCACACCAAAGTCACTTGGCCCCTTCCCCTACAATATGATTACGAATAATCGTAATACTCGCATAAGGGTATAACCAGATTCAACTGTCACATACAAAACATTCGTACAAAATCACATTGTCTCATATGTGACTATGACTAGAGAAATTGGGCTTATGAGATTTCTGCTCAGTCTAGATCATGATCTAGATCAAATAGCACACTCCAAAAAGCCTGATAACGATCTATATTGCTTGTTAGAAGCATGACTAGTGCTTTATTGATGGAATGGCGAACAGTGCAGATGATAATCAGACTGTGAGGATGCAGAATGTTACGTGGGAGGGCGGATTTTTTTAACCCTTTCACCCCTAAGTTACTGGAACGTTTTTTTACGTTAATTTCCGGATCAATTGAATTGTAACAAAATGATTTTCAGACTTGTCAATTTATGAAAAGAGTGTATTTTTGTTCTCAAAAATGTGAACATTTCTTGCAAAAAGTGTAGATCCTGATGAGACGGCTCGTCACGAGCCGGCTCATCTGGATCTACACTATTTGTAATTACCACTATACGGGCCTGTAGTGTTGAAAGGGTTAATATATATTTTTTGTACGCGATTCTCGTCTCCGAAATTGCCAGTTGCCAGATGAATTTTGCATGTCAAGTTAACATGTAGTTCACATTATATGTTTCATGAAGTTACAGGGATTTTTCGGACACAGCGTTATCTGAGTACCAAAGTACTTTTTTTGCATGGCCGTATATATGGCAGTTCTTCATCCACGAGCATTCTCTTACAGCCTGATAAAACATTTACACTGTTAGGAGCATGGCCACTGTTACACAAACTGATTGGCGAATAGTAAGGCCCTGATCAGACTACACAGATGCGAATGTTCAGGCTGATCTGGGTTTACATTGGTTGCATGGCTATGGATTCAGAATGACGATACACGGTTACCATGGTTACAATTACAAGATTACGATTTGTTTACTATTTCATCCCTAAGTAACTGGAATGAACACTCCCATATAATTTTCCGGACTATTCAATTTATCAGAAATGGGTATTCACTATTGTTAGAAATCAGAAAATGCCCACAAATTGTGCAGATCCTGAGAAGGCTCATCTGGATCAACACCGTTTGTAAACAGGTCTGTAGTGTTGACAGATTCAATAAATATGGTATCCTAAATAACTGGAATGGATATTTCATGTTAATTTTCTGACCAATCCAAAAAATCCGAAATCACAAAATGATTTTAAGCCTACCGGTAGTCCATTTATGAAAAGGATTTTTTTTTAATAAATAAAAATATGAAAATTAACTTCCAAAAAGTACAGATCCTGATGAGACGGCTCATCATGAGCCGGCTCATCTGGATCTACATTGTTTTCAAACATTTTGATAGGTCTGTACTGTTGAAAGGTTTAATGATCTATTTCATCACTTTCTGCACATATCCAAGTGCCACTGCCTTTAACGTGTATTGTCTCTATCAGGGTGAACTTGTTAACTGCTGTTGTTATATTGCCGGGGTACATATAGTGGCCACCCTGAAACAACTCCACCAAACATGGCTTAGATGAGAAAGACAAGTCTAAGAGAAGTTTGACCACAATATACAAGTTTCAATTGACGAGGCACATATCCTTGAATACTGCAGATCTCCAGTTAAGGTGCGTAATTTGATCAACTTTGGGGGGAATTTTCTTATTTCTTCACCAAAAATGGAAAGTTGGGAGTGCTTTAGAATCGTCTCGTTGAGACGATTCTAAAGAACTCCCAACTTACCATTTTTCGTGAAGAACTAAAAAAAATACATTGAATATTTGGTAAAATTACGCGTCTTAACTGGAGCTCCGACTATGTCTGGTTGCAGCTTGGATACCTACCTAAACAGGGAGAGAGAGCCGACACCATTTTCTCTAATATCAAGGCGACTGTTGCTGACCGCGATTCAAACGTAGCTTTGTCCTTCAGATAGACTAGTCTGAAAAATAAACAGAATGTAATCAAAACTAAATTACGGTACCATTCATGGTTTTACTTTGATCAAATTGACGACTGGCCGATAAAAAGAATCTTCTAGTACTGTTCCTTCTGCTGCTGGCTTAGAGCAGCGCTCCAGATAAGGTGTGTATTGGCGTATTTTACGCAATTAATTTAGCTGAATACGCATTGATTATCAAATGTGGGAGTACAAAATATGTACAGCAATGTGAAAATACGCATTGGTTTTCAAATTGAGTAGTGAAAATAGTGTCACAAAGTTGAAAATTCACTTTAATAGTTGAGCTTCAAAAAGCAAACAGTGAATGCTTAAATTTGTTATATTTTTTTATCATTTATTCCCTATTTAGTAATGAAGAAAATCAATAATCCACTTGTAAAAGTAAAATACGCAATTATTTTGAAATCAGGGGGTATACCGTAGTACGCTTTAGAAACAAAGCTTATCTGGAGCTCTGTTAGAGTCTAATATTTTCTGATGGCAGTAAATTTACTTCTATTCAGTTAGTGAATGGTGAACATTTTATACATTCATATGCAGGTTTCTATGGGTCTACATTGGTTGCACAAGCTGCCAAGACCCTTCTGTCAGAATGCAGCCCAAATTGTGTACAGGCATCAACATGGTGTATGTGTGTGATCAACCCAAAGAATGTGGGAAGCAAAAATTGTCGTCTGCTGATAATTCCAGCACAACAATATTTACACAATTCCCTAACATTTGATTGGTCCATAGCAAGTCTCTGTCCAACATTTATATCCCAGTAAACTCCCACGCCAAACTACTTTCCATAACCGTCAGGCGCAGTTAAAATAATTCTTAAGAAAACGGAAAATAAACACATTTTATTGATGAATTTAATTCAAATGCTGGAATTATAAGGAATGAATGGCCTTTTTGTGGAATTTATCAGGGATATAAACTTGGAAAAGTCGCGGGAATACTGGACGAGGCCTTCCGGCCTTCGTCCAGTATTCCCGCGACTTTTCCAAGTTTATACCCCGATAAATTCCACAAAAAGGCCATTCATTCCTATATTGTCTTATTTCACAGACCAGTGGGATGGAAATACTATGAAAGTATTTATGATGCCCAAGGCGAGGTTTGAATACACAACCTCCAGGTTGGAAGTCCGGTGTCCTAACCCCGAGGCCACAACCCATCCCTGTTTTCCTTCTCAATAAAAACATGGTTTATAAGCACTTTAAATATAAAAATATATATATAAATATTTATGCATGGTTTTCAGTATTTCACCGTGTGTTACTACCTATGTATTAAATATTTATGCATGGTTTTCAGTATTTCACCGTGTGTTACTACCTATGTATTAAATATTTATACATGGTTTTCAGTAGGGTTTTCTTTCACCGTGTGTTACTACCTATGTATTAAATATTTATGCATGGTTTTCAGTATTTCACCGTGTGTTATTACCTATGTATTAAATATTTATGCATGGTTTTCAGTATTTCACCGTGTGTTACTACCTATGTATTAAATCATTTATACATGGTTTTCAGTACTTTCACGTGTCGTTACTACCTATGTAGTTAAATTAAATATTTAGCATGGTTTTCAGTATTCCTTTCACCGCATGTGTTACTACCTATGTATATATTTATGCATGGTTTTCCAGTATGGTTTTCACATGTACTTTACTATTTCATTAAATATTTTATGCATGTCAAGTTTACTACCTATGTATTAAATATTTATACATGGTTTTCAGTGTTACTACCTATGTATTAAATATTTATACATGGTTTTCAGTATTTCACCGTGTGTTACTACCTATGTATTAAATATTTATGCATGGTTTTCAGTATTTCACTATGTGTTACTACCTATGTATTAAATATTTATACATGGTTTTCAGTATTTCACCATGTGTTACAACCTATGTATTAAATATTTATGCATGTTTTCAGTATTTCACTCTGTGTTACTACTATGTATTTAATATTTATGCATGGTTTTCAGTAATTTCACCATGTGTTACTACCTATGTTAAATATTTATTTTTACATGGTTTTCAGTATTTTCACCTGTGTTTACTACCTATGTATTAAAATATTTATGCATGGTTTTCAGTATTTCACTATGTGTTACTACCTATGTATTAAATATTTATACATGGTTTTCAGTATTTCACCGTGTGTTACTACCTATGTATTAAATATTTATGCATGGTTTTCAGTATTTCACTATGTGTTACTACCTATGTATTAAATATTTATGCATGGGTTTTTCAGTATTTCACCGGTGTGTTACTACCTATGTTATTAAATATTTATGCATGGTTTTCAGTATTTCACCATGTGTTACAACCTATGTATTAAATATTTATGCATGGTTTTCAGTATTTCACCATGTGTTACTACTATTTGTATTAATATTTATGCATGGTTTTCAGTATTTCAACTATTGTGTTACTTTACCTATGTAAATATTTATACATGGTTTTTCAGTATTTCACCAGTGTTACTACCTATGTTTAAATTATTTATGCATGGTTTTTTTTTCATATTTCACCATGTGTTACTACCTATGAAATATTTAAATGCCATGGTTTTTCAGTATTTTTCACCATGTGTTACTACCTATGTATTAAATATGTATGGAGGGTTTTCGATTTTCACCCGTGTGTTTTTAATATGTATAAAATTTATTTTTCCATGGTTTTCGTATTTCACTATGTGTTACACCTATGTAAATATTTATGCCATGGTTTTTAAGTATTTTACTGTGTTAAACCTATGTAAAATATTTCTGCCATGGTTTTCAGTATTTCATCGTGTGTAAAAACCTATGAATAAATTTTCTGCATGGTTTTCAGTATTTCACATGTGTTACTACCTGTGTAAATATGATCATGTATGTATGGTTTCCAGTATTTCACCATGTGTACTACCTGTGTAAATATGATCATGTATGTATGGTTTCCAGTATTTCACCATGTGTTACTACCTGTGTAATTATGATCATGTAAATGTATGGTTTCCCAGTTATTTCACCATACCTGTAATACCTGTGTAAATATGATTTCCATGTATTGTTTGGTTTCCAGTATTTCACCATGTGTACTACCTGTGTAAATATACTATGGTCCATCGTATGGATGGTTTCCAGTATTTACACATGTGTACTAACCTGTGTAAATATGATCATGTATGATGGTTTCCAGAATATTTTCTTACCATGTGTACTACCTACCTGTGTAAATATATATGGTCATGTATGTATGGTTTCCAGTATTTCACCATGTGTTACTACCTGTGTAAATATATATGGTCATGTATGTATGGTTTCCAGTATTTCACCATGTGTTACTTACTACATGTTTGTAAATTTACCATGATCATGTATGTATTTGGTTTCCAGCCTATTTCACCATATCTTACTACCTGTGTAAATATATATGTCATTGTTATGTATGGTTTTCCAGTATGGTTTTCACCATGTGTAATACTGTGTAAATATATACATGTATGTATGGTTTTCCAGTATTTCACCATGTGTTACTACCTGTGTAAATATATATGGTCATGTATGTATGGTTTCCAGTATTTCACCATGTGTTACTACCTGTGTAAATATGATCATGTATGTATGGTTTCCAGTATTTCACCATGTGTACTACTGTGTAAATATGATTCCATGTGTATGGTTTTCCGTATTTCACCATGTGTTAAACTACCTGTGTATATGGTCATGTATGTATGGTTTCCAGTATCCACCATGTGTTTCTACCTGTGTAAATATTATTTCTGATGTTATGGGTTTCCAGTATTTCACCATGTGTTACTACATGTGTAAATATGATCATGTATGTATGGTTTCCAGTATTTCACCATATCTTACTACCTGTGTAAATATATATGGTCATGTATGTATGGTTTCCAGTATTTCACCATGTGTTACTACATGTGTAAATATGACCATGTATGTATGGTTTCCAGTATTTCACCATGTGTTACTACGTAACCTGTGTAAATATGATCATGTATGTATGGTTTCCAGTATTTCACCATGTGTTACTACCCGTGTAAATATTTATGCATGGTTTCCAGTATTTCACCATGTGTTATTACCCGTTTAAATATTTATGCATGGTTTTCAGTATGGCCTCCTGTATTCGCCATGGGCTGCTCTGTAAGGACTCACACAATACGCAGCCAATCTTCTCCATGTAGTCATCTGTGGGAGAAACAATTCATACATCATGTCAATTCTTACAATGCTCGAATAATTTCATTGAGTGATTGGGATTTTAAGGCCGTTCAACAGCAATATCAAATGTGGCTGTGACTGGAGAAATTAGGTTTATGGGACTTGTGATCAGTATAGCTTCTGATTAAATAATACACAGTTGTAGCCTGATAATGATCTACATGTCTTGTTAAAAGCATGACGGGTGTTACGGAATGGTGACAAGTGCAGATCCTGATCAGACTGCGCGGATGCGCAGGCTGATCTGAATCTACACTGGTCGCATAGCGCATTAGCCCCATTTCTCCAGCGACAGCCACATATACAGAGGTTAATGCACCTGTTTGGAGGAAGTACCAAACATTCAGCACCGACGTTACAATTACACTGAAATACAGTCTCCTTATCTGCTGCCAGGCACCAGATCACTTGGCCCCAGGTGTGAATGCCAGTAAGATTTTGTTTTTAAGATATGAATCTTAACCCATTACATTCGGAATACACCTTTATGGGTATGATTTTTTTTTAATATTTTTTTTTTTTAATTTTTTTTTTATTTCTCAATGAAAGTATAATGTTGTGACCACTCATTTGAACCGTCTCGACTAGATGGTTCAAATGGTGGTCACAACATGCACTTTTTCACAAACGAAATTGCGTATCCTAAGCAAGAAATGGGTTAAGGATGGATTATCGTTATCCATGCTCTCCCATCCTCTCATCGTTGAAATTACTTAAAAAGTTTTGGCATCACATTAGATAATTCTCATGCACTACAAAAGATGTTTTTTTCTACTATAATTACAGAAAAAAAGCTAAAACTTAAGAATACAACACTATTATTTTCTGGACTATGAAGGGTCGGTTTAGTATCATTATTCAGTGGCCAAACCATACATGTCTACAGCATTCAAAAGTAGGGTTTTAATTGTATGCAATGCATGATAAAAGTGAAAGTGAATGAGTTTAACGTCCCAGCAACAGCTAAGGTCATGTAGAGACGGGACCACAGTTTAACCCTTTCAACACCAAGTAACTTAATAGGATGTTCCATGCCAATGTTTCACGCTATTTCATTGGTCCATTCAAATTTTCAGACTATTCCATTTATAAAAAGGGGATATTTTTTGTTCTCAAAAATATGAAAATTACTTTCAAACAGTGCAGATCCTGATGAGACGGCTCGTTATGAGCCGGCTCATCTGGATCTGCACTGTTTGCAAACATTGTCTCTATAGAGGTATGTGGTGTTGAAAGGGTTAAAGTCTCATCCAACAGACCAGTGGGATGGAAATACTTTTTGTTTACTATTTTTCACGCCTAGGGTGAGGACTGAACTCAAAACCTCAACATTGAAGTCCAATATCTCCTTGGCCACGGTAATTTGTTATTATATTTTTTTCCAGTATAGAGGCAACCAGACTGTTCGAGAACTAACGTAATATAATGAAAACTACTGACCCTGAAGGCTTCAATAGAGTAAAGCGGCACACTCTACATCTTGGTTGTTTTTCAGTGTGCATTGCCGCCAATTTTAATTGGGGTTTTGCATTTTATTAATCACATATTTACTCAAATATTCAGTCTATCTGCAGCTCTGTATACATACAGAACAACCGTTTATGTAATAAATTTGTGGTAGTATTGATATGTAGATGTCACGAAGCTTGTGACCTCATTATGAGGTCACAAGCTTCGTGACATCAACATATCAATATTGATAAATTGTATCGAAATATTTTATACAAATTAAATTACTAATTGGAGACCAAATGCTTTGATTAACCGAACAGTGGATGACATTATTCCCTATATATTCTACCTTGAGTTGTCTGTGTGAGGGGCCAAGCCTGCCCCAGTACCGTGAAGTAACACACAAGCTGTTTCTGTTTCATCTCCGAGCTCACCGGTTCCCTTACCTCCCCATCCACGTCCATCTCCTCCTCCTGTGTAACAGGGAACCAGTGAATATAAAACATCTCAGTGATCAAGATCATAGAACATGTTGAGCACATACTCTCTGACCTCATACTTGAGTTGTTCACCTGAAGCTAGTCATCATCATTTAGCAAATCGTAGGATGCACCGGCTGATCTGGATCTACACTGGTCGCAAAACCCATAAGAGCCATTCCTCCAGACACAGCCACATGTATCCATTTTGCTAAACAGAGTCTGCGTTAGAAAGTAAAAATGTCATTTTCTGTTAAAAGAGATAGTGCAACAAAGACGCCTCATACCAATATTAATACAAGTAAAGCGCTTTTATCCCGTCAACACAGTGCATATGTGCCGTGAAACACGGTGCATGACACTTTTTTGATATCCTGTCAATACGACCTAATCACTGCGTATGAATATGTGCGGTGACTGGGGTTATTTGTTTTTACATAGGGTACATGTGTATCCGTATGTATTGCGATCGAGCGGGATCATTTGGCTCCGCCCACGACCCCCCGCGGTGCGGACGCCTGTGATTGACAGCTGAGAATATCTGCATATAAAACAGCCAATGGAATCGCGTTGGAATCGTGCGGTCATCGCTAAATTTAGTAACAGAGTTAACTCCCCTCCGAATACTCTCCGAAACAAGCGACGCGTTTAACACACAAACTACATCAAGTTTGACATTCCGACAGCCTATTTTTAAACTCACCCGACACCTGTGCGAAACAAAACTCGCACGCGTAGGTCTAACTGATGTTTAATCCTCATTCTCTCTCTCTATCGATGGATTTACAGTGGATTTTAGTGACATTCCTGAATATGGCCGATTGACATTTGTCTATGGTGGCCAATACACGCCAACATGAGTGTCAATTCTACGTTCAGGGAAGGGGGTCAATAAGTCAGTATTTAAGGTGATAACTTTACAGTCAGGGAACACATTAATGACAGTATAACACAACCAGCTTATATTAATACCCATATTAATGCAAGTACTGAAATACGACAAAAAAATCTAACAAGTTTCTAAACGTTACAAGTGCCCGCTATACAGTGTACAGATATAATCATTTAGTAATATTTATTTTACTGATAGTGGCGGTGGTATCAGGCTATTTTCATATGCAAATGAGGCATGACATTTTTTAATTATTTATACTAAAGAAATGCGTCACCTGAAAAAATAATATTTTCGACAGATTTTAAAGTATGATCATTGCAACATCATAAATTATACAGAGATTAAATAGTAGTGTCCGTTAACATTTTAAGCAAACACGGTTATCGCCCCTGATATCAGTGTGTACATTTACGTCTGATATAACATGTATAATAATGCCAATCAGTACGTGGGATAATGGCGCATGAATGTTTATTTTGCCAGGAAATGTCTCAGATGATGTCTCTGATGTAAAGAACATTTTGTACCTACTGAGTGGGCATGTACCTTTAAGGGTTAATGAAACTGCAACACCAACAATAAATCAATCAATCTAGTTTAATCTTGTAGTACCCTATGTTCAGTACTTTCAGTACTTTGATTGCATTTTAAGGCCATTTGTAGGTGTTGACGGGATAAATAGAATAGTAGGTTAGTGCCGTGAATGGGGAAAATATCTGGCGCGGCACGGAAACTAAGCCTTGCCAGATATTTTTTCCCATTCACGGCACTAACCTACTATTCTCTATTTACTGGATAAGTAGCCTAGTAAGGCAGGAAGGTGATTTTAAGCAATTATTGCAAGGGTATGATTTAGCATATGTGTGATCAGGCCTTTCCCCAGCCGGTTATAGCGCCGTAGGACCGCGGCGCTATACGTTCAGTTGTCAGTGTGCCGCGGCGCTTATGTTACACACGCGGTGCCTTGATTTGCTGGCCGAATAATGGTTATGGCCACTTTAAGACCCATGAAAGTCTCTTCTTTCATTTCAATTTTATTAAAGGGGATATAGGGATACAAAAGTTGTCCATTCGTCGTCCGTCCGTCCGTCCGTCCGTCCGTCCGTCCGTCAGTGTGCTGCGGCGCTTATGTTACGCACGCGGTGCCTTGATTTGCTGGCCGAATAATGGTTCGTCCGTCCGTCACAAAACTTAGCGTTGGGGTTAGTCTGCAATAACTTCTGTTTTCTTTCATGGAACGATTTAATATTTCATAGATGCATTTGGAATATCATCCCGCATCATTCTACGGAAAGCGTATGCCCGCTAGCCACAAGGTCAAGGTCACAGACTTACAAATGCTCCATTTCCAAAACTTAACACTCGGGTTAATTTATTACTTCTGTTTCACTTGATGGAATGCTTTAATATTTTATAGATTTGAAACAGCATTCCGCATAATTCTACAGGAAGCCTGTGGTGCCCGCTAACCTCAAGGTCAAGGTCACATACTCAGAAAATGCTCAGTTTCGAAAACTTAATGCTTGGCTTAATTCATTGTAATTTCTGTTTCCCTTGATGGAATGCTTTAATATTTCATTGATGCATTTGTAACAACAGCCAGCATCATTCTACAGAAACCCAATTTCCTCACTAATATTTTCATTCTTCTGGAAGCTGACCACGATAGTGGAGGGGCATATGGTGTTACCCTTGTCCGTCCGTCCGTCCGTCCGTCCATCCCATTTTTGTCAAGAAGATTTTACAAGTTTCTATACAAGTTTTTCTGACAAGGCCTCGGGTGGGGCATCCGTGTTCCATGAGCATATATTCTAGTTTATCTGAGAGCAGCAGTAATCGAATGGTTATGATGTCGAACCAAAGGTTGTGAGTTTGATCACCATATCAAGTGGAGAATTTTTTATATTAAACCACTGCTCCATTGCACACACACCACTCATCATGCCCGATTGTATCCTCCAGCTTTCATTCGCATTTTTTTTTACATGCTTTCTTGTCAGAGCATGGGACGTATATGGTTACCGATTGCGATATGTATTTACGAAACTTCGCACATGCATAGATATCGGGTCAAAGGTTTGTCGCGCAAGAAATACAACTCTCACTTTCATAATTTTGGAGCTATTTCCCTTCATTTGTGTATGCCCCCCGCAACCGAATGGCATATAGTGTTACCGGCGTCCGTACGTACGTACGCTGTCCCGAAACCTTTACGCTCGGGTAAATGGCTTATAATATCTGTTTCCTTGCTTGGATCTGCTTTACATTTCACACACGCATTGCTCCAATGGTCCTCTACCGCCCTGTGACAAATCCACATTCGTCCCAACCCCGCTAAGCATAGGGTCAAGGTCACAGACTTGGTGCGTTCGAAACCTTGACGCTCGGGTAAATGGCTTATAATTTCTGTTTCCTTGCTCGGATCTGCTTCACATTTCACACATGCATTGCTCCAATGGTCCTCTACCGCCCTGTGACAAATCCAAATTCGTTCCGCCCCCGCTAAGCCCAGGCTCAAGGTCACAGACTGGGTGCGTTCAAAACCTGAAAGCTCGGGTTATCAAATTCTGAGTAGATTTCAGTTATACATGTGTAACTGTACAAGTAAAAATAATTTGTTACTATTTGTTGCGACCAGTGTAGCGCCCTGCATCCAACTGCTCATGTGTTCAGTGTGATCAGGGTCTATACTGTTCATTGTACAGTTAACGTAATGTTCTTGATGCTGCTCATGATTTGGCCCTCAGGTACGTCATCGGCATTTTTGTATGTGACAGTTAAATCTGGTTATGCCCCTTATAAGAGTAATATGATTATTCCTAATCCTATTACTTTTAGGGGCGACTCTGGTGTGGTATGGACCTGGCACCAGGTCAGGTTATTCTAATTTCAGGGCTGACTATATATTTTTCTCTGTAAATACATGTATTCAGTTCTGATTTTGGGATTTATCCCCCATCACAATCGGTATCATATGGGATTTGACCCCGCTAACCCAGCCTAAAATGACTTTAGCTGTTGACAGGCCGTTAAACACCATTAAATAAAATCTAATTTTGATGCTGCTAACAAAAAGAGAAGATCCATGTTAGACTACTTGAGTTTGTTACCTGATCAGGAGCTACACAGGGTAAAAACTCGATAACCCCATTTTTATTATGGTGAATCACATAATATTATGTGACTGGAGAAATGAGACTTATGGGTTTTGTGACCAGTGTAGCTCTTGATCAAATAGCACACTCCTGTAGCATGATAATGATCTATAATGATGGAATGGCAAACAGTGCAGATCCTGATCAGACTGTGCATATGTACAGGCTGATCTGGATCTACACTGGTTGCAAAACACATAAGACCCATTTCTGGAGTCGCAGCAACAAATATATGTCTCAGTAATGTATTAGTGCAAGTTGTAGAGTGAGATTACATGTTGTTAGAGTGGATGGTTGGTCGGGTAAACGTGACGGCGTAAATTAACGGTAGGGGTTCCTCCTTATAGAAATCACGATTTGTCTGGTTTGGTCCTCAGGTATGTTTTTATCTTGGGCTCTTTTGTTACCTGGGAGTTGAATTGGGTTATTTCCCATTAGAAAAGTAGCAAGATTATTACTGATCCTACTGCTTTTTGGGAGGGGGCCAAGTGATTCTGGTGTGGCGAGGACCTGGCATCCGATCAGGATTATTCTAATTTCAGGGCTGAATATATAGTTTTTTTACTGTAAATATTCAGTTCCGATCTTGGGATTTTCCCTCGATTTGTACATGTCCTTGAACATGTACTTGTACAGGTAATATATGGGATTTAGTACTAACCCATTGACCCGGAGTTAAATGACCTTAGCTGTTGATAGGCCGTTAAACCCCAACAAACATATATGTTGTTTGCAAATGTCCTAAATAACATGTGTATTATCATTTATCAGGTAACCAGCTTTGTATTGGCCGAATACATACTGACTGATAACATCATGTCGTATTGGGCATTCACCTGATAATACTATATTGTATACAACTAATTGAAAACTGATGTTTCATTGGACGAACAGAGTCACATGATTTTACCGATTGACGTCAGTGTAATGACACAATGTAAACAAGTCTGCGTTCCTTTCAATGAAATCCGCGCCATATTTCCACATTTTATAGCATAAAATGTTACCTGATACATAGAATACAGAATACCATGCTAATGTGTATTGATACCATGGTTATCAGGTTCGTCTCGGAAACAGCGAGCCTCGGAATTCCTACATGGTTCCTAGCATTGCCCGATAAACTTGATATCAAAAGATACTCGCATCGTATTCTGTATGTCACAGATTTATATTAGTTTGCGGTTTGATAGAGCTAGTTCAAGCGTGTGCACAACTTGGATTATGTAAACTATTTTATTGCATAAAATAGGCTTACACAGTGTAATAACACAGTGTAATACAAATCATAATACATGTACACTAGTGTAATAAATATACAAATGTGGCCCGTACAGAAAACAAGCTAGGTGGTCATTTACAGCTTTGATGTATTGTGATGTGCATATGCAATAAATAGAATCAAACATTTGTGTATGATTTAATATGAGATTTATTAAACTTGTTGACTGATTTCATAAGAAACTTGGCATTTATGAAATCAGTAAACTTGTACAAAACATCAATTTGCATTCAATTTACAAGATGTCTTGCCATGAAATATTTTCTATTCTAGACACTGGCTGATCCACCCCTAAGCAACTGGAATGGATGTTGATATGTTAATTTTGCAGCCAATCCAATCCAATCGTCACAAAATGATTTTCAGACTAGTCAATTTATGAAAAGGGGGGGGGTTTTGTTCTCAAATATATGAAAATTTCCTTGCAAAAAGTGCAGATCCTGATGAGACGGCTCGTCACGAGCCGGCTCATCTGGATCTACACTTTTTGCCAATACCACTATACAGGCATGTAGTGTAGAAAGGAAAATAAAAATTAAATTAGCTCAATTGCACAAAACTAGCACAGCTACTAGTTATCACAAACAAACATTTTATCAAAATCCAATTTTTTCAGGCAACACATGTTTCCTTTTGGGTTTCGAATAAGATACAAATCTACAACTGAAGTATTTTTAACAGATCTGTTACATAACTTTCTGCACATATCTGAGACCCAGTAACATTAAATAGATTGTTTATGCCCCACCGGCACCACGATAGTGGAGGAGGCCTTTAATGTTACCCTTGTCCGTCCACACCAATATATAGGGTATATGTGGCTAGCCCCCATAGGGATGGACTTAGTAAAGAATAGGGTTAGTTATATTAGCCACATAAAAAAAACGATTTATGTGGCTAAAATCGGTTTATGTGGCTTATTCCGTAGTACTCAGAGGGGCCTTATGTGGCTCGTAGACACATAAACACAATTTTTCAGAACGTCCGTCCGTCCGTCACCAACCTTGTAAGTTGTAAAACTTTTAAACCATACTAGCTACAGACCTGAAACTTGGTATGTAGCTTCCTTAATATGATGAGTAGATGCACAAAGTTTATTTCGGTTTTTGATTTGACCCCCGGGTCATGGATTATCTCTCCCTTTTCGACTTAGAATTTGGCAATTTTGTCTTGTAACTCGTAAAACTTTTAAACTGTAAGACCTGAAACATGGTATCTATGATGAGTAGAGGTGCAAAGCTTATTTCGATTTTTGTTTCGACCCCCCCGGGTCATGGATTATCTCCCCTTTTGCACTTGGAATTTTGCCTTGTTTATTATCAAAGCGGTATGTGGGGCATCCGTGTTCTATGAACACATTTTCTAAACTTTTGACTATGATTTATTATATTTAACATAGTACATATATTTAAAATAAAACTTAGAATTTACCGTGTGTGGTTTATATAAATCAGGAGTACAGTGTAGGTGAATTATGTAGGTGAACATAATTATGGTTAACATACATACCATGACCCAAGTCAATTACACCTATTGTGAAATACACATGTATATAAATATATAAATATACGCAAACATGTTAAAGTGCGGGTAACCCAACCCAGTAATAAATGTGGGTGAATTGTCGACCTAGATATTTTGTATTTAAAGTGTTTGTTTGTGTCTGTGTCAATTACACCTATTGTGAAATATATCCAAATATGGATATTTTGTATTTAAAGTGTTTGTTTGTGTCTGTCTCAATTACACCTATTGTGAAATATATCCAAAAATGTTAAAATGCGGGCAACCCGACCCAGTTTATGTGTATGTTGGTGTATTGTTGAGCTCGATGTTTTGTATTTAAAGGTACATACCAACTCAGCGAATAAACAGTAATATCGCAAAAAGCAAACACGGTTATCGCCCCTGATATCAGTTTGGAAATTTACGTCTAATATAAAATGCTTACTCAATGAATACGTGGGGTAATGGTGAATGAATGTTTATTTTACCAAAAAATGTCTCCGATTATGTCTTTGATATAAAGAACATTTTGTGCCTACTGAGTGGGTATGTACCTTTAAAGTGTTTGTTTTTGTCTGTGGTTTTCAATGGGTGGTAAGTGGGAGCATGCAATGGGTAATTTAATGATCAGGGTTCATCCTTACTGGAATTCCGACTGGAGACCTGGTTTGACCCTCACACATCTTCGGCATTTTGTATGTGACAGGTGAATCTGGTTATACCCCTTATGTGAGTATTACGATTATTCGTAATCCTATTCTAGGGGAAGGGGCCAAGTGACTTGATGTGGTATTGACCTGGCACCAGGTCATGTTATTCTAATTTCAGGGCTGAATATATTTTTTTCTCGATGTAAATATTCCGTTCTGATTTTGGGATTTTCCCCCCAATGCAGCAAGTTAAAACGGGATTGAACCCGTTTGCCCGACCTTACATGATATTAGCTGTTGATAGGCCGCTAAATACCAATAAACAAACAAACTGTGGTTTTCAACTGTAATATGTAGATTCCTTTCTTTTTCTATTTGTTATAGGCCTCTAATCAAGTTCGAAAGTAAGAACATGGTATAATGACATTGGAAACTGTAGTGTAAAAAAAGCAATCAATGCTATCTATACATAGTAAATATATATTCTGCACTGTTTTTTGTGCCGCAAATTGTTGTTCTTGTCCTAATTAAAATACAGATAATTCAGGTAATTGAATAGGTGATAAATCAGTGGGCTGTGATCTGACAAAACCACGCTTATTGCATTTGCAGTTAAGTAGTGTCTTCTATTGTCACAATTTCATGCAAATATCCATTCTGCACAAACATTATTATCGATTAACCCTTTCAACTCTCCATGCCTCTCTCTTTATCCCAATGATTGCAAACATTGTAAATCCAGACGAACCATCTCTTCAGAGTATTTAATCGGACGGAATCTAATGTTTAAACTTGGCCTGATTCGAATTTCTCTGCAGTATGCTCAGACTTAACTGCATATGTAATGCTGCTAAATTTGGTATTGACAGACTGTAGTGTTAACGGCTGGAACATGGTCATCATTAAAGGGAAGAAACCAGTCGTATTGATGAAAAAGGGGCTACACTGGGGCTACAATGATTTCATATTTAACCCTTAGAATGCGGGAACCAAAAATAGTCGTCTGCTGATAATACATATGTTGTCTTTTCTCTCAGTAAAAACATGGTTTGGCAGCATTTTAGAATCATTTCCATTGGAAATGATTCTAAAGTGCTGCCAAACCAAGTTTTTGATGAGAAAAATGGAAAAATATTCAGCAGACGACACTAATTAATTCAGCACTGTAAGGGTTAAACCTTTTTCCCATGATGTATAATTCTCTAATCTCACAGCATAGTGAAATGTTGCATCCAACAGATTCAACATATTCACTCTGGGGTCATTTTTCAATTAACCCTTTCACCCCAGTAACTGGATTGGATTTTGATTTGTTAATTCTCCGACCAATCCAATCATCATAAAATAATTTTCAGACTAGTCCATTTATGATAAGAGGGTGTTTTTGTTCTCAAAAATATGAAAATTACTTGCAAAAAGTGTAGTCCATTTATAACAAGAGTTGTCAGGAGACAACGAAGCTCGCCTGTTGGCAGCCTTCTCTCAAACTTGGCACAGTTGCATAAAAAAACATGAATATTATATAACTTGAACTTGGGTTAAGGGGCGTGCGGTGGACCTTGACATTGGGGTCAGTGGTGCAAGGTGGGTCGTGGGTTTGCTGTAACATAATATAGCATATTAAGATGAATGCATGTCTGAAATATCAATGCGCTCCCTGAAAACAGAAGTAAAACAAAATTTAACCAAAAGTTAAGTTTATGAACGCACTAAGTTGGTGATTTTCTACAGCATGATGGCTATTCACATGAGGAATACATGTATGAATGTGCTAAGTTTGTGTCCTTCACCTTGGGGAAAGAGGTGAGGGGGTTGGGTCATGGATTTGCTGTAGCACAGAGGATCATCACATGAATGCATGTATGCAAGACATTACCCAATGTTAAGTTTATGAATGTGCTAAGTTTGTGACCTTGACCCTGGAGTGGGTGGTGGGTCATGGACTTGCTATAGCATGATAGAGTATCATCAGATGAATGCATGTATGAAATATCAAGGCGTTCCATGAAAGGAAACAGATGTTATAAGACATTTACCCCAACGTTAAGTTTATGAATGTGCTAAGTTTGTGACCTTGACCTTGGGGTAAGGGGTGGGCGGTTGGTCATGGATTTGCGATAGCATGATAGGATATCATAAGATGAATGCATGGATGAAATATCAAGGTGTTTCAAGAAAGGAAACAGATGTTATAAGACATTTACCCCAACGTTAAGTTTATGAATGTGCTAAGTTTGTGACCTTGACTTTGGGGAAAGCGGTGGGGGGTGGGTCATGGATTTGCTATAGCACGATAGAGTATCATCAGATGAATGCACGTATGAAATATCAAAGTGTTCCCTGTAAAGAAACAGAAGTTACACAACATTTACCCCAACGTTAAGTTGATGAAGATGCTAAGTTTGTGACCTTGACCTTGGGTTAAGGGTTGGGTGGTGGGTTGTGGATTTGCTGCAGCATGATAGAGGGTCATCTGAGGAATGCATGTATGAAATATCAAGGCGTTCCATGAAAGGAAACAGATGTTATAAGATATTTACCCCAACGTTAAGTTTATGAATGTGCTAAGTTTGTGACCTTGACCTTGGGGTAAGGGGTGGGCGGTGGGTCATGGATTTGCGATAGCATGATAGGATATCATCAGATGAATGCATGGATGAAATATCAAGGCGTTCCATGAAAGGAAACAGATGTTATAAGACATTTACCCCAACGTTAAGTTTATGAATGAGCTAAGTTTGTGACATTGACCTTGGGGAAAGGGGTGGGGAGGGTGGAGGTGGGTCATGGATTTGCTATAGTATGATAGAGTATCATCATGATGAACATGTATGAAATATGAAGGTATTCCCTGTAAAAAATAAAAAGAATTACACAACATTTACCCCAACGTTAAGTTTATGAATGTGCTAGGTTTGTGACCTTGACCTTGGGGTAAGGGTTGGGTGGTGAGTCGTGGATTTGGTACAGCATGATAGAGGGTCATCTGAGGAATGCATGTATGAAATATCAAGGTGTTCCATGAAAGAAAACAGATGTTATAAGCCATTTACCCCAACGTTAAGTTTATGAATGTGCTAAGTTTGTGACCTTGACCTTGGGGTAAGGGATGGGCGGTGGGTCATGGATTTGCTATAGCACGATAGAGTATCATTAGATGAATTCATGTATGAAATATGAAGGCGTTCCATGAAAGGAAACAGATGTTATAAGAAAATTACCCCAACGTTAAGTTTATGAATGTGCTATGGTTGTGACCTTGACCTTGGGGTAAGGGTTGGGTGGTTGGTCATGCATTTGCTACAGCATGATAGAGGGTCATCTGAGGAATGCATGTATGAAATAACAAGGTGTTCCATGAAAGGAAACAGAAGTTATAAGATATTTACCCGAGCGTTAAAGATTTTGAAGCAACAAGTATGTGACCTTGACCCTGGGCTTGGCGGGGGCAGGACAAACGTGGATTTGGCACAGGACAGTTGAGGACCATTAGAGCAATGCGTATATGAAGTATGAAGCTGATCCGTGAAAGAAAACAGAAATTATAAGATATTTACCCGAGCGTTAAAGTTTTTGAAGCACCAAGTATGTCACCTTGACCCTGGGCTTTGCCGGGGCAGGACGAACGTGGATTTGGCACAGGGCGGTAGAGGACCATTAGAGCAATGCGTATATGAAATATGAAGCTGATCCGTGAAAGAAAACAGAAACTAGAAATGGACGCTTGTCGACAAGCGCATGTGTATCCCCCTCCCCAGATACACAAGTAGTTTGAAAAAAGGGTGTTCGAGTTATGCTCCGGAGACAAAATCAGTGACGGAAAAACAAAGGGAGATAACTAAAGAATTAGTGATGCAAGAGTTGTCATTCTTGCGGGACACACCTTTAGGGTCGTGGTCTAGGCATGTGTGAAGTTTCATGAAAATATTCCAAAGGGTGTTCGAGTTATGCTCCAGACACGAAATCAGTGCACGAAACAACAAAGGGAGATAACTAAGAAATTAACGACGCAAGAGTTGTCATTCTTACGTGCGACACACCTTTGGGTCCTCTTCTAAGCATGTGTGAAGTTTAATAAACTAGAAAATGTGTTCATAGAACACGGATGTCCCACATATCGCTTTGATAATAAATGAGGCCAAATTGCAAGTCAAAATTTTCTTTTACCTGAGCGTTAAAGTTTTTGAAGCACCAAGTATGTGACCTTCACCCTCCCTGGGCTTGGCGGGGGCAGGACAAACGTGGATTTGGCACAGGGCGGTAGAGGACCATTAGAGCAATGCATATATGAAATATGAAGCTGATCCGTGAAAGAAAACAGAAATTATAAGATATTTACCTGAGCGTTAAAGTTTTTGAAGCACTAAGTATATGATGTTAACCCTGGCTTGGCGGGGGCGGGACGCAACGTGGATTTGGCACAGGGCGGTAGAGGACCATTAGAGCAACGCATATATAAAATATGAAGTTGATCCGTGAATGGAAAGAAAAATTATAAGATATTTACCTGAGCATTAAAGTTTTTGAAGCACCAAGTATGTGACCTTGACCCTGGGATTGGCGGGGGCAGGACGAACGTGGATTTGGCACAGGGCGTAGAGGGACCATTAGAGCAATGCGTATATGAAATATGAAGATGATCCATGAAAGAAAACAGAAATTATAAAGATATTTACCCGAGCTTGTTAAAATTTTTGAAGCACTAAGTATGTGACCTTGACCCTGGGCTTGGCGGGGGCAGGACGAACGTGAATTTGGCACAGGGCGGTAGACGACCATTAGAGCAACGCGATATGAAATATGAAGTTGATCCGTGAATGGAAATAAAAATTATAAGATATTTACCTGAGCGTTTAAAGTTTTTTGAAAGCACCAAGTATGTGACTTGACCCTGGGATTGGTGGGGCAGGTTACGAACGTGGATTTGGCACAGGGCGGTGGTAGAGGACCATTAGAGCAATGCGTATATGAATATGAAGATGATCCATGATCCATGAAAGAAAACAGAAAGTATAAGATATTTACCCAAGCGTTAATGTTTTTGAAGCACTAAGTATGTGACCTTGACCCTGGGCTTGACGGGGGCAGAACGAACGATGAATTTGGCACAGGGCGGTAGAGGACCATTAGAGCAATGCGTGTATATGCGTGTTCGAGCTATGCTTTGGATACAAAATCAGAGCACGAAACAACAAAGGGAGATAAGTAAACAAGAATTCCGCTGAATCAGATGCCTCGCCTTGTCCCGCTTGACCTCAAGCCTGGGCCCGAAAGCAATTTTCACTGGCCCGAACATATTATACAATTATTGACTAGTGAACCATAGAATATCAGATTATATTCTATGGCTCACTAGTCAATAATTGTTTTATTATATGATAATAGTCTGATATAGCACTTACGACCTTATGCTACTAGACAAAAATTGAAAAAGAATTTGAAAAAAAAAATGAAAAAAAAAATAAAAAAAAAAATGGAAAAAAAGTTTAAAAATTAAAATAATAATGCTTGCTACTGGAGCCCAGAATTTTTTTTAATAGTCCCATATTTATCTACATATATCTGCACAGGTCCACATAATGCCACAATATTTTCAACACAGTTTACGGAAATGTAATATAATCATTTACCTGTATAAATTACCTGTAAGTGGTCAGTGGTCAGTTGCACATGCTAGCACATGTACAGTGAATAGTCTGTATATAGCACTTACGACCTTCTGCTACTGGACAAAAATTGAAAAATAATAATTCGAAAAAAAAAATGAAAAAAAAAAAATGGAAAAAAAAAGTTTAAAAATAATAATGCTTGCTACTGGAGCCCAGATTTTTTTTCCAGTCAAATTGAAAAATAATTTGAAGAAAAAAAATGAAAAAAAATAATGAAAAAAAAAAAAAAAAAAATGACAAAAAAAAGTTTAAAAATTTAATGCTTGCTATTGGAGACCAGATTTTTTTTTAATAGTCCTATATTTATCTACATATATCTGCAGAGGTCCACATAATGCCACAATATTTTCAACACAGTACCCAATGTAGTGATTTACCTGTATAAATTACCTGGTCAGCAGTGGTCAAGCAGTGGTCAAGCAGTGGACATCTGCACATGCTAGCCCATGCTTAGCACATGGTTCTCCCAGTTTCTATTGTTCTCTCTACAGGTAAGGTGTACAAAGCACACGAGAAAAGGTAAATACAGAGCAGAACGAGAAAAACAGGTCTTCATGCATTATTGTCCAGTTTGTAGAGTGCGCAAAACAAAAAAGGGAGATAACTGAAAAATTAGCTACGCAAGAGTTGTCATTCTTGTGCGCGACACACCTCCGGGTCGTGGTCTATGCATGTGTGAAGTTTCATGAAAATATTCCAAAGGGTGGTCGAGTTATGCTCCGGACAGGAAATCAGTGAGCGAAAACAAAAAAAAGGGAGATAACTAAAAAATTAGCTCTGCAAGAGTTGTCATTCTTGTGCACGACACACCTTCGGTTCGTGGTCTAATTGAATGTGTTAAGTTTCATAAAAATATTCCAAAGGGTGGTCGAGTTATGGTCAATCAGTGCGCGAAACAAAAAAGGGAGATAACTCAAAAATTAGCTATGCAAGAGTTGTCATTCTTGTGCGCGACACACCTTCGGGTCGTGGTCTATGCATGTGTGAAGTTTCATGAAAATATTCCAAAGGGTGTTCGAGTTATGCTCCGGACAAGAAGTGTCTGCGGCGGACGCGGACGCGGCGCGCTGTCAAATCCATAGTATCCCCCGACGGTAGTCCGGGGGATACAATTATAAGATATTTACCGGAGCGTTAAAGTTTTTGAAGCACTAAGTATGTGACCTTGACCCTAGGCTTGGCGGGGGCAAGACGAACGTGGATTTGGCACAGGACGGTAGAGGACCATTGGAGCAATGTGTATATGAAATATGAAGCAGATTGGTCGAAGGATGAAGAAATTATGAGACATTTAACCGAGCGTTAAAGTTTTGTGACGGACGGACGGACGGACGGACGGACGGGATGGACGGACAAGGGTAACACTAAATGCCACCTCCACTATCGTGATGGGGCATAACAAGGTGTTCCATGAAGGAAACAGAAGTTATAAGATATTTACCCCAACGTTAAGTTTGTGAATGTGCTAAGTTTGTGACCTTGACCCTGGAGGTAAGGGTTGGGTGGTGGGTCATGGATTTGTTACAGCATGATAGAGGGTCATCTGAGGAATGCATGTATGAAATATCAAGGCGTTCCATGAAAGGAAACAGATGTTATAAGAAATGTACCCAACGTTAAGTTTATGTATGTGCCAAGTTTGTGACCTTGTCCTTGAGGTAAGGGTTGGGTGGTGGGTCATGCATTTGCTACAGCATGATAGAGGGTCATCTGAGGAATGCATGTATGAAATAACAAGGTGTTCCATGAAAGGAAACAGAAGTTATAAGACATTTACCCCAAAGTTAAGTTTGTGAATGTGCTAAGTTTGTGACCTTGACCCTGGGGTAAGGGTTGGGTAGTGGGTCATGCATTTGCTACAGCATGATAGAGGGTCATCTGAGGAATACATGTATGAAATAACAAGGTGTTCCATGAAAGAAAACAGAAGTTATAAGACAATTACCCAACGTTAAGTTTGTGGACGACGCCGACGCTGACGCCGCCGACGACGCCGGCGGTATGCCATAAGCTCTTCTGCACTTCGTGCAGGCGAGTTAAAAAGAGGGTGTTTTTTTTTGTCTAAAAAGTATGAAAATTAGTTGCAAAAAGTGCAAATCCTGATGAGACGGCTCGTCACGAGCCGGCTCATAGGATCTACACTTTTTTCCAATACAACTAGCCGGCTCATAGGATCTACACTTTTTTCCAATACAACTATACAGGCCTGTGGTGTTGAAAGGGTTAGAAATGTGTGTGGTGGTGGGGAGTTTGGCGACCTGTCTATAGCATCGGTATACTATTCTCTATTCTATCGGTATACTAATGTTATGTGAGTATTACGATTATTTGTAATCCTATTTTAGGGGAAGGGGCCAATTGACTTTAACGCTTACCTGATTGAAATGACGATCATTTGACTAGAATTAAATGATTCATTTGGCGCAAAAGTGAACATCATTTTTTTTTAAAGAAATGGCACTTTCAACAGGTAATATCTTATTTTTGTTAGTAAAGATCGTTATTTTAATGCGTTTTCAGTACAGCCATACCTCTTCTAGAATGAGCCAGAATGCACAAAATTACATGTACATTTCCGGGGGAGCATGCAACTGGACCCCCTTCGCTACCTCCCTCGCTCCGCGTGGTCAACCACCGCAGCGCTTTAATTTGTTTCTGGGGGAAGGCCTGGTGATGACATAGTATCCTACCATTGATACATGGCCATCAAAATTCACCACAGCACCCACCTTACTGAGAGCTGGAGACACGATGGGGAATACATCTGTGAAGCGGTCTATGGAGAACGCTTCGAGGACGTGACCGAGGCAGGTAAGGGCCTCCAGCTTGTACTTCAGATTCTCCTTCTTACTCTCCCGTAACAGGGCCTCCATCACCTGGGGCAGTAATATGATTGATTGAATTTGTATTGCTTAATTTTGTTTGATTTATTTTAATTGTTTGATTGGTTCGAATTGATGAATTGTGACCGACTGATTTTCATTGATTGGTTGACATACAAGACATATATTGTACATAAGAACATGTTCAATTTTTCATGAAATGTCTTTACAGAAACTGTGACATTTCAATAAATGACATCGAAAGATGACAACATTTTCATAGAAGATTTCGCACTTGTGAAAATTTTGTCTGGTTTCGTCAAATTTTGTAAATATTTGTCATGAGATATCGCACATGTTCTTAGGTACAAAATGATCACATGGCGTGTCTCATATTATGATGGATTGATTGATAACGATGGACTGGTTGACTGATTTGCAATAATTGAATTTGATTGATTGATTGGGAGTTTACATCTGTTCAACAACAAGGTCATATACAGATTGAAATGCACCTGTATATGCGGCGGATGGGGGTGGGGGAGGGGAGTACCATACAGTACTAAAATTACAATTAGAACATTCAGCATTGAAAAACAGTGTCCTAATCCACTGCCAAGCACCCTTACTGCACCGATCACATACAGTAGAACTTCGATAACTAGAACAGGTCTGGCTCGAACACCATGGAAAACTCGAACTGGTTCGACTGTCCCGGCAAATTTCCTATATAATTCATGTAATAAAACACCTTAAACTCGAACTATGAATTACTCGAACAGTCGAACCTGTGGATTAGTCCCGTGGACGGTCAAACAGTGGTAATTACCGCTAATAACTCGAACAGGTAAGTCTGTGATCAGCTGTTTATCTAACGAGGTGCGAATTCCACCATTGCGGGCGGTCGCGTTGAGTAGTTTCCCTTGACGAGGGATGACATTAAATCACGAATCGCAAACAATAGCGGCGTGAATTAAGGGCGTTATGATGTCCACGCTAATTAAGTGATTTGAACAAAATTCATTTTATGTAATGTTTAATTGGCAGTTGAGCGACTATTGACACATTTCTATGTCTATCGAGTGAATAATGCGTGCTTAGTTTGTGAATAAAACGAGACGAATTCGAGCAATCGTCATTCTATGACAACTATGTCTGAGAGTACACTAGTATCTGAGCAACTTGGCGAAGGACCTGGTCTAACCCGGGGGATACCCGTTTCGTTTCGTTTATATTTTCCGTTTGTATATTTATTCCAACCACTGTGCTATGTGCTATTTTTAGACACTGGGAATACCAGTATTATGCATAGACGCAAAGCGGAACATAGCGGTTTATTTGACGTATAATTACATGTAAATATTGAATAAAACAGCAACTTTACAATTGTATTTGTTATTTTTCATTTCTCCCTCCAAATGTAATGCATATACAATGGCATGTCACATCGGTCATCTCATATATTCACATAAGTGATTTTATTGACTGAATGTGACAGTACATTTTTGAAACTTCATTCCCTCGAACTATGCATCGCTCGAACTCAAACTCGATTCCGTTGCCGGTTCGAGCGATCGAAGTTCTACTGTAGCTCCAGGTGTGCATCCCTGTATCATTCAACCTTGAGGATGGATTCATCGTTGTACATACCCTCCCGTCTCAGGGAAAAATAATATGGTACACATGACTGGACTGATTGGTTGACTGATAAGCGTTTTATATCTGTTAAACAGCAAGGTTACATACATATGGGAATGGGAAATTGGGCTAAATTACTATGATTACTATACAAAATTAATACGATGTTTGCGATCAGTGTAGGCCCAGATCAGACTGTGCATCCTTACAGTCTGATCAGGGCCTACACTGATCGCCATGCACAGAGCCAGGTGTAGTGTATGTAGGTGGATGATCGGACCGGAGGATGTCATAGAGCAACTGTGACAGGATAGACGTACCTGGGGCAGGAAATCCTGTTTCCCATCTTTGGTGTCCTTCAGGCTGTCACTGTAACAGATGCATACACATACCAAATCACACTGATTTACACAAAGACATAGAAGTATAAGTTTTCTTCAATCGGGTGCCAAATGAAACAAGAGGGCCATGATGGCCCTAATTCGCTCACCTGACTCCATGAACACCAGAGGAGAATGTGACATCGAGTTCATGTGTTTTAAAAAAATTGTGCTATTTTTAGATGGCGGTCATCTTGATTAAGCGATGACTCTCATTTTACAAAATCTGAAAATGATTCACCCAGCATCGGCCATGTGGTTCCTGAGAAAAAGACGTTAAAAATCTTGAATAAATGGACCTTTTGGTGGCCATCATGGATGACATAATCATCCGATTCCAACAAATATTGCACCAGAGTGATCGCCTCATTGATACCTTCAATTTGATATATGACATGACCATATTCGGTCAAAAATAAAATTTGACCCCAATATGACCCCACGGGCCACGCCCATTTCTGACCCCGGGGTCACCATTTTAACAACTTTCAAATAGCAATGTACATCGATCATTCCTACCAAGTTTCGTCGAAATCCGGCTAGCGGTTCATGAGAAGATTTTTTAAGAATTTATGCTATTTTTAGACGGCGGCCATCTTGGATTAGCGATGACCTCCATTTTAACAAATCTGAAAAGGCTTCACCCATGGACCATAACTTTTAAGTTTGGCTACCATGGGCCTAGCGGTTCATGTGAAGAAGAATTTTGAAATCTCTAATAAAAGAACGACCTTTTGACATTTCGGCGGCCATCTTGGATGACATAACCATCCGATTTGGACAAAAAATGCACCAGAGTGATCGCCTCATTGATACCTTCGATTTGATATATAACATGACCATATTTGGTCAAAAATAAAATTTGACCCCACGGGCCACGCCCATTTTTGACCCCGGGGTCACCATTTTAACAACTTTGAAAGAGCATTGTATATCGATCATTCCTACCAAGTTTCGTCGAAATCCGGCTAGCGGTTCATGAGAAGAAGATTTTTTAAGAATTTATGCTATTTTTAGACGGCGGCCATCTTGGATTAGCGATGACCTCCATTTTAACAAATCTGAAAAGGCTTCACACATGGACCATAAATTTTAAGTTTGGCTACCATGGGCCAAGCGGTTCATGTGAAGAAGAATTTTGAAATCTCTAATAAAAGAACGTCCTTTTGACCTTTCGGCGGCCATCTTGGATGACATAATCATCCGATTTCGACAGAAAATGCACCAGAGTGATCGCCTCATTGATACCTTCAATTTGATATACGACATGACCATATTCGGTCAAAAATAAAATTTGACCCCAATTTGACCCCACGGGCCACACCCATTTTTGACCCCGGGGACACCATTTTAACAACTTTGAAAGAGCAATGTACATCGATCATTCCTACCAAGTTTCGTCGAAATCCGGCAAGCGGTTCATGAGAAGAAGATTTTTTAAGAATTTATGCTATTTTTAGACGGCGGCCATCTTGGATTAGCGATGACCTCCATTTTAACAAATCTGAAAAGGCTTCACCCATGGACCATAACTTTTAAGTTTGGCTACCATGGGCCAAGCGGTTCATGTGAAGAAGAATTTTGAAATCTCTAATAAAATTTGACCCCAATTTGACCCCACGGGCCACGCCCATTTTTGACCCCAGGGTCACCATTTTAACAACTTTGAAAGAGCAATGTACATCGATCATTCCTACCAAGTTTTGTCTAAATCCGGTTGGCAGTTCTTGAGAAGAAGATTTTTGAAGAATTTGTGCTATTTTTAGACGGCGGCCATCTCGGATTACGTAACGACGTCATTTTAACAATTTTGTAATCCCCCTACCTAAGGACCATGACCATGAAGTTTGGTGACTATAGACCCAATGGTTACCGAGGAGTAGACGTTTGAAAATGTTCACGGACGACGACGGACGACGGACGACGGACACATTGCGGTAACAATAGCTCACATGAGCTTCGCTCAGGTGAGCTAATAAAAAAAGCAACATGAATAGTTGTTGAAATGTACCTTATGCCATTTGCAACAATTGGATATACTGATCCTCTTGTACAGTGGATTGTATTTGATTTATTGGAGGTTAAAGTCCTATCAACAGCTAAGGTCATTTAAAGCCGGGTAGTGCAGTGGAACCCCTCTAAATCGGACATAGAGAAAAGAGTGAGTGGTGCTTAATTTTGATAGGTTTCATTGCCATTTGTTTCCGATGATACTGTCTGTTCATGATGACAAAGCACCCACGCGTGTCTTGAAGTAGTCATATGCCTGTTTTACAGTGGTACCTCTCTAAACCGGACACCCTGGGGACCTCCCAGGGTGTCCGGTTTAGAGAGGTTCCACTGTACGATCAATAATCTTAGAATCAAATTGTTCTGCTGATGGCAATTACCCGGCAGCCTACTTGAGTGACTACATGGTGAACAGTGTAGGCTCTGATCTGACTGCACGGATGTGAGCAAACGTCGCAAGGTCACTTGTCTGGGAATACAGGTTGGAGGCTCCACCATATATATACATGTGGTTGGAAGAAATAGGGCCGATTTATGGCCAGTCTAGTACATGCGCCTGTGGAGCAGTCTACGTATGGACTTGTCAACAGCGATTTAAAACGCGAAAACAAAAGGAAATTTACTCTTTGATGAGTTTTTGCAGAGTATTTAGCAAAACAGTCAAATTGCTCTACCTATTAAACTTTATCTGAAAACATTCATTTTCCACATTGAGGAATTTGAAAATTTGCGGACATGTACAGAAATATATTTTGGTGGACTCGTTCATTCGGCTGACCAACTCGCAAACTCATCGGTCCTTCCGAACGAACAAGTCAATAACCTATAATGACTGTGCTGCACTGATAGAATCATGATCGGTGCAGATCCAGCTCAGACTGCGCAGGCCAATCTGGATCTACACTGGTCAAACATACCATCAGCACCATTTCTCCAGCCGCAAATAATGACAGGCAGTACATACCTACAGGACGTGCATACTGTCTGTAAGGCATGCAGCAGTGACTCCTGCAAACATATAGAAGGTGAAACTAGAAAATGTGTTCATAAAACACAGATGCCCCACATACGGCTTTGATAGTAAAACGAGGCAAAGTTCTGAGTCGAAAAGGGAGTCGAAATAAAAATCGAAATAAACATTGCGCATCTACTCATCATAAGGAAGCTACATATCAATGTTCAGGTCTGTAGATAAATTTATAATAAATTTATTAATTTTTATTATGCTGAATTTATTACATTATCACAGCCATTTTGGCTGTGATAATGTAATAAATTCAGTATAATAATTCTGCATACTTTAAATCATCAAATGGTTTAAAAGTAATACGAGTTACAAGGTTGCTGACGGATGAACGGACTATTGTGGTGTCAGAGGCATACAAAAGGGAAAGTGAATGGGTTTAATGTCATATAGAAACAGGATCACAGTTTAAAGTCTCATCCGACAGTGGGATGGAAATACTAAGTAAGTATTTTTCATGCCTAGGGTGAGGATTGAACTCACAACCTCCCGTATTGAAGTGCAATGCCATATCCCATAGGTCATGGCACATCCCTACACAATAGTGGGTGACCACAAGACTGCTGTACAACTAGCTCTGTAGCCGATTTCATCACCATTTCAAAGTATACTTTTCTAGCAAAGTATACTTTGAGGGAGAAATTTTAAATTTTAGGATAAATATATATTAATTTTTATTATACTGAATTTATTACATTATCACAGCCATTTTGGCTGTGATAATGTAATAAATTAAGTATAATAATTCTGCATACTTTAAATCATCAAATATATACAACGGTTACTTCTATATGAAATAATGTATTTCGGGAAAAATAAATGATTACTCCCTCAAAGTATACTTTGCTAGAACTGTATACTTCGCAATTTTGATGAAATCGGTTACTGGTATGCGTCAGGCCAGCACAGCAAACCTAGACGAGAACAAACTACTATCCATAGCTTTTAGCATGCTCAGAACAAGTTCCAAGTTGTTTGTAGTTCCCATTACATTGCTCGTTTATGGGCAAAATAAATGAGTATATTGTCAAATGTATGCACATGTAATAAATATCATATTAAATCAACACAAATGTTAGATTCTATTTATTACATAAGACCAGCATCAAATTTAGGCTGTACTGATCACCCATCATGTTTTCTGCAGTAATCACATCAGCAAATTCAATAAAATAGTGTATTATGAATTTAATCATTATACGATCAACTCCCATTTGTGACCACATTTTATGCAATAAAGCAAGCTACATAGCTACATTATAGCCAGTATATCCAGTCCAGTAGCCAATTTCATCAAAATTGCAAAGTATACTTTTCTAGCAAAGTATACTTTGAGGGAGTAATCATTTATTTTTCCTGAAATGCATTATTTCAAATAGAACTAACAAATGCATGTATTTCATGATTAAAAGTATGCAGAATTATTATACTGAATTTATTACATTATCACAGCCATAATGGCTGTGATAATGTAATAAATTCAGTATAATAAAAATTAATAAATTTATCCTTAAATTGAAAATTTCTCCCTCAAAGTATACTTTGCTACTAAAGTATACTTTGCAATGTTGATGAAATAGGCTACAGAGCTAGTTGTACAGCAGTCTTGTGGCTACAGGAGGTTCGGCTGTATCAGTGTAACATGTACCTTGCCGGCCCAGGTGCGTCCCTGTAGCCCGACCAGCAGGGCAGACATGAGGTCCCCGAGATGTGGGTGGGTGAGGTTCGACCCCAGCTTGTCAGCCACGGTTGCCATGGCAGCGGCAGCCTGGGCCTTCGTTGTCCACGACTGCGACTGCAGGGTCGACTGGAGCAGCTGTACTATCTCCGCCATGTACAGCTTAATACCGGCCTCCGTACCTGTATCACAATGTGTATAGTATAACACAAATATAACTAGAGGTTATGTTTGTAAATATGCATATGTCCCCCGTGTGATACTGGAGGCCGTTTACTGAACTTTGTATGACAAAAATGTTCGCAAGTGCAAAATTGTGATAGTTTGAAAATTCCACATTAACAATGTTTTCTTGCAAACAATTATTGAATTTACAGTTATTGAGTATAGGCTGCATGTGCAGCCTATGCTCAATAAATGTAAATCCATCAATTGAAATTTCCAGACGATCCTAAATTTGCACCTACGAACATTTTAGTCATACAAAGTTTAGTGAAACTGCCTCCTGGACCCTAACTGGAGAAATTGTTACAAACCTTTTAACGTAAATGTACACGGACTGACGTACATACGGACGGACGGAAGCTCACGAGAAATGCAATATCGCATAGGGGGCTTAATAAGAGATGTGTATTTACACATAAGTGACTGTAGAAATGGGGCTAAGGCGTTTATGACCAGTTTTGCTCCTGATATTTATTTCATCAGCCTCCAGATGATCTATAGAGTTTGTTAGAAGCAGGACATGCAAGTCCAAAGCTATGGTCATTGTAGGAATTGGAATTGTTACCAGGGTTGAATCTCATATTTCACCTGTACAAATGTCCATTCCAGTTATTTAGGGGCGTAAGTGACGGACACATGCCAAAACACTATATGCCTATATGAATATATGCCGGCTGCACCGAGTTGTATGGTGTGTCAGATAATCGATGATGAAGGCAGGAATTTACCTGGTGTTATTTCCAGCCACACCTCCTCCCATGTAGACAGAATGTCAGCATCTTTCTTCGCCTCGTCTGGAAATTGACACGCCATGGTCTTATAGTGACAGTACAACTTCAACTTGCTGAACTAGTCTACTAAGAACATTAGTATGCAAACAATATTGATTTATAGCTGGTATACTCAGCTCGGACACAACCTTGTATCGTAACAAATGCAATACCAAGTTCAACGCTATAACGTCAATATTGTGGTGGCAAGTTCAGATGTTCGTTAGATAATAATAATTATCCTACTGAAATATATAAACTATATTCAACACGAGCCTGTCGCCTACCTGTAGCCGATTTCATCAAAATTGCAAAATATACTTTACTAGCAAAGTATACTTTGAGGGAGTAATCATTTATTTTTCCGGAAATGCATTATTTCATATAGAACTAACAAATGCATATATTTCATGATTAAAAGTATGCAGAATTATTATACTGAATTTATTACATTATCACAGCCAAATTGGCTGTGATAATGTAATAAATTCAGTATAATAAAAATTAATAAATTTATCATAAAATTTAAAATTTCTCCCTCAAAGTATACTTTGCTACTAAAGTATACTTTGCAATGTTTGTGAAATGGGCTACTGAAGTTGACAACCTTTAAATAGCAATGCAAATGGCGTTATTCCACTCGCAAGGGAAGTAACCCTTGTAATTTATGCATAATGACCAATTCCGAGGTGAGACATACCCGACTTTTTCTCATGCATGGCGAGGAATGCGAGCGGCATGGCGAGGGTGGCGTGGCGCCTCAGGACGTCGGGGCTCTGCTGGCTGATGGCGTGGAGGGTCAGGCCACAGCCCGCATGGGCACTCTCCTCTGTGGGAGACAATATGGGTCGTGTATCCATTATCCATTATTGTGTATGGGAATTTTTATACTGGTATTTCACATTTATACAGATACACAACATTTATACAGATACATGACATGAGAAACAAAGTTTGTTTTTCACTTTCGAGGAAAATAGATTGATACTAATATGTGAAACAGAACCAATAGTTATCGTTGGTAAATGAGTTAGTTGTCTGTTATTTTGCGTCCAAAGAAAATACCATAATTTCTGCCTTATCACGTATAAGAATTTTCCGAAATTTATTTTGTGTTCTCTGATGTTGATTACGAAAAATACCACAATTTCTATAAATAATGCCGGAAGTTGATAACAATTGCAGAGCCTGAGCGGAATTGAGGGCACTGTTCTCTGTGGGAGGCAATATGGGCTGTGTAGGAGATTTTATCACTTATCAACTATGAGAACAGTGTCTGATTGAAATAGAAATTGTGCTATTTACCCAATTTATTTATTTGACATGTATTGCGCAGTTATAATTACACAAATTCAACTTGTTAAATGTAGTCTCACTATCCGACTAGTTTTCAATTAAGCAATTGCCAAAAGGATAGAGATAACTGATGGATACAAACCACAATCTGACAAAATCACGCTTTTTGCCATTACACCCAGTCTGATCAGGGTCTTCACTGTTCGCAATTTGCTCAGTGATTCCAGCAAATAAAGATATTTATTAAAAGCCAGCACAAGCTGATCAGAAGCTACACTGGTCACAAATGCAATAAGCCAAGTTTTTCAGGATCGTCGCCAAAATCTCACCTTCCTTCTCGAGATACCAGGACCTCATCCTCATGATCAACTTCTCCACACTGCTGTCCTTCGCAATCTGTATAAACAGAGCTAGAATTAACAAGCAGCCACCGCACGGACCGACCGACAAAAACATGAATTCTTTCAACACAACACACCTCTATCCTTATACAGTGTCAATCCAAATGGGCCAGCTCATAGCAAATGTCAGTTTCTGTACATATTCTTCATGAAATATTGCACAAATTCTTAGGTACAAAATCACATGGTGCGTCTCATCTGATCATAAACCAAGAAAGCCTCGAGAGAACAGTAGCCTATTTCATCAACATGGCAAAGTATACTTCGCTAGCAAAGTATACTTTGAGGGAGAAATTTTCAATTTAAGGATAAATTTATTAATTTTTATTATACTGAATATATTACATTATCACAGCCATTTTGGCTGTGATAATGTAATAAATTCAGTATAATAATTCTGCATACTTTTAATCATCAAATATATGCAGTCGTTAAGTTCTATATGACATAATGAATTTCGGGAAAAATAAATGATTACTCCCTCAAAGTATTCTTTGCAATTTTGATGAAATCGGCTACTGATCAACACACTAGTGGTACATGGCCATACATACCCTGACCAGGTGGCCGAGAGCGGAGGCGTACGATTTCCTCACAGCGGAGTTTCGGTCTGCCAGCCCGTGTAGGAAGGCCCCCATCAGTTTGCCTGTCACATACGCAATCAGAATTATTTCATTTCTCGCCCCTGATCTGCCTCAATTGTGGCCGTGAAAGGAGAAATGTGGCTTATAGGATTTGTGACCAGTGTGGCTCATCAAATAGCACTCTACTGTAGCCTGATAACGATCTCTATTGCTCGTTAGAGCGTGACGTGTGTTTCCATCAATATAATTCCTGTCATGCTTCAATCGATATACAAAAGAATGTAGATCATTATCAGACTACAGGAGTATGCTATATAACTAGACAGCATGTGCAAACTATGTATATGACCCATTGGCATACTTGTACTTGTAAAAATGGCTACATGTTTCAGCTACATTGTTAAGTAAAACAGGTCAAAGTCATGTTAATGATGGCATGAGTGTGTTGCATATGTTCAGATATCAGACTTCCAGCAATATTGAAATTATGGCGCGATGGAGAAACTTGTGACTTTGGCATACGCAGAAGACGTGGAAGAGAAATTGTCACAGAATGATATATGATCAACTTAATAGATCTATTTGTGAAATACCAAGCTATTCCAGGACAGAAAACAGAAATTATACGAAAAGTTGTGCAATGTGTATACAAACGTGCAATGAAGTTTCGATAGGGCCAACGAGATTGAGTTTACCATACCTGCATGTGGAGCGAGGTCCTTCGAACACTGGAGTACCATAGCTACCACAAAACTGGAACACGCGGCCTGCAAACATATACAGTCAAACCTGTGAATAAAGACCGGCCATATGAAGAGAAAAATCTGGCCTTTGTTCACAGGTGGTCTTTGTTCGCAGGGTCATTTATGTGGTAATTGAATAATTGGGAAAAAAAGCGTGGCTGCTATTGACAGGGGATTGCTATTCTGAGGTGGTCTTTAGCACAAGTTCGACTGTAGTCACACTGTAAAGAATTCAACTGTGAATACGAAATATTAACATTTACGATTATATGTGGATGTGACCGGAGAAATGAGGCTTGTGGGAATTTGACCAGGGTAGCTACTGATCGGACAACAATCAATATTGCTTGTTAGAGGAATGACATGCGTTTCATTGATGGAATGGCAAACCATGCAGGACCTGATCAGACTGAACAGATGTACATGTACATGCTGATCTGGATATACACTGGTCACAAAACCCATAACCCCCATTTCTCTATTAACAGCCACATACAATGTAGTATTCTTTCAACATTCCGTATCACAACTCCAACAATTGCAAACAGTGTACATCCAGCAGCCTATTTCACCATCATTGCAAAGTATACTTTTCTAGCAAAGCATACTTTGAGGGAGAAATTTTCAATTTTAGGATAAATTTATTATACTGAATTTATTACATTATCACAGCCAATTTGGCTGTGATAATGTAATAAATTCAGTATAATAATTCTGCATACTTTTAATCATCAAATATATGCATTTGTTAGTTCTATATGAAATAATGCATTTCAGGAAAAATAAATGATTGCTCCCTCAAAGTATACTTTGCAATGTTGGTGAAATAGGCTACTGAAGAGTTTGTAACAAGCCATTTCATTCGGATCTGCAATATTTGTACACAGTCTAGTCTGGAAATTGACACAGAAAAGTTCATTCCAGTTATTTAGGATGGATGGGTCGTGGCCTAGGGGTTAGAGCACCTGACTTCCGATACGGAGGTTGTGGGTTCTGGGCATAAAAAATACTTTCACAGTATTTCCATCTCACTGGTCTGTCGGATGAGACATTCAACTGTGGTCCCGTCTCTATACGAGCTGTTGCTGGGACGTTAAACCCATTCACTTTTCACTCCAGTTATTTAGATGTGAGATAGTTAACTGCCAACACTGCTGGGCAATGTCCAATCTATTACATTCAATAAATCACTTTATATTTTCCTGTTGTAGGGCTCCAGATAAGGAATTAGTAATTAAGTATTTTCACTCAATCATTTCTGAAGCCATTGGGTATTTCAAAATTTTAATTGGGTAAAATAAAATCATACTACTGTTTACACATCAACAGACAGCAATTATTGAATAGTTTGCTTCGAAATGAACACATGTCTTGGTATTTCATTAGAAATGTCTCCAAGGAGACAATTCTAATGAAATGCCAAGACATGTGTTCATGTGTTTTCATGGAAAAAATGAAAAATATGCTATATTTGTGGTCTGTTTATTGTTTTCTGCAGCATGATAAAGGTACCACAAAATTGTTATTGCTTTTTGATACTCGCAGACACTACTTAGGGCTATTCCATAAAAAAAGACATGGGGGGGTTTGACTCCACTTTTTTTTCACCCCCACCACCTACATATTTGTAATTGGTTCTTACCCCACTGCCTATGTATTTTGATTTCCTTCGTACCCCACCGCCAGTACATTTTGTATTTATTTTGTGCCCCACTGCCTACAGATATGGATTTTCCTTTACCGACCCACCACCTACATATTTCGATTTCCATTTTATCCCACCACCTATAGATTTTAATTTCTTTTTGTTTTATAATATTTATACATATGTATCATATATGTGGCTATGAATGTGACTAGCCCAGCTCCTGGTGCGAACTTGGGACAGAGAATACCAAGTGTTGTTCGTTCGCTTCCATTTCGCCACCGACGAATAAGACAAACACTTTCGGCGCGCCCGCATTTTCATGCGTCGTTCACGATTTTGACAAATTGTTACATACGCAAGGACGTGTCTTCGACAGAACACGGCAGCATCACATATACCTACAGTACGCTCAGCGCGATTTTTGGCTTCGTCCACCTGACCCGACACCCGACGTAAAAATTTGTCCCACCGTGTCGGGTGGAAATCCCACTCGTCCCGGTGGAGAGGCAAAATCTCCACCGTGGGAACATTTCTAAGACCGAATCTGCCGCACACGGGCAGCGAGGAGAGCATTCATGGCCGAATTACTGGCGATTTGCACCCCCCCCACCGTGACCCACCGTGGTAACACACGGCGCGTCACACTGCCAGCTTACAGGTCATACCAGGCCCGTAGGCAGCCGCCTCGTCTCAGATTTTGCCGATAATTTTTTTTTATAATATATAATTAATGCTAAGTGCCGGGAAATCGCGTCTATGACGATCTAGATGTCAACAATTTCCCAAACCGACCTTAATAACTTTGTCAAGTATAGAGATATAGACCTCCATATTTCCATAGTAGTTGCCAATAACGAGTGCTTTCGTTACCGCATGTCGTTTATAGTGCCAGTTTAGGCATAACAAAGTTATCAGGACCGAAACTTAAGTGTTGCGATATTTGTTGAAAAAGTGATATTTCGCCATTTTCAAAGTCCTCAAAAATGTTGAAAAACGTACAAATCGCAAAAGCCAATTAAAGTTCCTTTAAGAAAAACATCCCCCCTGTATATAGGTGCAAATTTCGTAGAAATCGGAGTAGGATTCAATGAGATATGGTAGAATGAAAATGAGCATAAAAACGCAAAAAAAAAGGACTGTGGGTTAGCGGATTCCGATATAGTCTCCCGGTTTTTCTCTATCTATTTCCCATTGGAACTGCCTAGGACCTCGCCATTTCGCCTATTAGTAGCCCTAGTAACGAGGCAGGGTGTGTGCAAAGATCAGCGCTGTATCTCCAAGGGAACCCTGCTATAAGATAGACGCTTTTGAAAAAGCCCCCTTTTTGGTCAATAGAAATTTTACCCAATTTTTACCACATTTACGGCATCATTTTTTTTATGTTTTCTAACACGAAATTAGAGAAAGTAATTTGGACACATTGCAGGGATTTCTTTCCCCTACACGTTGCGCAAAAGAACACAACGCTAGCACCGTTATTGAGGCTGTGCCGAATTTTGAAAGACCCCCCTGTCAAGCGAAAAAAAATATTTGAGGAACCCTGCGGCTCAGTAATCTCTACATTGTCTACAATTTGCAGCCCAATCGGAAGTTAAACTCGTCAGATATTGCGAGTGGAACACAAACACTGTTAGCTTTTGAGAGACTATATCGGGGAAAAAACGCTAACAGATTTTTACCAAACTTAAACAAGGCCACCCAAGGTCACGTGGTCAACGTAGAAGGGAAATGTATACAGGGATATGAATAACTCATCAATGTTTATTAAACGTGTCTATAGGTGACCCTTAACTATTACACACACAAAAGTTAACTTAGGGTTAACTCGGTCGGAGACGATTCTTATCTGTTGCCAAAACATGTTTTATTAAAACATCGGACAAATGTGAAAGAATACATTGGTATTTCTTTACAAAAACATTTTGACAAACTATGAGAATCGTCTTAAGAGACGATTCTCATGTGCTGCCAAATCTTGCTTTTATCAAGAAATCAAATGTGAAAATGCACAAGCTAATGCGTAATTATCAATTCATCGACGATGCGATGACGTGAGCAACTACATAGTACGGTTTTGGTATGTTTGTTTCCGCTGAATTCTAAAGGTCATTCACACTTTGCACGTGAAACTGGATTACCGACTGACGATTGTAAACACCATCAGGTGTGCAGCTAGATCGAAACTGATATGTCGCAAATGTGCTAATTATTGGGACGGGTGGGTACGGCGGTATATTTTTTTTTATCTCACGTTTTTGCGATCTCGATCTCGCCTTCCGCTTTTGTAAATACGATTTGCCCATGTATGTGTAGACAGCATGCGCGTTGGACTTTCGTTCTACGTACGTACATGCATATAAAGCATGTTAGTTCGAAGTGCATTCCATGTTCGTACGTGCATGTAATGCATGCGCAAAACTCAATTTCAACTCTACACACACATAATGACATGAACAAACGTATTTCCAAAAGCGGAAGGCGACATCATGAAAAGGCCGAGGCGAAAACGCGAGATAGCCAGGCGAAAACGCGAGAATTAATAAAATAGAATCTCACGTTTTCGCCTTGCGATTTGGTCTCGCTCTTCGCGATCTTGTGTATATATATGTCGACGATGCGGTGCAGTAACCACATGTATCAAAATATGTTGTTGTTTTGCTCAATAAACGTGTATTGGCAGCACATTAGAATCGTCTCCTAAGACGATTATCATGTTTTGTCCAATTATGTTTTTGTTGTCAAGAAATATAGATGTGTGTGTCCACATTTGTTACATTTATTAATAAAAACATGTTTTTGCAGCACATGAGAATCGTTTCCTAAGACAATGTTTACGTGTCCTATATCTCGCGTTTTCGAGCTTTGGGGACGAAAACGCGAAATTCTATCATATTCAATATCGCGTTTTGCAACCTTGCCGCGCTATCTCGTGTTTTTGCTTCGCGATCTTTCATGCGTGTTAGAATTGCGTGCTACATGCATGAGCAAAACTAATCCGAATGTTCTGTCCTGTAACGCAGTGATAGTCGCCCCAAGTTAGACGAGACAATTTGGGTTAGAGCAAAACTTATTTTCAAAAGCGGAAGGCGAGATCGCGAAAACGCGAGACGATTCTCATTATTTTAGAAAACGATTCTTATTTTTGTTATTGTTGATAAATGTGTTTCGAGTATGCTGCACCCGGGTCTGTCGTAACCTGTGTCGGCTGTCATATTATTTTGAGTGGCTGATGGGACGAGTTGGTCGAAGGGCGAAACGGAGGCCGGTCATTTAAATTAACGAATACTAACGGGATATATACGATTTCTAATTACTTCTAATAAGTAATAATGACACTTTCCATTCACTGATCTGTTGGCAATGGATGCTTATGACCGTATTTACATGTACAGTTACAGTAAATTTAGATTGGGAATACGATAGTTATCATATCTAAATAATGATCGTGTTGTCTGTAAACCGCGCATTTCTGGATGTGCCGGTGCATAACGACATGGTACATAATTCAGTACTGGTGGTAGGGGGGTTTTACATAAATTAAGTTTGTTGGTAGTGGGGAACAGCTACATATCAGTGCTGTTGTTTGTGGGGATGAGACATAATTCAGTTCTGTGGTGTGGGGGGGGGGGGCAATTAAAAAGTGCGGTCCGACACCCCCCCCCCCCCCCCACCCCCCCCCCAAGAGAATTTTTCCTGGAATAGCCCTTACTATCCGAAATAAATTGATCCGCCATAGACCGTTCCGTCATCGGCATCCCGACCACATTTCATGATTTCCGTAAAAATGTCCGACATGACCTTGGTCCGACATGGCCGGGGTCCGACTTGTCCGTAATTCGGAGTTACTTCCCTTACAATACTTACAACCAACCGCGATTGAGGATTGAGACACGTCCTCATTAGTTATTCACAAAATGGCGGGTGTGTGACGTCACGTGGAAATAGTAGGCCCTGTTCTGTTCTACATAGAAACAATTATCTTTTTGCACCCATCACCCACAGAAAAAGACAGGCATATACCCACACCCACAGCATATTAAAAAAAATCGGTAACACCCACTACCTGTGTAAAAATATATTCCGGGTACCCAATGACCAACAGAAAAATATTTCGTTCAAACCCCATGGCCCATGTAAACACATTTTTGCTTGACCCCGCCACCTACAGAAAAGTATATCGTCCTCCGTCAAACCCCCCCATTTCTTTTTTTCTGGAATAGCCCTTATGATTTCAATTGGGTTTTTGGCGATTTTAATTGGGTATTTAAACAAATATGCAGCTTATCTGGAGCTCTGCTGTTGTGTAGGTGATGTGCCTATGAGAAGTAGAGTAAGTGAGCAAAAGCTCACGGATCCCCCTGGCTTCCGATCCCCCTGGCTTCCGCCTGGACCAACGAAGAAACATTTTAACGCAAATGTAATGACAGAGGGACGGACGAAAATGCGAAAACTGTTTACACCCCTCAGCATATAGAAGGGGTTATAAATATTATACTGAAATGCACAGTAGTTAGCCATATTAGACAGGATTTACCACCCATGCATTATTCAATTTCTTTAATACATACCCGATAGGTGGAGCTTGAAACTAAATTGAAACAAGGTGCAAAGCCCTCTGACAGTTCCAATATGTTCAAACTTTCATCACTGAAATACAGGCACCCTTACTGCAGCAGATTACTTGGCAGCAGGCCTGAATCTCGGTCATATTCACCACTAAGATATGAATCCCTTATGTATGGATTCTGAGTTAAGAAATGCATACCCTCGACGAGACGGTTCAAATGACTGGTAACAACATATACCTTTATGGAGAAATAAACAAAATAATGAGATTTTTTCAACAAAAATTAGTGTACCCTTAGACCGAATTTTGAAATGAACTGGGACCAGCGTCAATGTATTGATTGCTACACTACAGAAACGAGTGTACCTTGGTTCCCACTCCGATTCCACTCTTGATGAGCTCCGTCAGTCTGGGCACCAGCTCCGGGAGTACAGTATCGTCTATATATTGCACACACTGAAACACAAAGCATCCCCATCCACAACCGATTTGCCAAGATCTGCTGTCCAAGCAAATGCCTTTATAAATTTCAATTAAGCACTTCATAGTTGTACAAATGTTAGTGAAATGGCCCTTGATTGCAAACAAATCAGCACCAGGTATCTGTTTCACTGAACTTTGCATGATAAAGGTTTTAGCTGCGCCTTGGGTGAATATAGATTCAGGCGGGCAATATGACACAATGAAGAATCACAATAACATATAATACAACACTATTTGGATCGGTAAATTTTTACAAAATTTCACCATTTCTGATTTATAATTGATTAGACTGAAAATTAACATTCCAGGGGTGAATGGTTAAACGGATTCCAAATAAGTCAAATAAACATAGATGCCAGGGGGCCGTTTCACTAAACGTACGACTAAATTGTTCGTAAGTGCAAATTTAGGATCATCTGGAAATTTCAATTGATGGATTTATATTTATTGAGCTTAGGCTGCATATGCAGCCTATGCTCAATAAATGTAAATCCAACAATTGTTTACAAGAAAACATTGTTAACGTGCAATTTACTATCATAATTTTGCAGTTACGAACATTAGTGAAATGGCCCCCAGGTTTTAACCTTTTTCGCGTAACATTGTGTGTTCGTACTTCACGGGCTATGGAATGTGAAGTGACTGAGATATATCTACAAATATACATACCAAGTTAACAGTCTCCATCATCGGTGACATTTTCGAGGCAGCAATTCTGGCACTATCAAGCTGTAAATTATACATTTATACGTTAGCATTTTCAAGATATGTGCAAATATGTGATCATAATCAGGTCACACGGGCATGAAACCTGTGTAAATCAATGACCGACTGATTATTACTTGTTATATCACGGCAGAGGGATTAACCCTTTCAACCCTACGGACCGTGAATTCAACATTTACAAACATTGTCTCCATGCCAGTTACTACTACGGTCTGTTTCACAAACCTGACCAAATTTTACAGCCATATAAACAATATTTGTTTATATAATATTAAATTATAGCAAAATTTAAGAATGAGCCTTCTTTTTATTTCATGAAATTTGGTCCAATATCGATTTTAAGGCGAAAACAATATTTCCCCATGTTAAATCCCCATAGACATCTTCACAGAGTGAAGATGTATATGGGGATTTAACATGGGGAAATTTTTCTAATTTCATAAATAGTGGACCGATTTTCAAAATCTAACTTTTGTTTTCTTTATAATAGTTATAACATTTCCAAGCCATCTAGTCAGGTATCAGAGCCAATTTCCAAATGTTTTCGGTTTTTTTTCGACTCCAGCTCGCTCCCCCATGTTAAATTCCCATAGAGAAATCATTTTTCGTAATAAAAAATAAATATTTGATCAAATTCCACAAAAAAAACAACAACAATGCTTTTGCATTGTTTATATACATGTAGTCGTAAAATTTGGGCAGGTTTCATGAAAGACTATAGTATTAGGGGTGGATGGCAATTTATTCACCAACTGGTGTATACCAGCCTGCAAACTCACCTTTGTGACATCTGAGGCTGGCTCTAAGGGAGAGTTGAGAAATAAGATAGATTCATTACATACCCATCACATTGTACTTGGTGACAGATATCTGGAGCCTGACTGACTGTCAATGTGATACGTACCCTGTTCTGCACGTCCACGTTGCTGGTGACCTGCAGACTGAGGTAGTTCATCACCTGGGGCTCGAGCCCACTGATCGCCTCTAGTAGGGCGGCCACCAACACCGGGATGTGGGGCTTCAACAATGGCCCCGCATTCTTACTTATCTTCAACAGGGTCGACAGGCTGCAAAAGTGAAATTTATTAATTTTTATTATACTGAATTTATTACATTATCACAACCAAAATGGCTGTGATAATGTAATAAATTCAGTATAATAATCCTGCATACTTTTAATCATCAAATATATGCAGTCTTTAGTTCTGTATGAAATAATGCATTTCAGGAAAAATAAATGATTACTCCCTCAAAGTATGCTTTGCAATGTTGGTGAAATGGGCTACTGATGCTGGGTCTACAACGGCCATACAGAACTTGAGGACCATCTCACAATCACAAATGTGTAAAAGAATTTCGGAAAGTGACATTCAATTACCAACTTTCACACAAAAGGATCTAGCTTTGGCATGTGTTTTGTGAAAAGGCCGCTTGGAATTATTGAAAACAAGCAGACATCCATGAACTGGAGTTTCAACCTACATAAGCTCTCACTTTTGTGTACATTTTTTAATTCATTTCTTAGAGGAACAGATTTTCCTAATTAATATCGACACAATATTGATTTATGAAACGGAACGAAGTTATGGGCCCATATTATATTTGATACATACCCAATTGCTCGCACCTCGGAGACCGAACTCTGTAGGCCATGTTTCAGGAGGCAGGGGAGAACTAGGCTGGTGGCCCGCTGACCCACCTTACCATAGTTCACATCACAGATCTTGATAGACGCCTGCAGAAAGATAGGAGGATATTTGACACTACATACACAGACATCAGGGGCACACTTTCACTAAACTTCGTACAACTAAAATGTTCGTACGCGGAAATTTAGGATCGTCTGGAAATTTCAATTGATGGATTTACATTTATTGAGCATCGGCTGCATATGCAGCCTATGCTCAATAACTGTAAATCCAATAATTGTTTACCAGAAAACATTGTTCATGTGATATTTACAAACTATCATAATTTTGCACTTACAAACATTTTAGTAATACAAAGTTTAGTAAAACGGCCCCCAGTACCGTAACAAGGCCTCATCTGTCATCTTGCCAATTTTTTTTATGCTAAGAATTAACAAATCCCCGAAGTGGTGTCTGGTTTTTACTTCTGGTTACGGCCCTGGACATATAGACATAAATATTGTTACCAGCATTACTTTAGTTCACATCTTGATAGACGCCTAGAGGAGATAGACAGGCAGTAATGTGACACCACATGTGCTTGGATTGGTGTTAGGATGGGATTTTATATTGTTTTAGACAGGAATTAGCCAGATACACGGTTTTATCGCGTCAACACAGTGCGTATGTGCCGTGAAACACGGTGCCGTGAATCATTTTTGATATCCTGTCAATACGACCTAATCACTGTGTATGAATATGTGCGGTGACGGGTTATTTTTTTGCATTTTAAAGCAATTTGTAGGTGTTGACGGGATAAATAGAATAGTAGGTTAGTGCCTTGAATAGAGCCAAGCATGTGGATATGTTTCATGAGGAGAAGTGCACACTGCACAGGCCAATTTTAGTGCACACATTTCATGAAAGATATGCACGATACTCAGTCATAGAGAATAGTAGGTTAGTGCCGTGAATGGGAAACAATATCTGGCAAGGCTTAGGAAACGGGATGGGCGAGGCTCTGCCGCGCCAGATATTTTTTCCCATGCACGGCACTAACCTACTATTCTCTATATATGACGCTGCATACACAGGCATAAAGTATTGATTAGCAATTGAATTTTAGGAATAAATAAGTATTGATTTATGCTGTCAATGTGGGAAACAAATATTATAAGAATGAATGGCCTTTTTGTGGAATTTATCGGGGTACAGGCCTTCGTCCAGTATTCCCGTGACTTTTCCAAGTTTATATCCCCGATAAATTCCACAAAAAGGCCATTCATTCCTTATAATTCCAGCATTTGAAATAAATTCATCAAGAAAATGTGTTTATTTTCCGTTTTCATAAGAATTATTTTAACTGTGCCTGACGGTTACGGAAAGTAGTTAGGCGTGGGAGTTAACTGGGATATAAATTTTGGACAGAGACTTGCTACGGGCCAATCTAATGTTAGGGAATTGTGTAAATATTTTTGTGCTGGAAATATTGCTCAATAAGGCCATTGTCGTCACTACTAGACCTGTGGCATGGAGTAATGGTCGCAACCCCGTCTCATAAGGCCTCTATAAGTTTACCCAGGAATCAAGTACCGTCAAAGGCAAAATTCTCTCAAGCACAGAGCTCCAGATAAGGTGCGTCTTTGCGTAAATACCCAATTAAAATTGCCAAAAACCCAATTGAAATCAGAAATAGTGAGTATCAAAAATCAATGAACAATTTGTGGTATCTTTATTATGCTACAGAAAACAATAAACAGACCACAAATATAACATATTTTCTTATTTTTCCATGAAAACACATCTTGGTATTTCATTAGAATTGTCTCCAAGGAGACAATTCTAATGAAATACCGAGATGTGTTTTCATTTAGAAGCAAACTATTCAATAATTGCTGTCTGTTGATGAGTAAACAGTACATGTAGTGTGATTCTATTTTACACAATTAACATTTTGAAATACCCAATTACTTCAGATTCTTTGTGAAAGCTATAAAAGTTTTAAAAATAATCCATTAGTGTGACCATAAAACATGTAAATATTAAGTCCTACATAACGTCTTTATAATTATGTCATTTCAAACATCGAACAAAAAGTAGATGGTGTATATCATTACAATTGTCCACACAATCCAGACAAAACTACAATTGTTTATAGTCTGCAGTCTGATCTGGGTCTAAACTGTTCGCCATTCAACTACACACCCATCCTGCTTCTAAAAACAACAGGGGCCCGTTTCACTAAACTTTGTACGACTAAAATGTTTGTAAGTGCAGATTTAGAATAGTCTGTAAATTTCAATTGATGGCTTTACATTTATTGAATATAGGCTGCATATAATAAATGTAAATCCAATAATTGTTTACCAGAAAACATTGTTAATATGAAATTTACAGACTATCATAATTTTGCATTTACGAACATTTTAGTCGTAGGAAGTTTAGTGAAACGGCCCCCTGATCGTAATCAGACTGCAACCATGCCCCAATCATACACTAGACAGGTAACAAATGTGACAATCCCCATTTCTCCAGTCAAAATAACATTTAAATATGGGCAAAATTCTACTCACACGGCTGAGGGTTTTACAGGCCATGTCGGCAGCCTTGCGGACCGACTCCTTGATATCATCGCGCACTCGCAGACAGATTTCCCACAACTCTGGGAGGTTGTCTACAACGTCGTCCAGGGCTCGGCCTCGTAGCAGGTCGTTCACAGCCAGACAACTGTCACGATGGGCAAAATGTAGGAGGGAATATATTACAGAGAAATCTTAGTTGTAATTTGGTAAAATGAAGGGCAGACTATTTATTACGAAGAGACTGCAGTTGTAATTGGGTAGCTAGGTTGGGATGAGAGACCTAATATAGTTTAATAGTCGAAAGTTCGTTGGCAGAAAAACAGATAGCAGGTAGAGTAGTGAAATGTTGGAGAAATCCACTACAGATTGTACTTGAATGGACACTTGAAGGGATGGACTCATGCCCGTACACAGGAATTAATTTAGGGGGGGTGCGTTATCGACGGCGCGAAGGGCTAAACAATGTGTTTGCACATCCACAGAAATACCTCAGCAGATTACGTCTTTCACCCTTAAGTAACTGGAATTGATTTTGATATGGTACTTTTGCAACCATTCCAATCATCACACAATTATTTTCAGACCAGTCCATTTATGAAAATGGGGTCTTTTTGTTCCCAAGATTATGAAAATTACTTAACAAAAAGTGCAGATCCTGATGAGACGGCTCGTCACGAGCCGGCTCATCTGGATCTACACTTTTTGCCAATACCACTGTACATGCCTGTGGTGTTGAAAGGGTTAAGGGGGTGCGTACGCACCCGTCGCACCCCCTCTGATAATGATGTATTCGAGTAGTGTTGAGGACTCACCTGGACTCCCGCACACGCCACTGAGAGTTGGTCAGATTTGACAGAAGGTCTGTGAGAATCTCCTTCATGTACTTGTCCACCTGAAAGTATGGTGTATTTATTTAACCTTTTCACCATTAAATAACTAGAATGGATTTTGAAATGTTGATTTTCCGATCAATTCGATTGTCACAAACTGATTGTCATACGCTTCCATATATGAAAAGGGTGTGTGTTTTATTCTAAACAATATGAAAATTACTTGCAGAAAGTGCAGATTTTGATGAGCCGGCTCGTCTGCCGGCTCATCTGGATCTACACTGTTTGCAAACACCGCTATTATTTAACGGCCGGTCAACAGCTGAAAGTAACATTGATACAACAATGAACATACACAAACCATCTGGGTCTGTGCTTACAGAACCTTTTGGGCATGTTCTCCAAATGTGTACATGTACTAACAATCATGAAGATTGACTGACATACAGCATGTTATATGCCCAGCTCTGATTCTGTAGCCTATTTCACCAACATTGCAAAGTATACTTATCTAGCAAAGTATACTTTGAGGGAGAAATTTTCAAATTAATCCTTAGACCGCTATCTTATTTTTTTTGTCATCTGCTTCTTATTTTACATTTTTATCATCAAAAACATGCTTTCACAGCACAACATAATTTACAACATAATTTGACAGCACTTCAGACCATGTTTTTATTGAGATAATAAGGCAAGACATAAAATCAACAGGAGACGACAATTGTTGTGAGTAGCGGTCTAAGGGTTAAGGATAAATTTATTAATTTTTATTATACTGAATTTATTACATTATCACAGCCATTTTGGCTGGCTGTGATAATGTAATAAATTCAGTCTAATAATTCTGCATACTTTTAATCATCAAATATATGCAACGGTTAGTTCTATATGTTTGTTTGTTTGTTTGTTGGGGTTTAACGGCCTATCAACAGCTAAGGTCATTTAAGGCCGGGTCAATGGGTTTAGTACTAAATCACATATATTACCTGTACAAGTACATGTACATGTTCAATATGAAATAATGCATTTCGGGAAAAATAAATGATTACTCCCTCAAAGTATACTTTGCTAGATAAGTATATTTTGCAATCTTGATGAAATCGGCTACAGATCAATGGGTGGTGAGCGGGACAATTTTTGGTTTGGGTGTTTTTTCAAGAGCAGGGGGCCGTTTAACTAAACTTCTTACAACTAAAATGTTTGTAAGTGCAAACTTATGATAGTCTGTAAATTTCACATTAACAATGTTTTCTTGCAAACAATTATTGGATTTACATTTATTGAGCATAGGCTGTGCTGCATATGCAGCCTATGCTCAATAAATGTAAATCCATCAATTGAAATTTCCAGACGATTCCAAATTTGCACTTACGAACATTTTAGTCGTAAGAAGTTTAGTGAAACGGGCCCCTGGTGAGCAAACCATGCATAACTCACAGTGACGCAGACTATCCATGATGTCACAAGGCCACCAGCTGACGGAACAGAGCACGGTGTAGATAACAATAGATTACACCTACATCATGATGAACTAGAATATCCATTAAACAAATTAGCCAATGATGTACGCGAGATGTATTAACTCTTTCATCACTAGAAACATCAATTCTAATGTTTGCAACCAGTGTAGATCCAAATGAGCCGACTCGTAATAAGCCATCTTATCAGGATCTGTTCTGTTTGTGGAAACAAGCCATGTGATTGTGTACCTAGAGAATGAGCGATATATAATGCAAAATATTTACAAAATTTACAATATTTCCAGTACATGACGTCAGAAGTTGACGAAAATTTCAGAGCAAATTGCTATGAGATTTTGTCAACTTTCCACGTCATTTACAGAAATATCAGCTTCAGTATATATTTTTCATGAAAAATCGCACATCCTCTTTAACCCTTAGACCACTACTCACAACATTTGTCGTCTGCTGTTGCTTTTATATCTTGCCTTATTTCTCAATAAAAACATGGTTTGACAGTACTTCAGAATCATTTCCGTTGGAAATGATTCTGAAGAGCTGTCAAAGCATGTTTTTGATGATAAAACTGGTCATAGATCATATACACAAACACATGGCGGGATACAGAACAACATGGTGTGATAGAAAACAACATAGCATAATATGTCGTTATGACTGGATAAATAGAGAATAGTAGGTTAGTGCCGTGAATGGGAAAAAATATCTGGCAAGGCCTCGCCCATCCCGTTTCCGTGCCGTGCCAGATATTTTTTCCCATTCACGGCACTAACCCACTATTCTATTTATCCCGTCAACACTACAAATGGCTTTAAAATGCCAAAAAAATAACCCCAGCCACTGCACATATTCATACGTAGTGATTAGGTCGTGTTGTGTTGACGGGATAAATGGGGATTATGGGTTTTGCGATCAGTGCAGATCCAGATCAGACTGTGCATCCGCACACATTGATCAGGATCTGCACTGTTCGCCATTCCATCAATGAAACACATGTCATGCTTCTAGCAAGCAATATACAGTGGGGTCAGCGTGTAAGTGCACACACGAACGAACACGACAGGTTGGTTCCAACCTCGACAGGTTGGTTTCAACCTGTCGTGTTCATTCGTGTGTGCACTTACACGCTGACCCCACTGTAGATCATTATCAGGGTATACGAGCGTGCTATTTAATCAGGGGCTACACTGGTTACAAAAACCAGTCCCCATTTCTCCAGTCGGAGCCACATATACAGAAGACGACGACGGTGGTTACCGTGTTCTTGTTGTCATGCACGAGGGCATTCCAAATGCTACTCATGGCCTGCTGGATTTTGAGGTTGGGGTCGAACTGGTAGCGGTAGAGCCGGGGCACGATCTGGGGCAGGTACGGGGTCAGCTGTTCTCCCGCCTGGGCCGCTATCGTGCTAAACCCAAATGCAGCTCCCTGCAACACGTAGATTCATTGATTAACCCTTTTAACATACATCTATACTAATCAAAGAAATGGGGTTTACACAACTTGAAATAATGCTATTCAAAAGTATATGTTGTGACCACTCATTTGAACCGTCTCGGCGAGACGGTTCAAATGAGTGGTAACAACTTATAATTCCGTACATAACAAGAGGTATCACAGGAGTGATCATAATACCCCCACTAACATCGCTTTGACACAGGAACAGGCTTAAAGGCACATGCCCACTCAGTCGGCACAAAATATTCTTTATATCAGAGACATCATCTGGGACATTTTCTAGCAAAATAAACATTCATTCACCATTACCCAACGTATTGATTGGCATTTTATGTCAGACGTCAATTTACACACTGATATCAGGGGCGATAACCGTGTTTTCTTAAAATGTTAACAGACATTACTATTTATTTTCGGTACTTATTTTTTGATGTTCAATGATCATACTTTATAATCTGTCGAAAATATTATTTGTTCAAGTGACACATTTAATTAGTATAAATAATTAAAACATATCATGCCTTATTTGCATATGAAAATAGTCTGATACCACCGCGCGTCACTATCAGTAAAATAAATATTACTAAATGATTATATCTGTATATCGTAATTTTTAGAACTGGTGGAATGGTGACACAATTATACACTTATTTAATTCCTACAAAGAACAGTTTGTGCCTACTGAGTGGGCATGTACCTTTAATATCAGAAAGCATTTCATAGGTAGAAATGGAACTTTCTTGCCCATTTTTTAACTTCGACCTATAAATATGACCTTGACCTTGAGCGTAGGTGCATGTGGGTATTGAACACGACAAATTGTCTCATTATGGCAACCAAATGTGGAAAATCATTTGAAAATCCATTCATCGGTTTAGAAGATAAACGGAGGAAACGAAAGCTCATGGGCATGTTTGACCTCTATGTGTGACCTTGATCTTGGACATAGACACGTGGGAATTGAATGTGGCACATTGTAAGTTTTAATGCATTTAATATGTCATATAGAACTAACGACTACATATATTTGATGATTAAAAGTATGCAGAATTATTATACTGAATTTATTACATTATCACAGCCATAATGCCATAATGGCTGTGATAATGTATAAATAAATTCAGTATAATAAAAATTAATAAATTTCTCCTAAAATTGAAAATTTCTCCCTCAAAGTATACTTTGCTAGACAAGTATACTTTGCAATGTTGGTGAAATAGGCTACTGGAGCTCTCCCTTGAATGGGAGAGGGTTGATAATAGCTGACCTTGCGTGAGTTCCACATGGCGTTGTGACTAGCGAGGTGCATGAACTTGTAGATGAGGTCCGGCTGGTTCATCTCACTCGCAATGGAACACAGCTCCTTGTACGTCGACAGGCTGCTCCTGTGGGTCATTGATTGATTGGTTGTTTGGTTGTTTGGGTGGTTGGGTGGTTGGTTGCTTTGGTGGTTGGTTGGTTTGTTGGTTGATTGGTTGATTGGTTGGTTCGGTTCGTTGGTCGTCGGTCGGGCGGCGGGCGGGCGGGCGGGCGGCGGCGGCGGGCGGGCGGGCTGGCTGGCTGGCTGGCTGGCTGGCTGGCTGGCTGGCTGGCTGGCTGGCTGGCTGGCTGGCTGGCTGGCTGGCTGGCTGGCTGGCTGGCTGGCTGGCTGGCTGGCTGGCTGGCTGGCTGGCTGGCTGGCTGGCTGGCTGGCTGGCTGGCTGGCTGGCTGGCTGGCTGGCTGGCTGGCTGGCTGGCTGGCTGGCTGGCTGGCTGGCTGGCTGGCTGGCTGGCTGGCTGGCTGGCTGGCTGGCTGGCTGGCTGGCTGGCTGGCTGGCTGGCTGGCTGGCTGGCTGGCTGGCTGGCTGGCTGGCTGGCTGGCTGGCTGGCTGGCTGGCTGGCTGGTCTGGCTGGCTGGCTGGCTGGCTGGCTGGCTGGCTGGCTGGCTGGCTGGCTGGCTGGCTGGCTGGCTGGCTGGCTGGCTGGCTGGCTGGCTGGCTGGCTGGCTGGTTGGTTGGCTGGTTGGTTGGTTGGTCATGTATGGGAAGTATACGGGCGTATAAAATAATAGGATTAGTTCTAATCCTCATACTTTTATAATGGGATTCAACTCTCACGTACCAAAAAACCAACAAGAGTTGAAATCACTAAGATTGTGACCTTGACCTTGCAGTTAGCAGGGGTTTGATGATAGTGGATTTGGCACAGCATGATAGAGACCCATTAGTGTGTGAAATTAGGCAAGTGTAAAATATCAAGACATGGTATGAAAGGAAACAGAAATTATCACAAATTTCCCCCAATGTTAAGTTTGTGAAAACACTAAGACTTTGACCTTGAGCTTGGGGTAGGCGGGGGTCTGAAAATCATGAATTTGGCATGGCATGATCATTAGAGGAAGACATGTGTGATATACTAGTTAGTGTAGTGTAGTGACAGGAAACAGAAAGTATAACAAATTTCGCACAATGTTAAGTTTATAAAAGAACTAAGATTGTGATATTGACCTTGGGTGTAGCGGGGATCTGAGGGTCGTGGATTTGGCATGGCATGATAGAGGACCATTAGAGAAAGGCATGTGTGAAATATCAAGAAGTTGCGTGGAAGGAAATTTTTCAGATTTTTTAAGATGGATGGACACACATTTCATAAGACGCGCTAAAAATGTACCTGAGGGTCAAATAAGTGATATTGGGTTCCGGCAAGGATGAATCCCATCGTTACATTTACCCATCGCATGCTCCCAACCAACCACCCATGCTCCAAAGAAACATGGCCACGTTATACATTTAGGGGTTATATGGATAAACATCTGCATTTCATACCCTTCTGGTGTCTTGCCAAGCGTCCCCTCCTCAAACATTGCCGTGTCTCCAGTCACCTGTTGTGTGGCCCGCTTGCCTGTCATCAACGTACTGACCAGCTCTGATACGAGCATCTCTTTCTGTTCCGGCGAGCACGTCTCATACACGAGCCCGAGTCCCTTAGACGCAATGTCCTGGGTCAGCTCTGCAATGGATTCGTTGATTGGGGTTTTACATTCGGTGGACAGCAAAATGAAAGGTGAAAATGTGAAACTGTGGGATTGGTTGATTGGGGTTTTACATTTGGTTGACAGAAAAATGAAAGATGAAACTGTGCGACTGTGAGGTTGGTTGATTGGGTTTTTACATTCACTTGAAAGCAAAATGAAAGGTGAAAATGTGCAATTGGTTGATTGGGGTTTTACATCCATTCAACAGCAAAATGGAAGGTGAAAATGTGCAATTGTGCAATTGGTTGATTCGGGTTTTGATTTGATTTATCAACAGCAAGGCCGAGCCAACGGGTTCGATCCCGTAAGTAACCTGCTTAGTGCTGCATGGAGGGAAAATCCAAAGATCAGAATGGAATATTTACATTGAAAACAAAATATATTCAGCCCTGAAATTAGACTAACCTGACCTGGTGCCAGGTCCATACCACACCAAAGTCACTTGACCCCTTCCCCTAAAAGTAACACAATTACAAATAATCGTAATACTCACATAAGGGGTATAACCAGAGTCAACTGTCACATACAAAAATGCCAATGACGTATGTGAGTGCCAAACCAGGTCTCCCGTCAGGATTCCCATTGCAATTACCCATCGCATGCTCCCACCTGCCTCCCACTGATTCGGGTTTTACAAATCGTTCTACAGCAAAATCAAAGGTGAAAATGTGCAACTGGGCGATTGGTTGATATTTTGTCAAATCTGACCCCTATTTGACATCCCCTCCCCCAACCCCCCTCCCCTGCCCACTTTTCACCCCAGGGTCATTATTTTAGCAAATCTGAAAAAGCATGGACTATATATCATTCCTGCCAAGTTTCGTCGAAATCAATCTGGCGTGAGAAGAGATTATAAGCATTGAACCTACTTTTTTACGGTGGCCATCTTGGATTATGCGACAACCTCCATTTGAACAATTATGAAAAGGCTTCACCCACGGACGATAACTGTGAAATGTTTTGACCAGCATTGGCCAAGCGGTTCACGAGAAGATGTTTGAAATCTATAATAAAAGGATGACTTTTCGGCAGGCATCTTGGATGAGGTAATCATCCGATTTCGACAAAAAAGCTCCAGAGTGATTGTTTCCTCGATATCTACGATTTGATATATAACATGATCATATGATGAAATATGAAATTTGACCCCTACTTGACCCCCGGGCACCACCCATTTTTGATCCTGGGGTCATCATTTTAACAAATCTGAAAGAGCATTGACTAACGATGATTCCTGCCAAGTTTCGTCAAAATCAGTCTGATGGTTCAAGAGAAGATTTTTTAAGAATTCAACCTACTATCTATGGCAGCCACCTTGGATATGCGATGACGTCCATTTTAACAGATCTGAAAAGGAGCAATGCATAGACCACCATCCCCGTGAAGTTTGGTCAACATCGGTTCATCGGTTGAGAAGAAGATGTCGGAAAATTGTTGACGGACGACGGATGAAAAGTTTTGGCTCAGTAGAGCTAAAAAACGTAGTTTGTCACAGTTCTGTAAATATTTTCAGGAAAATCACACATCTCACTAGGCACAAAATCGCATGGCTCGTAGATGAGTGAAGCTAGATGAAACTATGGGCGTACCATCATTCTCGGAGAGAAGGCGCATGAACGCCCCCTGTAGGTCGGCGAGCCGGCTCTTCAAGGCGTCATGGCCGTTACATCGCTTCACCAGAGCCAGCAGCCAGATACTCGATGCCTGCAACATGCTTACATATCAGACAGGCCATGGGATTTTGAGCCGAAGAAAATGTGAGATTCATGAAAAATATTTACTGAAACTGTGATATTTTATGCCAATCACGTCGAATGTATTTTATTCCGCATTAGCTCCGACAATTTTGTCAACATTCGATGTGGTAGACATAAAATATCACAGTTTTCGTCAGACATATCACACATCTTCTTAGGTACAAAATCGCATGGCTTGTTTCATCTGGGTTGTGGACAAGATTGATACCATATAACAATATGTTTCAGGGCGCATCTGGAGGTGGGTTTCCGGGGTGCCCCCCCCCCCCCGCACACCCCCCCCCCCCCCCCCCCCCCCCCCCCCCCCCCCCCCGCCCCCCCCCCCCCCCCCCCCCCCCCCACAACGAGTTTACATAGATCACAGTTTACCACCAGTTGGAGTCTGTTGCAATTACTCCCGTACCGTCCATAGCTAGCTCTACGGGAGTAGATTGCAAGTTACCATCGCAACTAGACAACACCCCCCCCCCGTTCCCCAAATGTTGGATCCGCCCCTGGATACTATATAAAATTTTAACATACAAAGTTTATGGCATAATGGTGTTTTAAAGTAAATTTGTCTGAATAATATATGCAATATACAACTGTTTATGTATGAAACAATGTGACAAACACTTGTAGTCAGCACTAACTAAAATAGGGGAACATGTATCGGCCGTATTCACATATCCCCAAATGCTGGATCCGCCCGTGTTTTGTAAATAGGGAATTTAATTGATTATTCAAAGTGGCTGTGTCTCAGATGGTACCTCCGAATATGCATTTCACATAATATCACTGAATACTGTATTAATACAGATGAAACTGGTCCTTGGTTATAAACATGCATTTCTCAGCTAATTATCGCATTTGAATGTCAGATTCGATGTCGTAAATAGCAAGTTGAGGAAACATTGTCGAATTTTGTCATCTGGAAAACCCGATAGCAGTGACACAATTCCTTTCAGCGATTGGGAAAGGTTGGCTCATCTTGCAGTAGGGTACTAATAACATTTCTTGATTTTTGTAGATTAGGGTGTCAGTAATTCTAAACTGAATGATGATAGCATGTCATTCATCATTAAGTGTTTGATTATCCACATCATCAGCTACACTGTTTGCAAAAACTGCTAAAGAGGTTCATAGTGTTGAAAGCGGTAACATGAATTTCGATTGGAGCCAACTTACCTGTCTGATATGTGGGTTCACGTTGGGAACGTATTGTTTCAGCACAGTGTCCAGGTACCAGCCCACTTCATCCTCGGTGCTGCTCACTCGAGCCTGAAACAGACGACGATGCTGTTGAATTCATGACATTTTGGAGAAATGACAACGCTTTGTAAATACAGCGAAATCGCAATGGCTTGAAAGCTCAAGGGCCAGTACATTTTTTTCTTCAAGTGATCGCATCTTTCGAGTGATCACATCTCGATTTTGGTATATTATAGGAATGAATGGCCTTTTTGTGGAATTTATCGGGGTATATCCCCGATAAATTTCACAAAAAGGCCATTCATTCCTTATAATTCCAGCATTTGAAATAAATTCATCAAGAAAATGTGTTTATTTTCCGTTTTCTTCAGAATTATTTTAACTGCGCCTGACGGTTACGGAAAGTAGTCTGGCATGGAGTTTATTGGGATATAAATTTTGGACAGACTTGCTACGGACCAATCGAATGTTAGGGAATTGTGTAAATATGTTTGTGCTGGAATTATTTGTTGACTACTGTACCAGTCTGATTTATGAATGACGTAGCACAATATAGTCTATCCATATTTTAGCTGATTATAGTGTTTATTGGCAGATTTAAGTCAGCATGTGAAATTAATATTAAACTTTTTACATAAATGTCTATTTCAATTATTATCAAAGGAGAAAGGCTCAACTCCACTATTTATTGTAAATAGCGGTGCAAATATTAATGTCGCAGGTGGTTGTGACGTCATTCGAAACAGTGGTGTATGGGCCCAGCTCAAAAGATGTTGGTATTATGGTGTCCAATAAAATCCGGAACCAGTTGTCTCGTAAAATATTCCGACGCAACAAAAAGTGCTTTACTTAGTATGTAACTAGTGTAAATGCTGGTAACTTGCAGACATATGCAACTTGATATGGGCTTAACATTTTGTTATATGCATCCCGGATAGCTGTCCAGGGTAAATAATTCAGGCCGTATGATGGGTTACGATAGATCCAAGTCGAGTTGGACCCGAGCAACGACTCTGCTTGTGTGCGACACGGGTGCTTGCGAGAGTTACAACAAAAAACGTCAGAGTTACAACAAAAAACGACCATTTACGACAGACTATTAAATGCTCTGAGTGGCCAAAGCCCAGAATATTTAATAAATCGCCATATGTCATTTAGTTGTTATGGGACACGAAACAACAACAAAATAAGATAGCAATTGCTCAATTAAAGTTTTAAACTGTCGCACTCAATAACGGTAACGATCAAATTGATTAACTGTACCTGACAAGAAATTACATTTGACGGACAGGTAGAGCGTGGCTCGACCTTTGATCGTAATAAATCAGACACGACGTGTGAATATTAGCCAAACACAAACATCGACAAAACTTTCGAACCATTGTATAGCAAAGTAGCGAAAATGTGCCTATGGGACGTGAACAATGTTTTGAGGGATCGCACTTTTCGAGGAGTTGCATTTTGAGCCATCGCATTCAAAATGCATTATTGAGCGAGGCCGGCATTACGAGGGATTGCATTTTGAGCCATCGAGATTTCACTGTACATTCAGAGCAAAGAGGAACAAGTGCATATCTCCTGATATCTTATTTCGATGTTCACGAGTCCTTCGAGAAACCTTGACCTTGGGTGAGACACTCGCCGGCGAGTGTCTCACCCAAGGTCAAGGTTTCTCAAAGAACCCATGAACATTGAAATAACATATCAGGAGATATGCAAAATTTAGACGATCCTAAATTTGCACTTACCAACATTTTAGTTGTACAAAGTTTAGTGAAACGGGCCCCAGGAGATTTACAAAATTGTTACGTATTCCAAATTTTGACAGACGCCCTCTCAGTGTTCTTTACCCGTTTTCAGCCATCTCATCAGGATCTCCCCTCTATGCAAATAATTTCCTAACTTTTAGAAAAAAAACACCCCCTTGTCAAAAATGTACTAGTGTGATAAAAACATATCAGTTTGTGACAATTGAATGGGTCGGAAAATTAACGTATGAAAATACATTCCAGTTATTTAGTGGTGAAAGGATTAAACTCAGGCCAGCTTGTCAGTATTTCCCATTCTTGATTGACAATACCTTGAATGCGTCCTCGGTCTCCGTCCATACGTCCCTGGCTGCAGGGGAGGTGGGTCCCTCAGCCGCGTACACCAGTGCCTCCCCGATCGTGAAATGCAGGTCGATCTGCTTCGACTGAAATACACGGACATGTCCTACTGTATAGCTCATATGGCAGTCATGTAGCAGAGCTCCAGAAAAAAAATTTATCTAAAAAGGATTATATCCCCAAATTTAAAATTCAATGTGTATTTTACTTTTACAAATGTATTATTGATTTTCTTATTAAATAGGGAACAAATTAAAAAAATCACTTATTTCAGCTGCAGAAAGTAATGCGTATTTTCACAAATTTCTCCCTCAAAGTATACTTTGCTGCAATGTTGGTGAAATCGGCTTCTGATGTAGAATGGTGAACAGAAATGTGGTCTTCATTTTTCATGAAATATATCTACAGAAACTGAAATATTTTCTGTAAATGATGTCGAAAGATGACAAAATCTTCAAGTGCAGGTCTAGCTGCTTCGACTGGAACACACGGACATGTCGTACTGAATCTCTCAAATGGGAGTCATGGTGAACAGAGAGTAAAGGTGAATAGATTAGCTCCTGATCAAATAGCAAATTTCTGCAGCCTGATAACAATCTATATTGTTTGTTAGAAGCATGATGGGTGTTTCATTGATGGAATAACGAACAGTGCAGATCCTGATCAGGCTGTGCGGATGCACAGGCGGATCTGGATCTACGCTGGTCGTCGCAAAAGCAATTAGCCCCATTTCTCCATTCACAGCCACATATAGAGACGGGACCACAGTTTAAAGTCTCATCTGACAGACGAGTGGGATGGAAATATTACGCGTGGGCCAGGGTATATGTGAACGAACCTGCACGGAGCCCAGTAAGCCCTCAATGACGGCCTTCCTGTGAGGAAACTTCTCTTCGCCCACACATAGCTGACCCAGGCAGAGCGCAGCTCGCTCCTTGTTCTACAACACAAACATGTCATACAGAGCTCCAGATAAGCTTTGTGTCTAAAGAGTATTGTACCCCTTGATTTTTCAAATTAAATGCATATTTTATTTTTACAAATGATTATTATACTTCAAAGCGAACAAAGGTCAAGGTGGAAGAAACTTTTTGACATAAAAATAAATGGCTATGTGTTTCCACAACCATGTGAAGGTAAAAGAAATCAAGGTCATGTTAATGGCGGCATGAGTGTGTTCCAAATGCTTACATGTATCAAGTGTCCAAATATTGAAGCAATCCATCCAGTAATATTAATGTTATACGATGATGAAGAAACTTGTAAAACTTTTTGACGCAAAATATGGCTAAGTGTTTCCGCCAAAATGTGAAGGTACAAAAGGTCAAGGTCATGTTAATGGTGGTATGAGCATGTTCCAAATGCGCACATATATCTAGTGTCCAAATATTGACGCAATCCGTCAAGTAACATTAAAGTTATACCACGATGACTAAGCTTGTACAAACTTTTTAACATTTCGGACGACTCCGACAACAGAAAAAGCAGCCTACTGCTAAAGCAGGCGCAACAAAAACTAAGCTGATATTATCCCAGAGTTGGACACAACCTCCTCCCAACACACCTTTGTATTCTCCTTGCCGGACTTGATAATGGCGAGGAGGTTATTGACGATGGACAGCTTGGTTATCTCCCCGTCTCCATTGCCGTCCACACCAGCGGGCAGTGGCAGTGACGTGTTCCGCCCGATCTCCCCGATGGCTGTACAGGCCCCGGCCGACAATAGCGGGCTCGTCTCATCCGTTACCTTCACCAGACGCGCTGTAACCATGGATCTTATATGAGTGACGATTTAATATGATATTTACGAGTTTACTGATTTAATAAGCAACGTGGCTATATTAAACAAGTTTACTGATTTCATAAGCAACGTGGCTATATTAAACAAGTTTACTGATTTCATAAGTAACGTGGCTATGAAATCAGTAAACTGGCAGGGCTCCTGAAAAGGAATTATTAATCGAGTATTGTCGCTCCATCATTTCTGAAGCAATTGGGTATTTCAAAATATTAATTGGGTAATATAAAATACACTACTGTTTACACATCAAGACCGCAATTATTGAATCGTTTACTTCCGAAATGAAAACATGTCTTGGCATTTCATTAGAATTGTCTCCTTGGAGACAATTCTAATGAAATACAAAAATTTGTTTTCATGGAAAATAAGAAAAGTATTCTATATTTGTGGTATGTTTATTGTTTTCTGAAGCATGATAAAGGTACCACAAAATGTTTATTGCTTTTTTATACACGCTACTTTTGATTTCAATTGGGGTTTTGGCATTTTAATTGGGTATTTAAGCAAATACGCAGCTTATCTGGAGCTCTGAACTTGTTTAAGAGAGCATCTTACATGAGTGATGATTTATGTTGTTTGTTTGTTTATTATAGGAATGAATGGCCTTTTTGTGGAATTTATCGGGGTATAAACTTGGAAAAGTCACGGGAATACTGGACGAAGGCCGGAAGGCCTCGTCCAGTATTCCCGCGACTTTTCCAAGTTTAACAGCCTATCAACAGCTAAGGTCATGTGAGGCTGGGCAAACGGGTTTGATCCCGTTTTAACTTGCTGCATTGGGGGGAAAATCCCAAAATCATAACGGAATACAGTCGATTCGCGTTATGTCGACATCGATGGGAGACAGAGAATGACGTCGACATAAACGTAGTTCGACATAAAAAAATATCAATATTCACCCCAAACATTCGGTACATTTAACCAGAGATATATATAGGCTATTTATATCTCTGATTTAACACTCGTGTATAATCTGATAAGAATGTGTCAATTTCCTGCGTTTCGTGCCGGCATACGGTTGTCGTAAAATATAGATTATCAACGTATCAATATTATTATTGTTTATTCGTCTAATTAATACACAATAAAATTCTCTTACACGCACTGCATGTGATTAGTGTTGACATGTTATTATTTCCATGTTTTATTGGTCGCAACAATTTGCAACATTGTTTTTCCGGCGATCACGTGATGTGATCGAGTGGAGATATTCTATAAATAGCATCATATTGCTTGTGACCAAGCAACCACCACCAGTCGTGAGTCACGTGACATTGACGGGTTATTGTATTGCATATCACAGGGGCGTGTAACAGGGGCGCGAATAGTGAAATGTTCGAATCGGTACATTTGTGTCTTGTAAAAAAATACAAGACGCCCACGTACCGATTCGGACTTTTCAATAACCTCGTTCCAGTACAACTTCGGACCCATGTACTGCATGTTGGCTATTTATGGCGGGGACGTAAATGAAAAACAACACAGGTACGAAAATAGACAGGCATTTATTACAGTAACACATTTACAGACGTACATGTATACACACAGACTATACAAGCAATATAATCCCTAGCAATCAATGTTTCCTCGTCTCAAAGAAGTGATTTGATCGACCAACTATTCGTGTTTATAAAGATCGCATGTAATTCACTCAAATTGTAATTATTATAAACAAGTGTCCGTTAATGATTATGGCATTTACGGCTCGATTCATGCCCCGAAAATAAATTGGCAATTAACAAGAGTAATTTTGTGATTTCAACGTCACACTGTCGTTAATTGGTTGATCACGGCTTACGTGGTCGGCTTTGACAGTATTCCGCGATTGTAACACGGTTACCGGCGGCATGTTTTGATCACTTTGAATGTGTGAAAAACTTACCTGTGCCAATCAAGTTTGACCAGACTTTACGACGCCCGCTGTTCAAATTGCATATCGACATAACAGTATACAAATGTGTAGGAATTATACCATCGGGACTTGTTTTCCACATCGATATAAACGAAATGTCGACATTTCCGATATCGACATATCAGGTATGAAATGTATGAGTTTATATAGCAGTTCGGCCGGGACCACGAGCGTACATCGACATAAGCAGGTATATCGATATAAGCAATGTCGACATAACGCGAATCGACTGTATTTACATCGAGAAAAAATATATTCAGCCCAGAAATTAGAATAACCTGACCGGGTGCCAGGTCCATACCACACCAAAGTCACTTGGCCTCTTCCCATACGATATGATTACGAATAATCGTAATACTCACATAAGGGTATAACCAGATTCAACTGTCACATACAAAATGCCATAGAAGTATGTGAGAGCCAAACCAGGTCTCCAGTCGGAATTCCGGTAAGGATGAACCCCGATCGTTAGATTGCCCATCACATGTTCCCACCTGCCACCCACGATTTATGTCATATTTATTAAACAAGTTTACTAATTTCATATGACGCACGACTATGTTGACTTTCTTATAAATTCAGTTAACAAGTTTAATAGAGGATCTGCTACCTGCCATGATAACAAGGGGTATTGAGTGTGCGACCAGTGTAATAGTGAACGAGCTATGCATCTGCACATTCTGATCAGGACCTACACTGTTCTCAATTGGGTTGGAGAGACACATTTCAGCTGTCTCCGATTGTTGAAGCATGCTAGCTAATTAAAAACTGTGATCCCCTCTTTTGCTGTGGCAGCTCACATGTGGCTGTGACTTGGAGAAATGGGGCTTATGTGATTTGTGACCATTGTAGCTCCTGATCAAATAGAACTTTCCTGCAGTCTGATATTAATATATACTGTTTGTTGGAAGCAGGACCCAGGTTTCATTGAAGGAAACAGTGCAGATCCAGATCAGACTGTGCGAATGCACAGGCCGATTTGGGATCTACACTGGTCGCAAAACCCATACGCCTCATTTCTCCAGTCACAACCAGATATAAGTAGATGATGTGGAACACTAACCAATGGCTTTAACAGAAACTTCAACTCTTTTCTCCATCTTCTGGCAGAGTGATGTCCCTTGGTTGCTCTCCTGCTTCCTCCACTTCCGTAGCAACAAGCCAATCAGGTAACCGAGGGCAACTATTGCACCATGCTGGGTTTCAAAGGCCTGTGAATTGAAAGGCACTATGTGACAGTAACTGGAGAATTTGGAACTAGAGCAAGTGAGCAGGGGCTCACACATACCCCAGCCGACACCTGGTCCGACCAACAAATATTTAAGTCAATTAGCCTTGACATTTGGCATGAAAGAATGAAATTATGTATGATGATAACAAATATATGAAGCTTCAAGGCAATCAGACTTTACGGTTGCAGAGATAATGGGCACCTGAAAACTTTAACGCAAATGACGAAAACTATATACTACTCAACATACTTTGTATGCCGGGGGTATAATTATGTTCCAGATAGTCCCAGTGCAGAGCTGCCAACCCCATGTCGGTCACATGAGGAACATGGAGAGAAAAGGGGGCTATTTTCACTTCAATCTTCAAGTCAATTTTTAGAGCCTTGTCTCGGCCACCATGACCAACCGAACAAGAAATGCGTCTGTCGAACGCGGATGCCACCTGCAGCATATTTGAGAAACTGTGACAAAGTGGTTAACCGAAAAGTGTGACGGATGGATGGACGGACGGACGGACGGACGTTCTTACAGTACTATACTAATGTGGCTTATCACATGTTAAATATTAGCCACATAAAACGATTTTTAGCCACATAAAAGGATTTTTTAGGTGGCTAATTGTAACCAACCCTATCCTTTACTAAGTCCATAACCCTGTGGGGCTAGCCACATAAGTACCCTAATGTGTGCCCGGACGGACAGACGGACAGACGGACAGACGGACAGACGGACGGACGGACGGTCCAAACACTATATGCCACCCGTTTCTTCGAAACCCGGTGGCATAAAAATCACAATTACACTGCTTGCAAGACGCAAATTCATCATCGCACTTTGAGAGGGGCCATGTCTCGCTGTAATCAGTGATGAACATCTGGAAACAAAATTATTATTTCCCGATATTCCCGCGCTGATTTTTTTAAAAGTCATACTTTTTAATTGTTGTCCGTACTTCCGTATTTCTAACGTATTTTCCGGAACAAATACGGAAAAATCGGAACAGTTTGGATTTGGTTTGCTTCTGTATAGCTATATACATAAACTATACCAGGGTTCCAGCTCTAGTCCGACACAACCTTGTATTGTACATAAAAACATGTTTAATTCAATCATTTATATATATAGGATAAATGATAACTCTAAAATGGACATGTGACCTTTGCCATAATGGATATCGAACCATGGGTATATCCCATTAAGATTCACCTTTCAGATAGGAATCCTTAACCCGTTGAACCTCGTAACAAGCCATCTCATCAGCATCTGCACTTTTTGAAAGTAATTTTCATATTTTTGAGAGCAAAAAATACCCTCTTTTCATAAATGGACTAGTCTGAAAACCATTTTGTGACGGTTGGATTGGTTGCAAAATTAACATATCAAAATCCATTCCAGCTACTTAGTGGTGAAAGGGTTAAAGACACGCATACCCTCCCATTCTCCAGTATTCCCCAGGTTCCCATGGTCACCATACCTTGTCCGACATGAGCGTGTAGAAGTCATCTAGCGCCTCCAGGACGCGGTTGTCGTCCGATTGGTTACACAACACAATGGAGTACAGGTTGGCTGCCAGGTCGCGAATGTCGTCCTTCATTGAATACACCAGGGTCTGGAGTAGATGAACATTGTTTGCCATGGCAACCACTCCTAACAATAAGGAATACAACTAGCAGTGATTGTATTTATCATAAGTAAAATGTTTGGACTGCTTAGAGTTAGCGACTTCATGACATGTAATGAATAACGTGATTGACGCAATAGCTGGTGAGTATACTTTGTATACTTTCTTCCATTTCATGATACTTTCAAATTAGGGGACAACCATGTTTTGCTTTTCGATTTGGAGCGGTATATGGGAGATTTATGGTCTGTGAATCAGTTTTACGCCGACGCGTTAGCGAAGCCATAAAACTGATTCTCAGACCATAAAACCTCACACATACCGCTCCAAATCGAAAAACAAAGCATGGTTATCCCCATTCTAATGCACCTAGTCTGCTCCCTACTTTCTGCAATGTTGTAGCATATCACGAACAGTAATTTGTTTCAATACGTCAGCAGGTTGTTGTCGTCATCGATAACCACCTCACACCAAATGAATTGGAAGAAATGTATATCCGCCGAAGAATATTTCCATTTCAAATTTAGATTAACTGGACTTTTTCTAACATACGTGAATTCAACACTACAGTTTATTTTAACAATTGTATTGCTTTTCTATGTGTAGTTGCAACAGTTAATTGCTTTTTATTCATTAAAGAAATGTCAACATTTCTGCAGTGGGTTCGTGTGATTTTCACAAAGGAAATGCAAACAAGAGTCAAGTGGATTTCACAGGATTTACGCCTATATCAGGGGATTACACATACAGTTTAGTATGTATTATAGGAATGAATGGCCTTTATGTGGAATTTATCGGGGTATAAACTTTGAAAAGTCGCGGGAATACTGGACGAAGCTATAAAAAATTACAATTTTCGAAAAAATTAAAAAAAAAATAAAAAAAAGATTTGTTTTTTTTTATTTATTTTGCGAAAATTGTAATTTTTTAAGGCCTCGTCCAGTATTCCCGCAACTTTTCCAAGTTTATATCCCCGATAAATTAAACAAAAAGGCCATTCATTCCTTATAATTCCAGCATTTGAAATAAATTCATCAAGAAAATGTGTTTATTTTCCGTTTTCTTAAGAATTATTTTAACTGCGTCTCACGGTTACGGAAACTAGTTCGGCGTGGGAGTTTACTGGGATATAAATTTTGGACAGAGACTTGCTACGGGCCAATCAAATGTTAGGGAATTGTGTAAATATTTTTGTGCTGGAATTATAGGCTGGTACTGGCATATTGGGTTTGAAATTGAGCATTTTAGTAAATTCTTCTGTGTTTTGGGCGGGTGGGGTAATATTTTTGGGAATTTGTTGAACGGCCACCCTGAAATCATGTTTGTCAGTCATTGGTAGATTCTCTTTTCCGCTTTGGGTTGTACAGGTCAATATGGAAGAATGATTAACTTTAGTGACTTAATAGTGACTCGCTATTTTCATATGCAAATGAGGCATGATGTTTTTTCATTATTTATACTATAAATGAAATGTGTCACCTGAAAAAATAATATTTTTGACAGATTATAAAGTATGGTCATTGCACACCAAAAAATAACTAGATTTGTCAGTAAGCGAAGCTTACGGAAACATGGTTATTGCCCCTGATATCAGTGTGGAAATTTATGTCCGATATAAAATGAATAATAATGCAAATCAATATGTGGGGTAATGGTGATTGAATGTTTATTTTGCCAGAATATGTCATATCTGCAGAATATACAAAACTATCTGTCTCATTATATTATAACCTACACGTATCTTTAATGTAAATCTCGGACAGACAGACGAACAGGGTGGCGACTACATATACCCTGAAACCATTTCGAGGAACATAAAAACAGACACAATGAACATATACAAACCTTGAGCCAAGTCAGCTGTTCTATAAAATGTGGCACCAAGTGCTCTGGTGCCATCGCAACCACTTCTAACAAACAATACATCACTCGCGCCCCTGAAAAACAGTGCTATAACATGAACACCAGGAAGTGTTGATTGATTGATTGATCAGGGTTTTACATCCATTCAGCAGCAAGGTCATATGGCAGATTTGTTTTTGTATAATACTAGTATAGGTATTTAGCAATAAAATCAGAAGGTGAAAGTGTTGTTTGTCTGGAAGATTCATCAACCCCCATCCCCCCTCCCCCCCCCCCCCATCTGGTATTATAACCAGACAATTTGTCAGGAATGAAAAATTCATGCAGTTTCCAATATAAATGACACCTTACCTCCTACCGCCTTGAGGAGCTGCTTGATGAAGGTCACGTACACCTGTACGGGGCCGGCCTCGGACGTGTGTTCCTGCAGTAGGGTGGTCACATAGCCCGCGATCACCGGCGCCTGGTCTCGCATCGACCCCGGGGACTCCATGTCTGGGCTGACCCCCGCACTGTGGGCCAGGCACGTACGCAGATACACCAGCATCTGTAGTCGGGTTGACATATGAAACAAGCCATGTGATTTTGTACCCAAGAACATGTACAATTTTTCATGAAATATAGTCACAGAAACTGTGATATCTTCTATAGATAAATGACGTTGAAAGTAGAAAAATTTTCAGAGCAAATGCGGAATTCTATTACACATTTGATATGCTCTGAACTTTTGACATCATTTACTGAAAATATCGCAAATTTTGTAAATATCTTTCAAGATATATCACACATCTACTTGGGTGCAATATCTCATGGCTCGTCTCATATGTGCTCGGAGAATGATCACAACAGTTATTTACGGGTACACACAATGCTTGATTAATGGAATGGAAACTACGGTATGCCCTGATCACACTGTTCCAATTAGCAGGGTATATACAGAAAGAAAACAAATAATGACAATAAATAATCATTTAAATTAAAGGTGCATGCCCACTCAGTAGGCACAAAATGTTCACATTTTGTGCCTACTGAGTGGGCATGTACCTTTAAAGAATGAGTTGAACAATTGTATGATCACCACCACTATGTGACGTACCTCGGTGAATGCGGACGGGTTGAAGGGCAGCGTGTTGTTGCCAGCGGTGTATCTGTGATTGGTCGTCACACGCACGTCCGCCTGAAACAAACATGGCTAAGTCTAACACAGAGCGTATAGCAAGTCCATGAGTGGCATTTTCGTGACTGTATTTCAGCATGTGCATATTTGTTTCCATGACATTAATCAGTAACGTCTTGTTCATGTCTGTAATGAAGCTGGCAATTTTCAGTTATAAAGAAAGAAATATTGTCTTTAATTGAGTACCACTGCTAAATTGTGTACAGAGCATAATTTTTATGCCACCGGGTTTCGAAGAAACGGGTGGCATATAGTGTTTGGACCGTCCGTCTGTCCGTCCGTCCGGGCACACATTAGGGTACTTATGTGGCTAGCCCCACAGGGTTATGGACTTAGTAAAGGATAGGGTTGGTTACAATTAGCCACCTAAAAAATCCTTTTATGTGATAAGCCACATAAGTATAGTACTGTAAGAACGTCCGTCCATCCGTCCGTCCGTCTGTCCGTCCGTCCATCCGTCTGTCCGTCTGTTCGGTCACACTTTTCGGTTAACCACTTTGTCACAGTTTCTCAAATATGCTGCAGGTGGCATCCGCGTTCGACAGACGCATTTCTTGTTTTTTTCTAATTTAAAGTACACTTATCGCTGAACTTTTCACCTACATGCTAGCTATCAGAGTAGCCCACGACAGTGTGCATCCATGCTAGTTGCACTATTAACCCTTAAACCGCTATCTTAATTTTGTTGTTGTCTGCTGTTTATTTTCTATTTTCCATTTTTATCATCAACAAGAAATGCGTCTATCGAACGCGGATGCCACCTGCAGCATATTTGAGAAACTGTGACAAAGTGGTTAACCGAAAAGTGTGACGGACGGACGGACGGACGGACGGACGGACGGACGTTCTTACAGTACTATACTTATGTGGCTTATCACATGTTAAATATTAGCCACATAAAACGATTTTTAGCCACATAAAAGGATTTTTTAGGTGGCTAATTGTAACCAACCCTATCCTTTACTAAGTCCATAACCCTGTGGGGCTAGCCACATAAGTACCCTAATGTGTGCCCGGACAGACGGATGGATGGATGGACAGACGGACAGATGGACGGTCCAAACACTATATGCCACCCGTTTCTTCGAAACCCGGTGGCATAAAAACATGCTTTAACAGCACTTTAGAATAATTTACAACATGCTTTGACAGCACTTCAGAATCATTTCCATTGGAAATGATTCTGAAGTGCTGTCAAAACATGTTTTTATTGAGAAATAAGGCAAGATATAGAAGCAACAGCAGACGACAATTGTTGTGAGTAGCGGTCTAAGGGTTAACATAGCAACCCTAAATATTTGGACACCATTTGTTTTGGGAAACCCTATTTCCAAACCAAAACAAAGTGTACAAGTACATCATTATTGTGATAAACCAGAACAACTATACTGACCATAAACATATAAAATATGCTGCCCGGTTAGCGCAATTGGTAACGAGCATGCTTCTCACCAATGCGACCCGGGTTCGAACCTCGACCGGGGCAGTATGTGGGATGGTCACCAGATTTGACAAGTGGGTCTCTGGGTCCTCCCACATTAAGCTTCACCCTAATACATCCATCTGTGCCATTGAAAGCATTTGTATAAGTGATCTCTTGTTTGTAATCGTTGAAAATAAATAAAATTTAAACCTTAAAATTTGTGGCAACTGTGATTATTATGTTTGCTAGCGTACCTTGTCCTTGATGTATCGGACCATGTCGGTGAACGCTGGTAGTACGAGATGGGCCTCCAGGGTGGGCTGCCTCCCCGCCCCTGCCCCCACCTCCTCACGCCCCGGGGGCTTCAGGGCCTTGGCTGCCTCCATACGTATATCCTCCTTACTGCAGACACAATTTCAGTAATTAATTAACTCTGCATGCTGGGAAACTTGTGGGCTATAAATAGTTCAAAACGTGAGCGGACAAGAATTCATCATATTTTCTTGTATTTCTCCCCGTAAATATCATGAATATATCTTGGAATTTCATTAGAATTGAGTCCGGAGGACTCAATTCTAATGAAATTTCAAGACATATTTACAGAGAGAAATAAAACATACACTCCTAATTCGTTTGGCGGATATTTTCGCCGCTAACATGCATAGAGTTAAAGGGGTCAGTGGAGCAAAGAGATATCTCCCTCATGCTTTCTATACTGCACACACACAAACTCATGTGTGGCCGTGACTGGAGAAATGGGGCTTTATGGGATTTGTGACCAGTGTAGCTCCTGATCAGCCTGTGCATCCGCAGTCTGTTCAGGATCTGCACTGTTCACCATTCTAGCAATGAAACGCGACAAAAAACCTATTTCTAATAGCATATATCCTGCAGCCTGATAACCATCTGTATTGTTTGTTAGAACTGTGAGGGGTGTTTCACTGGAACGGCGAACAGTGGAGATGTTAAATCGATGGAAGAACGAACAGTGCAGATCCTGATCAGACTGTGCGGATGCACAGTCTGATCTGGATCTACACTGGTCGCAAAACCCATAAGCCCCATTGAATGTGTTTACATAGTTTTAAGTTCTGGAGGCCGTTTCATTGAACTTCAAACAATAAAAATGTTTGTGTGAAGATATTGACATTGTTATTTTAACTCAACACAATGTGGTGCACTAACATTATATTTTACTACCGACATGTAAAGATTTCTCAAAATCAGCTGCTAATGCAAACTTGTTCTTGATTTTCATTTTGCACTCACAAACTTTAGTGAAACGGGCCTTAGGGCCTTGGCTGCCTCCATATGGACGTCCCATACACAGAAACTCATTTATGGCTGTGACTGGAGAAATGGGGCTTATGGGATTTATGACTACTGTCTGTTTCACGAAACCTGCCCAAATTTTACGGCCATGTAAAGAATGCAAAAACAATATTGTTTTCGATAATATTAAATTATAGCAAAATTTAAGAATGAGCCTACTTTTTATTTCGTAAAATTTGATCCAATATTGACTTTATTACGAAATATTAGTTCTCTATTTTGGAATTTTGGAAATTGATTCTGAAATCTAGCTAGATAGCTTGGAAATGATCTAACTAAGAAAACAAGATATTTCTGAAATTCAAAAAATTTCCGCATATTAAATCCCCATAGTCTATGGGGATTTAACATGGGGAAAAAAAATGTTCGCAATAAAATCGATATTTGACAAATTTCACGAAATAAAAAGAAGGCTCATTCTTAAATTTTCCTTTAATTTAATATTATCCAAAAAAAATATTGTTTTTGAATCGTTTATATAGCTGCAAAATTTGGGCAGCTTTCGTGAAACAGACAGTAGTGTAGATCCAGTCTGATCACCATTCTAGCAACAAAATGCCACAAAAGCACATTTCTGCACTCACAGCCACATTTAATAATTGAATGGGACAGTGGAAGAAAGAGGATAACTAGATAACAAGATATGCCGCCTGGACAGACAAACAAAAGCTTTAAAACAAATTTTGACAGATGAACGAATGGACGGACGGATGATCAATCAGATGGAAAGGCAAAAACTATATACCCGTCGGTATACTTTATAAGCCGGCAGTATAACTGTGGTTAACTAAATTTGAATGAAAGACATTCTTAGGGAAATCAATTCAACTGCCCATCTCCTCAATAATACCGAGTCAGGCGAGTTTATTGTGCATAGGAAAGGATGCTGAAAGTGTTTTAACACTCAGTAGATCATACATATTTCAATACTGTAATGGAGGACATGCCAACTGCCAGAGTTTGAGCTAGAGAACTGAGAAAGATATATAAAATTGCAGCACCTGGGACTGTGTTTGCCAAAAAAAATTTAAGCACATTTTCAAAACACGTACTCAAGATCAGGCAGTTTGATTGGCCGAGACTGAGCACAGCTCAGCCTCGGCCAATCAATTTGCCTGATTTTGAGTATGAAAATACAACACAGAAAGTTGTAAAAGCATGACCACAATTGTGGCTGTGACTGGAGAAATGGGGCTTATGGGTTTTGCGAACAGTGTAGATCCAGATCAGCCTGTGCATCCGCACAGTCTAATCAGGATCGGCACTGCTCACCATTCACCCACCATGCTTCTAACAAGCAATATAGATCGTTATCAGGCTACAGGATTGTGCTATTTGATATGTATCTACAATGATCCCATAAGCCCTCTATTTCTCCAGTCACAGCCACAAACGATGTGGCCAGCAGTGAGAACTCACCTGTCCCCACAGGCCAGCAGCAGGATGTAGCGGGACGGGATGTGGTCGTACGGGAACACCCGCACCGCGTACTGGACAGACATCATCCTTGCCTGGGGCTCCTCCTGGGGCAGACAGATGAAAGGCACGGTATAGAGACAGAGCTTCGGTTTCATGTCTGATCAGTAGGCTGGAAATACTATATCAAGTTTATCAGGCAAGGCTAGGAAACACGTATGAACTCTGAGGCTTGACGAGGAAGTCCTACTGTTACCGAGACGAGCCTGATAAACTTGATATCATAAGACAGTAGCCTGGTATTCTATTTATCCGGTAACGTTTTATGCTCGAAAATGACCACAGATGACGTCGTTAACTATGGACAGAACACAGACTTGTTTACGTTGCGTCATTACACGGACATCATTCGGTAATGTCGCACGACGTCATCCGACCACTGGAACGTCAGTTTTCACTTTGTTGTAACCCGGATGTTTGTATCAGGTCAATACAAGGCAGGTTACCTGATAAAGTATTTGTTCATGCCTAGGGCGGGAATTGAACAAATGACCTTCAGATTTGAAATCTATTGCACTGTGACTGCCAAAATTGGGCATATGGCATTTAATGACCTGCCAAAAGCTAATCATAGGGTCGAATCCCATATTATACCTGTACAGATCGGACGATCGTTTGATATTTAATGACATTTAACGACATGTCAACAGCTAATGTCATAGGACCGAATCCCATATTATACCTGTATAGATCAAACGATCGTTTAATATTTAATGGCATTTAACGACATGTCATCAGCTAAGGTCATAGGATCGAATCCTGTAAAGATCGGACGAGTGACCACTGTAAACCACATGCAATACACTCTGTTTACACTTGCCCGACATGATATCAACTCACAAGTCTTGTCCACTCACCAATAATGAGTTGAAATCATGTTGGTTGAGTGTAAACTTAGTGGACTGAATGTGGTTTACAATGGTCACTCGTCCGATCTGTACACATGAAATACAGGATTTAGCTTCACACGAGTGGCTCACCTTGTCTACGTTCTCCATGAGCAAGGCCTCCATGATCTTCCTATTGGACTCATCAAGGTCCTTAAATGCCCCCGCCATTAGTGCCAGGGCTTCTTGTACCGACAGTCGTGTGTCCGAGTCCACCTGGAGAAGGGGAAACAAAAAATGAAATGACTGGGGTTTAACATCCCAGCAACAGCTAAGGTCATATAGGGACGGGACCACAGTTTAAAGTCTCATCCGACAGACAAGTGGGATGGAAATCTGCACTTTTTGCAAGTAATTTTCATATTTTTAGAAAAAATATCCCCATTATATAAATGGACTAGTCTGAAAAAAATATTATGATTGAATTGGTTGGAAAATTAACATATCAAAATCCATTCCAGTTACTTAGGGGTGAAATGGTTAATGATGCATGCACTATACAGTTTTATGTGCCAAAATGATATCTTCTTTTCAAAAGCTTGATTAGATAAAATCAAAGAATGTACACGAGCCTTGAACATTTAGATAAACACAAAATCTGTGTGGCCAAGGAAGTGTTGACAGCAAATTTGTAGGTAGTGTTATGTTGGGCCTTACTCACCTGGACAGAAAATGTGACTGTTACTAGCGAAACGGGCCTTTGTAGCCAATCAAGATAATGGTCAGCTTGTACTATCCTATGGACTGATAAGGGTCGAGACTCTTAACCCTTATAATGCGGGAAATGAAACATGTACAGATATCGGTGTAACTTGAAATAACCTAAACCACTTTACACAGGCCCATGATGAAAAAATATTTTTATTTTTTATAGTATTTTTTAAAAAAATCCTGATACACTGCAGCTCCATTATAATGCGGTCGCGTATAGCGCGATCTCCATTATAACGCGGGTCTCTCGTGGATCCAAAAAAAAAGGATCAAAAAAAAATATTTAAAAAATCGAGAAAAAAAAAACAAAAAAAAACAAAGAAATTTTTTTTTAAAAATCGTCGGACGTCGTAGTCATCATGTTTTCAGTTGATTCGTGATTTCTGCAAGTTTATTCAAACAACGATGTTCAAAGTCCATGAAAGGATTATTATTAGTATGTTAGCAAATGTAATACATGTACCTTTAATCGGGTAATCATGTTAATAGGCATATTTATTAATCAATTCAATTACACATAATTGTCGCTAGTAGTATAGAGGGAGTCAAAATGATACCACCTAACGGTGGCATCATTTCTCCACCCTCTATACTACTCCACCACCCCCAAAAAATCAAAAAAATAGTTAACGATGAAATTGTCTCCCACCAACCACGAAATATTCAAAATTGGTGTCATAAATACATCATGTTTTTTTCACGTCCAATTGAACATATAAATTTAATAGGTTATAATAAAATATTATAACAAAATGGATAATAAAATACACAACGAATTGGACGTTTATAATGATTTGGATGAAGGATTTTACGCTGTTGTTTCTACAGTATTAAAACACGGTAAAATGACAATACTATGTGATATCGAATACATGAAATATCAGCGTAATTTATTACGCTGCGATAAAAACGTTGCATTTACAATATTAAACCGGCAATTATGTCGCCGGTATAAGTATCAAATTTATATAATGAAGCGACTAAATAGGATCGGAGAAACACTACCGAAACATTATCAAACTAATTTTATAAAACAGTTTAAAATCAAAGATTCGTTTACGGATATGCGTTTCTACAATATCGCTTTTAACGAAGAAATTGGAAAATTATTAGAAGAAATTGAAAATTATTGAACAGAACTAATTTATGTTATAAGCAGACGACAATGTTCCAATTACACGTGTTATGAACATGTAAATTAGGTGTCCATTTTATAGAGAGATTACACGATTAGGTCTATCGCTATAAAGATATTAATAATTTGTAAAAATTAAAAAAAAAAATAGCAAAAGCCTCCACTCGTGCACAACACCCCCAGCGACTGGGCAGATTTCTAGCCGGCACCCAGCCACTGGGGTGTTGGGACCTTTCTTAAGCCCACGCATCTGTTGGCTCACATTCTGGGTCGCCTTGAACCCCATTGCCAATTCCTCTATTAAGAGAAAACCAGCGAAGTAAGACGAGCCTATGTGTGAATTTGGTTTCCGAAATTGCAAAGCTCTTAGGCAGAAATCTTTTAGGCCGGCACCTTTGAGCTACACAATTACATCGCCAAATACACACATATGCATAGACTGCTACCATTAAACAGACGAGACGGACGTCATACCGGATCAACAACATAGCACACACGAGATGAGACCAATTGTTGTAAGGTCAACAAACATATATATACTCATCAGTTTCCTATACAACATACAAATGGTGTGCATATTATAATTATTTATTAATACCTATTGGCGAAAGAAAACATGTGATGGTTCGTTATTAAGTTAATTTTATAATTTTAATTTTATAATAATAATTTAAAGCTGAACACTCCCTATTATTACATAGTAATTAATTTATGTTGTAACGACAATGTTTCAATTACACGGGTTATGGCCCATGCGTAAATTGATAGCCGAGGTAAACAGAGCCGATAATTCTCAGTGAAAAACACATGTTGTATAGGTATGTAAATTTGTTTACTGCACCAATATAATTTTGAAAAAATTAGGAAAATTAAGAATTTTTTATTTTTTTTTTTTTTAAATTATTATTTTTATTTTATTTTTTTTAATTATTTTTAGTAGTATAGAGGGTGGTATCATTTTGACTCCCTCTATACTACTTTTTTTTAAATTTTTTTTAATTATTTTATAATGGTGCTGTAACATTTCCTCCGACTTTATTTCCAAGTTTTACCCTAAATTTATCCCAATCAGTACACTCAATTTTTGGCATGGTGGCGCGCGCCTTGATCCTTATATCATTTTTTTAATTCTTCATATCTCCCCATTTCTTCACCACGGATTCAAACTCTAAATTTGATATTTTCTTATCGGCCAACGCGTTTTGGGACACCCATAACGTCGATGCTATTTTTCTTAGACCTAGCGAGAACGGATATTCTATCATGTTTTCTACTTTTTTTCTCGAGTTTTCCACCCGCGCCCTAATTACCATACAAAGTGTTCCAGATAAAACGGTAATTCCACTCAAAACCCCTGCAAGTGGAATCATTACAATTGTAGATAGCGTTGCAGCAGTCCCCGCCCCACACAACACAGAAACACTTGCCAGAACCGTACTAGATGCTTCAGCTATGTTTGCCGCGCGCCTATATTTATTAGAGTGTCTTTTTCTATTTGCACATTCTCTAACTAAAATATCCTGCATAGCGACGATATTATTCAACCTAAAATCTGAACTTTTTTCGTTAATTGAATACAGTGTTGGTGGAGTGGTATTGAGAGTTGAATACAGTGTTGGTGGAGTGGTATTGAGAGTTGGATACAGTGTTGGTGGATCGGTATTGACAATTGGAAGCGGTGATTCGTTCATAGTTAAATTTATTTCAATATAATAGTATTTACACAATAAGTTCAATTAACAATGAGACAATAGTGGAAGAACTCTCTGAGTCACCGATTTTCGTAACAAAGTTAATAACACTACCTTGGGAAAGTCTAATTCGATCATCACCGGAGAACGAAACCACCGTCGAACTATCTCCAGAGATTTTAGTGACTCCAATCCCCGTTCTTTCCCATCTACTACAATATTTACGCGACCGCGCCCACAGGTTTACCATTAGCATTAACCGAGCAGACCGCCATTTGGATAACTTCACCTGCAGTTGTCATAGTGTATCCCCCATATTTATTACTCGCTTTGGCACCGAACGAATATTCATAGTGCCCCACAACCAATGGGCCCCGCCGTTCTCAGCCCAAACTGTTATGACACGTTTTGGTGTTTTCATTGTTTTCACTATTCCGGCAAGCGCATTGTTTGCGTTATATGCCTCAGTACGAATCTCATAAGAGGCCTCCTCAAGAGCTTTGGTCGCGGCTATACGATCATGTTTTGAGTTTATCGGTTATTTTTTCATCTAGTTCAGTAAGTGTCGCTTCTCTGTTGATAGAGTCCTCTGAGCGCAACGCATCATAAGCCTCCGTAATGGTTGCCTGGTGGTCTTCTAAGGCTTTATCAATACCCGACCGGGTCTCTTTTTGAAATTCGGTTATTTTTTCATCTAGTTTAGTAAGTGTCGCTTCTCTGTTGATAGAGTCCTCTAAGAGCAACACCCTATAAGCCTCCTTAATATCCGCCTGGTGGTCTTCTAGGGCTTTATCAATACCCGTTCGGACTCCATCAAGATCAAACGGGTCTCTTTTTTAAATTCGGTTATTTTTTCATATAGGTCAGTAAGTGCCGCTTCTCTGTTGAGAGAGTCCTCTGAGCGTAACGCCCCATAAGCCTCCGCAATGGCCTCTTTGTGGTCTTCTCGGACCCCCTCAACCCCAGACCTGGTCTCTTTTATAAATTCGGCTATTTTTTCATCTAGTTCGTAAGTGTCGATTCTTTACTATGAGAGTTCTCTAAGCGCAACGCATCATAAGCCTCCGCAATGGCCTCTGCAAGGTTAGACTGGTGGTCTTCTCGGACTTTATCAATACCCGACCGGGTCTCTTTTCGAAATTTGTTTATTTTTTTATCTAGTTCAGTAAGTGCCGCTTCTCTGATGAGAGAGTCCTCTGAGCGCAACACCTCATAAGCCTTCGTAAGGTCCGCCTGGTGGTCTTCTCGTGCTTTCTCAATACCCGACGTGGCCTCATTTCGAAAATCGATTATTTTCCCGTCTAATTCAGCAAGTGTAGCTTCTTTGCTGAGAGAGTCTTCTAAGCGCAACACCCCATAAACCTCCGTAATGTCAGTCTGGCGGTCTTCTAGGGCTTTATCAATCCCCAACCGGGCCTCTTTTCTAAATTTGTTTATTTTTTTACCTAGTTCGTTTAGTTCCGTATGCGTTTCTTCACGACTTTGTGTATTCACAGCCAGGGCATATTCTCTAAGTTGTGATAGTAGACTCTTGTGATCTCGTCCGTGGCCCTCGATATAGTTCTATTAATCAAGGCCTTTGTTTTTTGGTAGTTAGAAAAAGTCGCCCTCTGTCGGGATGAATCCCCCTTCTGCAGGTTCCAAATTATTTGAATTTGTCACCCAATCGGAAGAACTTACCTGGTCCGTATATACTCATAATGTTGATAATATATATACGAACATGCGTTTAATTCTAATTTTCTTAAAATTAATTAATTTGAAATTTCTAGGACGACCGAAATCGGGTAATCGTTCTTCAACTCTCGCCCTTTATCATCAAGAATATAAATCTTCAACTCGTGGAATGTGTCCCGATTCCAAAACTTTCATCTCTGGTGTGGGAAGTCTAACGTTACAGTCTCGCCATAGAAACAATCGCTGGCGGGCACAGTTTTTCAGTAATGTGCTGGGGGATCCGTCTATCGTGTTGTACGATGTGTTCACCCGATCCAGGTGCACCCTGAGAGTTTTCGTGACGGCGAAGTTTACTGGGGTATCGCCGCGGTGCACTCCCACGGGGAAGACAAACATCAACGGGTACTAAACCCTTCATCCTCGTCGTAAGGGGGTGCAAATTTAAATCCTAACATTGAGGCCAACCCCCGGGAGATCTCTAATTTTTTATCAACGGACAATGTCGCAATCCCCGTGGCTTTGAGACTGTGAGAGTGACATTATCAGGCATATTCGTCGCGATTAAAGCTTGGAGATCTCCGAAACCCAAAGGCCAGGAAGTAATGAGACACTTGATTCCCGAATGCGTCTCTCTACTTCTGCATGACTATCGGCGTCCTCTAGATCTAAAGGATCTAAGGGTCTGATATACTCGTACGTTTTGAGGTTTTTACCACCCGACCGTGAACGTGATTGATCTGAAGGCCTACCCGGCGTTTTCCGCAGCAGTTGTCTATTAATTTTTGAAGTTCACAACTCCCTTTTTGAACATTAGTTATAGTAGCAAACATAATATCTTTCAATGGATACCAAAGCATTTAGCTTTTAACTCTAATGTAAAGTACGCGGTCGGAGGTAAATACACACAAAAAGACGTTGTTAACCGCCTTGTACACCCAACCAACGTAACGTTAGACCGGACAGTGGCTTTGCCACCAACTTCCCTAACATCTTTGAACAATATAGGCTGCCCAAGATTACTACGATGGAGGTGGTAAACGGGTGGAAAGCAACACCGATGCAGTTTTGGCAGAAACCAAATAAATTTCGCTGTATGGTGCGCAACAGCCGGGTGTGGAGTTTCACATAAAGACCATCTGACATCCAAGAATGTCATGCTCCGAAGTGTCTACAACTTTCACGTGGTATTATACTATTAGGAGGATTCTCAAAGAACTAGGTATTTCACTACCTCAAGACGACGCCTGGGATCCCATTTCCAACACATATAACCGTATGGCCTTTGAAAGACTGTGTAACGAATTTTACGTTTCAAAAGACGCGGACTGGAGACAGAAAGCATTTCCTACCAGCACCGGCCTCGGGGACGTTCTCATTCACGGCCAGTCCGGGGAATTGGACACAGACTGATTTTAGACACGATCACTCCGGTGACCACATCGTCAGTCGGAACGCCGGGAATTTTGACCCCGCGACGATGACTTTCGGGCCAGAAGTGTCTGGAGGTCGGCACTGTGGCGTGTTTTCTTGTAAAATGTTACCTCCGAAACGGGCTCACGTCGATTACATACAGCAGGCTGCTGAGGTTCAGGACGCGTGGGGTACATTTATGTTAGATAAGGGTCTAGGGTTCACGCAGGCCGGGGTTACTCACGTCAACGAATCTATTCGCACGTACGTCTGGGCCATCCTCGGCGCACAAAAACAAACTCGCAGTTCTATACTGGGCATGGGAACAGCGTTTGACGCGCAAAAACAGTTCTTGGTACTTGTTGAGGACGCCATCTCAGCTAGGGTGGACCTGGAGAAGGCGATCCAGAATTATCAAGACGATTTTACAGAATGCCAGCACCCCGTAGACTATGTATTTGGAATAGGTCTTTATATGGCGCCGAGCAATATGATACTACGAGACGACCCGGTTGACGGTTACAATAATCATATCGTAATCGCCACCGTCAATCAAAAAATGGCCACAACGGTAACGTGAACACGGATATCATCAAGCGCACCCCCAACAGTGGAACCGATTTCATAAAACACAAAATGGATACACCTCCCCCAATTCGTAAATCGAACCCAGTACCCCAATTCGTAAATTGGATGCACCATCGAGTTCCATCAACAGACCAATCGCGATTGGAGAAACACCAATCATCAACAATGTTGAAATTGGAAGCACAACACACGAGGAGGAGAAATTGGGTCTCGTCATCGCCCTCGTGGCGATCGGATTATTTACGCTTTGGTTGTAGGAACTCTCTGACAGAGAATAATAGGAGACCGGCGATTGCCACGATTAAAGCCCAGGTATTTTTGGCTAGCCATCCGGCCGTTTTTGATAATATAGATAGCAAGTAAGAAACGATACTTCCGATCAGTCCAGGTAGTGCGGCAGCCGCCTTTCCAGCTAATTTAGCTAGAAGACTGGCGAGGGCTTTTAGTTGTTTTTTTATCCACTCCTTGGCTCCACCGGATGGAGAGGGTGCTGGTGCTGGTGCTGGTGCTGGAGCGGGTGGTAGCGCCGCACCACCAGTGAAAGTTAGTTACTCATGGTCGATATAGTCATGCCGATAGCAACGAGGATGCTTGCTATCGTGACGCCCTGCTCTCTGAACAGAGTGCGAAGACGCTCACCGAGTGTCGTCTCCTCGTGCAGGACCCTCGAGATTGATTCGCGGATCCGACTTATTTGTGTGCGGAGAGCCTCACGGTTAGCCGAGGCGGCCTCCAAGCGAGCTTCTCTTTCATCCCGCAAAGACCGCAGGAGTTTGTTGATCCGCTCGGTAGATTCTCTATCGTCACCGGCTTCCTCCAGTTTTCTTTTCTTCTAGCGCGATATGTTCATCCAGCGCCTGTGAGTTTGGAGAGGTTAAGGACCAGTTCGCCCCGGACCGTTTGTAGAGCCTTATCGAGTCCACGGAGTTCTCGAAGAGGTAACGGTGGGTCATCGTTGAGTATTTTTCCCCAATTGCGATTGGACGCTGAACGTGGTCTCCATAGTGTTAATAACGTCGGTGGCTATTTTTAGGGACCTCGCTGAGCTCGACCGTTTCTATCGCGGTGGCCGTCTTCGCTATAGTTTCGTCGGTAGACTTTAGGGCCTCTACAGCGCGGGCCGGTATAATTGTTTTACCCCTCTTCCAATCCGTGAAGCCTAGTTCGTCCCTTATGAGTTGGCCACCGCCCCGGTTTCCTGCAATGGTGTTTAGCGATAGGGGTTTTCCGGTCCTCGCGTTAACTAATGGGAGATTTAGTGCTGCTCTTAGTCGCAATTTACCGCTCATAAATTTGAACTTGGAGTAGTCGCGACCGACAGACGGGACCAGACCGATTTCTGCTGCCAAATTGTTGTAGTAGTCGTTTACACTCCCTCAAGTAATTCCTGACTTTGACTAGTGGTAGCGTCACCCAATTGTGATTGGATTTGGAACTGGAGTTTATTATGGTGGGTGTCGTGAGGGAATCCTCGAAGTTATCATCATCACCATCGAGGTAATCGTCTCTTCCGATTTCATCCATGTAATCATCCATTTATAATAATTTTCTTAAAATTAATTATGTATTAAAGACAAAACCATACGGGTTTAATAGTTTCAATAAAATTAATTATGTCTTCGAGTCAATACGGTCGCAAACTCAATCCATACCGCAGACTGCGTGAGCCCCCTCGGGGCAAAAGGCGTGAGACAGAGTGTCGTTATTACGAACAACCCATCGACGATCGACCAGAACCAGCAGCTCTTAGTCCGCTTCCCCAACCTCGGAGCTAACGACGTCATTGTTCCGGGTACTGTTCGCCTCGCTTTCACTATTTCGCTAACGTCGACGGACGCGGACCGAACCGTCGTTCAGAACTTGGGTCGCGCCATAGTCAAGAAGACTATGATAAAGATTTCTGGTAATGAGGTGATGTCGATCGATGACAGCGACGTCTACCATTGCTATCAGGACCTGTGGAAGACGTCACACGAGCTTGAAAACGCTGTCTATCAAGGTATTGACACCAGCAAAAATAAGAACGTAACCAAACTTAGAATCGGGGCTGCTAACAAGGCAGATAACAACGCGAGTGACAACGCGGTCGCGGGCGCTTACGGCAACCGCTTCTACATTCCGCTCGACTTTGAGTTGCTGGAGAGTCACATGCCCTACTATCAGAGCGCTTTGGCTGACCGCCTCGATACGAACTAACGTTCAACGACTACGGCCGAGTTATCATAGCCACCGACCAGTTATCGACGTATACGATCGATAATGTTTCGCTGGAGTACGACATGGTCACGATGCCCGAACTAGCGCGATTGATCAGAACCCAGTACGCCGGGCGCGTTGCCATACTTTACGACCGAGTTCTTCGCCATCGCAAGATGTCCGAAAAACAAAAGCGACACATTGTGGAATATTAACGTCAACGTACCGCCCGCGCTCGATGAAAGGTATACTGATGTTGTTCGAGGATGCTCGGTTCGCGTTCGGTGCTAGAAAAACCGCAGATTCTATAACCCCAAAATCACGAAGGTAGAGGTGACGATCGAGGGAGTCCCCAATCAACTCTACAAGCGCGGGTCTTCGCGCGCACCAGCAGTGGGATGAAGTAAGAAAGCAGTTTGCTGCCGGATCTAAGCGCTCTCCGGAGGTTGCAGCAGTTGCTAAAGACCTGCATCTCTCGGCCGTCTCCCTCGCGGAGTTCCTGAATACCAAATACGCGTTATGGCTAGACATGCGAGCCAGCGACGATGACCAAATACACGGTAGCGGACGCCAAGTTGAGAACGCTAGTGAGGGTGTGACGATCCAGATAACCAAAGAGGCGGACGGAGCCGGGCCATTGAACGTGTACTTATATAATTACAGACGCACAACTCAACATCGAAGATGGTCGATACGTATCAGCGATCTACTAAATCTAAACGATTTTATTAATACATAATTTTGAAAAAATTAAGAAATCATCTAACGATTTATTAATACATAATTTTGAAAAAATTAAGAAATCTAGCAATCAATACCAATTCACGATTGGAGATGCTCACTCTGCCATAATATGTGGGCAGACAGGAGATGTGGAAAAACGGTTTTCATCCTCGACTTACTCGAGGGATCCTACCGCGATGCCTTTCGTCACATTGTGATCCTATGTCCCACTGTGCGGCACAACGATACTTATCAGCGGTGCCCGTGGATATGGACCGACCCTGAGGTATACGTTATTGACCCCGGTGATAGGCTTCACGATTGGTTGCGTGGTTTATACCAAATATTTCAGGGCGAGCCCACCCTAATACGTGATTGACGATTGCTCAGCCAAGGCGGCGATGACCAAAAAGGACATGCTCTCCGAGCTCGCATTTTCTGGCCGCCATGCGAGGCAAAGCGTATGGATATCCACTCAAAAATACAACGCCGTCCTCAAGGATCTGCGCGAGCAAACGAAATGGGTCGCCCTCTTTCACTGCAAGGACCGAGACTCATTCGATGACTGTCTTCGAGAGAATGACGTTATCCCAACGCGCGAGGAGCGCCTGGAGGTTCGACAGATACTTTCGAAAACTAAGCACGCCAAGCTTCTGCTAAAGACTGATCAACCAACTGCTTATAAAGTTATCAACTAAATCTAACGATTTATTTAATAATTAATAATTTTGAAAAAATTAGGAAAATTGCAAAGTAATAAGCTATTGCAATGCTTAACAATGCTGAACAAATACTGAACAAATGCTGAACAATGCTTAACAATGCTTAGCAATTGCTTAATAATGCTGAACAAATGCTGAATAATGCTGAACAAATGCTGAACAATGGTTAACAATGTTAACAATTTGGTGCTCCGCTGCGAGCTTTGTTGCGAGCATAAGTATCGGGTGGTGCGCATTTATTATTTTTGAAAAAATTAAATAAATATGTTAAAGTGATGAGACTTGTTAGAATAGTTAAATTACTAATTTTGAAAAAATTAAGAAAAATGAACTGCGACGAACTTCTCGATCAGCTAATAGAAGAAACCTCAACTCCGACTGCCAACAATAATGATCCGACAGAGCAATCGGGATCTGGGTTGAGTGCAACGACTCCGAATGAAAATGAAAATGCGGCGCGACGAGAGCGGCTAGCTGCGCTGGTTGCTGGGGGACAATCGGAGATTATCTCGGTAGGCGTCTCTCAGTTTTTCAGGTGGATAAGATGTCAGATGCGGAGATCGATAAAATGTATGCGCGATACGAATCCAAATTGGAGCAGAGATGACAAAAACTCTTGGATCGGCGGCTATTCATTTGTACGCTACCGCCGTTAGTAGACTTCTCCCTATACCAAACACTGCGGGGTTGATTGATGATCTAGAGACTGACCCTTTTATAGGACACACTCTTAGAACGGCATGCTGCTCAATTTATCACAAGTTTGGAATGTACTTAGCTCCACTAACAACCGCGTTGACCACGGGTAAACACTGTCAATTTGGACATATATGCCCACGAACTATAAGCTCTAATATTAATTTTGAAAATGATGACACAAGACACACCACGAGAGTGACGGAGTTGAACCAGATTGCTCCAACACAATCGAACCAGAGTGTTACTCCGCCACTGGATGACATACCGCATATAAAAATCCCAAAAGACAGGCAGCTGGGCGGGCGGCGGCTGCACCCGAAAAGTTAAACAAGATAAAATACTCGCCGAGCTTCGAGAGGCTAAACTCCAATCGAGGAGATCGGGGACGGAGACAGCAGCAAAACATCTGAATACAGAGTTGAGTACAACAACACCCCCAATTCACGAATTGGAAGCACACTCAAATTCAAAGAATTTGTCACCCAATTCGCGAAGAATTGGGGGTTGGAGTTGGGCTGAACCCAAATTCGTGAATTGGAGTTGGGTTGTTGGTGGTGGTCTGGCAGTTGTTGGTGCCCTGTGCGTTTGGAAAATACCCCAAAAAAAACAACCAGCCAGTGTTCAGAAGAAAGTTACGAAACACCAATATTCAACAATGTGAATTTGGATGCGCCCCATTTAAACATTGATCGCGACCCATTTTATATGCAATAATTATAACAATGGCTGAACAAGATGGTAAAATGTTAGTGAATGCGCTTTATCACGCCGTGGTGATATCGGGTTTCAGTATCGGGTATGCTCGACTATCAAAGATGACCTAGGAGGAACCGCTCCCAAATTGGACTTTACTGTGAGAGACGTAGGCTCGCGACCTTAGATGTAGCGGCCGCAGTTTGGACCCGAGATTATCTAGTTAAAGCTGGAATTCTACCAGTTAATATATGGAAATAAATGGCTTCAATCGCAGTAATAGTAGGTGGTGCGCTCGTAAACGCATTGGCGTTCAGCGGTAGCAACTTTATATTCTCTAAAATGAAAAGCTCGAACGTGGATGAGGAGCGTAAGCGTCATGATTTAGCTGTAGAACAACTCAATAGCGCAAAGGAAGCATGGTCGAAAAAACGAACCGCCCATCTGGACTGGGTCAATGAAGAGCTTCGCCGCGAAAATCACGCCGCGCAAACTTTTCAGAACGTTGAAGAAGCCAACCGCGAGTACGCGCTGGCATATCCGCACAAAAGTCTCGATCCAATGGATCCCGAGCCCCAACTTTCAGATTTCTATGTACCGTCAGAGCCCCAAAAGGACCGCGAGATCGCGTTCATCATCGTGGGAATGGGTGTGGTGGGTCTCGCCGGTTATTATATTCAATCGAGATTTTAAATTAATTAATTAAAACAATTTTTTTTTATAAAAATATATATATAGAACGATGTTAGTTGACGAACTTTATAACGCTATGATTGATGTAGGCTACACTGCCCAAAAACATCGTTTACCTGGTGCAAAGAGTATGATTCGTCTGGCCCGAGATTGTCTCGAGGACGAAAAAGCGGCCACCCTTTTCGCAAAGCGGATGTTAGATTCCTCCACCAATCCTGGGAGATTGGATGAATTAGATTCCCCTCTCCTGTTCCAACCCAAACGCGATTGGGGCTGCAGCGACAATCGCAATTGTACTTCCAACAAAGGTTTATTATTACCGGACGAACTGGCGAGGGCATGTTGGAGATTGTCCGATATATTAGAATACTTCGCATACGATGAACACGCGCAAACTTGATACCAAACTAACGCGCAAGCTGTCGAATACATACTATAGCCCCCGCGGCTACTGGAAGGGACTCGCGGCCATCAAGAACCTCGCGGCGGCGACCAAGGTTTCAGAAAACGCTGTCAAGGAATGGCTCAAGAAGCAGGCCATCTGGCAGATCTATTTACCCGCGCCTCACAATATTCCGCGCCCAAAATTCACAAAATTCGTTTCGTTCCGTGCCGAACCAAGTTCACCAAGCGATCTCCTGTTTCTCCCTCACGATCGCGTCGGTCGCAAAACGTACAAGTACGCACTGACAATCGTTGACGTAGCGAGTCGTTACAAGGCTGAGCCGTTGGCCACTAAAGAGTCTAAGGAAGTGGCCGAGTCTCTTTCCGAATATATAAGAGGAGTCCTCTCAAATGGCCGAATCTTCTCCAGGTCGATCCCGGCCGCGAGTTCATGGGCGCGGTCTCTCATCTATTGTCTAAGCATAAAGTTTCTATCAGACGCGGCCGCGTCAACATCCACCGGGACCAGGGGATCGTGGAACGCTTCAATCGAACCCTGGCTGAGAGACTGTTCGGACACCAATACGCTAAAGAACTTGTAGACCCTCATTCGCGATCGACCGAGTGGTGGCCAGACTGCCCGCCGTGGTCTCCACACTGAACGGAGAGGTGACCAGATTGATAGGTAAGAAAGCCTGTAGATGCTATCAAGTTTAAAAGGGTGACGAGCAAGCCCTCTGCCGTCTCGCGCGGGCGACCAGTTGGTTTAGAGGAGCAGCGACTTCCATCAGATATTGACGTCCGGTACCTCTATCAACCGGAGAGCTCGAAGGTGCAGCCGCCGCGCGACTGATCCAGTGTGGTCAATGAAGTATATCATCTGGATCGCTCTATTACCAAACCTGATGAGCCCGTGCTCTATTATTTGACTGATGGTCCATCTCGCGGTTTTGTTCGCGAAGAACTTCTTATGGTGCCTTCTGACACCCAGCTACCCCCGGATCGTAAGATTCTTTAGAGATGTTCGTATGTATTCCGTCTGGTAACACGCGTCTTTTTTATCGTAGTATGCCGAGAGTCCTAATTTTTGTTGACAGTACGTTTTCATAACACCGTCTTTCATTTTAAATCCTCTATTTTGCGCTACATCTATAATGTGTTTTCCATCTTCTGTAGTTTCACTTAGTACTCGTTTATATCTATCCCAATTTAAAATTGTTAGTTCTCTTGGACATTCCTTTCGCAGAGTTTTTTATTAATTTTAATTTGTTCCAAATTATCTTTAGTGAAATTAATTTTTTCTACGAAATAACACTTACTAGATAACGCTATCGCCCTATCCCCGCTAAATTCCATTTTGAAAAGTCCGGGCTCTCTTTCGCTCCATTTATCCCAAGCCAACCATTTCTTTTTTTCTTTTTCAAACTCGTCTAGTAAGTTAGGTCTAATCAATTCCTCTATCGTTTTTTCCACTAACTCCTATATACATACTATCTGTATCCATCTGTATTAATTCAAAGTCTTCTCTTTTTATGTATTTATCTAGAAATTCGTAGTAAAATTCCAACATTCTCAATTTAGCTAGTTGATAAACCGCTATTCCACAATGGAATGGTCTCTTTAGCGCACACCTGGGTTTTTCTTGAAGATATTTCGTACGCACCTATCCATCTCTTCCAAATCATCAAAGAATGCAGATCTTAACGCTTTGTCAACACAGTTTTCGTCTTGTGTATATGTCGTATTTAAATGTCTCTCCGTTGCCTCTATCATTTTTCCACAACACGAATTGCCTAATAATTTCATTATATCCGCTACTGGTTTCTTATTTGGTTCTACATCGCCTGTTCGTCTTGCGGCTGTAACTTCTTTTGCGAACCATTCGAAGGGTTTACCACTAATATAATCTATAACACGATGAACTCCCGTTATTTCTAGGCCGTGTTTTTAAATACCATTTCAACAGTGGCGCGTACAGCAATACTTTAGTGGCGGTCATAGATCCCACCAATTTTCTTCCATTTCCTCTAGTTCTTCCAGTATCTTCCAATATATTTTAACATGTGTGTGGGAACTTCATCAACCTCTTACTTCTCTGTTTATAAATATTGGGGACATTTCAGAAAACTTATGTTTTAAGTTGTGTGGAACTTCTATATCCACCTCCGCAAACCCAAACCAGTCTCCAGATAAAACTCTTTTACAAAACTTTTTAATAAATGTAGGGTTATGTGGGGTATCTATATGGTGTATAGTCTCTCCCACACGGCATCTCTTTATTTAACGTAGATAAATATAACGCGTTTGCATCGTACCCCAAAACAGCCTTGCAAGGTTTGTTACTTTCATTTGATCTAATATTGGAAACACCGGCTTCTGCATAGCGTGTAAATACTATTGATGGACCACCAACTAGAGCGTCCTTCATCATTTCGTATGTTTCTTCTTTTGGTGCATAGAGCATCCTCCGGTATAATCGTCTTTGAAGATTTTTGTTCTTTAATGGTTCCTCTCAATAAATATTGTATAGCTACTCCAGGTAGTGTTACCGCATCTTTGAAAATATCCACACCTCTGTGTTTATAAAATTCACACATTTTTTCCACCGCTTCTAGGAACGGTGCTACATCTAAATCGTTATAATATTTCAACCAATCTCTGAAAGTTTTCATATTATTTTCTTCGAAAATTCTACGACATTTACTTAATTCTGTTTCATCTATTAACATTTTCCCAGATAGTTTGGAATACCAATTCTCTATATCGGGTAGTCCTGGGTAATCCAGTTTGTCTGGAGAATCGAACCACTCATAAGGAAAGAAAGATTTCTGTCCTTTGCAGTCGTAGGCTTTTATCCAACATATCATAACTTACACCAGGTCCTAGATAAAGTATTACATCAAGAAATATAAATTCTGGAGTAAATAGAAATATTGTTGAGTTTGCAACGTTTTCCGACCATTACTTTCTTTGTTGTTGATGTCAGTTCGCCTACTAGGTATTTCTTTATTAAGTTTATATCGTACTTACTGCTGTTAAAACCTATAAACCGGTACTTGCTCTATCCACTGTTCGATCTTGGCGATTTGGTTTTTACGTAAATATTCCGTATTAAACTTATATCTTGACCACACTTCTTCTCTTATAGCTTTTTGCTTTTCCCCTGACTTTCAAATCTTCTACGAATTTTTCTATAAGTTTTTGCGGGATCTTTATCACAAATATGAGTTACTGTTCCTGAGAAATTATCTCCTATACTAACGCTTGCCGGAACGTGCTCAGCTTCGTACTCTAAACTATTACCGGTAGTTTCAACTTCTGGCTGGAGATACGCCTCAAAATCGTATACTATCTGATATGGATAAAGAGTAGTGTCACAACCGATCTTTATATCTTTACCCGTTCTTTGGAATTCGCATTCCCACATAACTACTAGGTTGAATTCTTTGCTTTTTCTAATAACTTTATCTCTTCTCATTGTGGATGCGCGTTCTTCTTTTTTATGCTTTGCATGAATCTCACACCCGTGCCAGTAACAGCCGTGATATTGATATACGGTATTGGTTTCTGGACAGTATCCATCTACCGGAGCTCCTAAAATCCATCTTTCACCTCCGTGTCCGCACTGTTCGTGGTGAATGTGAATTCCCTCCCGCTTTTCCACAGAATACATCCAATCGATCGCCCCATAACTTTTAGAACCTTTTGGGTAAAACGCTTTCTCGAACGACGAACGCGGGCGCTCTAAATAATTACCATCACATACTATTTTTGTCTCACCTTTCATACATTTTGGTCCGTGTCTCTTCATATTACTCGCTTTCGTGAATTTCTGTTTGCAATTATCGCAGGCGTAAATTTTAGATAGGTTTTTAAGGTTTTTTATCAGAAAATGCGTGATTATTAAACAGTCCTATTGTCATTGGTTTATTACCTATTGCCTTATAGTGTGCTGGTACTTTTTCAACCACCATACATTACATTCGGTGGGTTGATATACTTCTATACCGATTTTAAAAAACTCTTCAACCTTTTTCAGATCTGAAAAAGGAATTGGTGAAACCACATTACTACCAAAATATTGCTTACTAAGTTCTTTCGCCTTTTTCTGTACATCTGTCGGGTCTTTTATCTGTCATATGCATAGCTAGACACCTGAACAGACAAAGGTCGTCATTATACTTATCTAAAGAATACATACCTTTTTTATTCTTCAGCCATTCTGGAAGTTCTCCTCCTGCCGCTTCTTTGGATTGTAGTCCCAAATCTATTCCCCTACTACCTGTATTAGCTTTACGAAAACCTCTACCCATCTTACAAACTTCCACTTTGTATTCGGTTCGTCTATTTTATCGGACATTATTCGTGTTTGCTCCTTATCTGACCAGCCATTTTTTTAACGGTTTTCATTGATGATAGTGGTTCGCTACCACCGAGATTTTTGTGAAAATATTATAGTTTTAGGTTTTTCCATTTTTAATTTCCTCCATATGTTCTAGCTTGTAAGAATATGAATATCTCAAATAAAAATTGGTTGTTAGATACGGAGCGAGTTTATCGGACATGCGTTCAGACTCGTTAATGTTAATGTTTTTTACGAAAGGATAATGTAACTAACCCGTCTTCCATTTTCTACCTTTTCCAATGTTTCATCGTGAGCCCCCAATATTTCTTCACCTTTTTCCACTATCGCGCTAACGATAGATTTTTTCTTATTATTATTTTGGCGTCTAATTTGGGACAAATTATTTGTGCTTGAAGGTTTGATTACACTAGCCTTAACCCCGCAATACTTTCTTTTTGAATTCTGTTACCAACTTCCTCCGCTTTGGATATATCATTAAATGCCCCTCTTTTATAGGCGCGGGGTAAACCGCTTCATAACGCCTCATTCTTTGTGGCATTTATCAGCTTTGTCAACCCCCTAACTCTCAACCGTTTACTATAAGTAATCCCTAGAGATTCGGCTTCTCTTCTCAAACTTTCTATTTCTGCTCTAGTTTCTGACGTTATCATATTTTCTGTAAACGCCTCATTCTTTGTGGCATTTATCAACTTTGTCAACCCCCTAACTCTCAACCGTTTACTATAAGTAATCCCTAGAGATTCGGCTTTTCTTCTCAAACTTTCTATTTCTGCTCTAGTTTCTGACGTTATCATATTTTCTGTAATATACTTTTGTATAAACCTATGAAATTTATCTGTTCAATTGGTCTTGATTATGTTTTTTTTACGACCAATTGAATATAAACATAAACATATACATATATAATGGAGTGTGAGACTTGTTGTAAGACGTTTACGCGTAAAGACTATCTACGAAGGCATCTAGCGAGACGTAGAAAAGTTTCCTTGTGTCCCCCCGCAATTTCAATGCCCCAGATGCCCTTGTAAATTCGTTAGTGCCCAAACTCTTTGTAGACATAAGCAACTACGCTGCCCTGTGGCTAACAGGTGAACGTGGTAGACTAGAGCTGGTAGAATTAATTGCTGATCTACGGAATCAATTAGCTATATCAGGAGGAAAAATATGGTGTTGGAATATAGACTATTGCGCGAGGACGCAATTTAAATCAGAAACTTATTAGAATAAATTCATAAATTGGTGTCAAAAATAAATCCTTTTTAAGACTATTGTTTTATCTGGTCAATTGGACGTGAAAAAAACATGATGTATTTATGACACCAATTTTGAATATTTCGTGGTTGGTGGAGACAATTTTCATCGTTAACTATTTTTTTTGATTTTTATTTTTTTTGGGGGTGGTGGACGTAGTATAGAGGGTGGAGAAATGATGCCACGTTAGGTGTATCATTTTGACTCCCTCTATACTACTTCGCTAATAAATGGTTGCTGTTCGATCGCCTTTCTTTTTCTTTACTCCCAGGTGTAATATTTAGCGTTCTATAAATAGACTGGTGTTTCAGCATTATCTGGGTATGGGATCACATGGTCTATTGTTTACACTGCAGCCCACGGCAATCTCGCTTAAATCGTAAATTTCATTCATCAATATGACTTGCAGAGTAAACAATAGATCACGTGACCCCACATCCTGAGATTATGCACGTATCAACCGCATGAATAGGCAGGACACGTGACCATAGGCATTATTTATTATCAATTAATCCGTTTAAGCGTCTGTTGATCGCGAGTAGTATACATTGTAATAAGCGTCTGTCTATCGCGAGCACTATACAACGTAATAAGCATGATTTTATAAATAACTCGTATGTTTAATACATTAATACATACAAGTTTGTATGTCATAAACATTATTAATAATTACTTTAACTTCTGTTCAAATGACATGATTTTATATGGGTCCGTTGCAAATGGAATTCCCGCAATAGTTGGTAACCGAAATGCGAATGATACCAGTAATCCGTGCAGTACCAGTACCCGTGAATGTCCCGAAATTTTATAACGCGGTCGTAATTCGATCGCGGTTTGAAATCTTGGACCCTGACCACCGCGTTATAATGGAGCTGCAGTGTATACCCCTTTAATGAAATCCTCTCCATTCATCCCCTTCTATAGAAACCCAGTCCAATATCTGTAGCCGATTTCATCAAAATTGCAAAGTATACTTTTCTAGCAAAGTATACTTTGAGGGAGTAATCATTTATTTTTCCGGAAATGCATTATTTCATATAGAACTAGACACTGCATATATTTGATGATTAAAAGTGATAATGTAATAAATTCAGTATAATAAAAATTTATAAATGTATCCTTAAATTGAAAATTTCTCCCTCAAAGTATACTTTGCTAGAAAAGTATACTTTGCAATTCTGATGAAATCGGCTACTGTACTGAGGTGAGACTGACGAACCTTGCACATGGCGTGGAAGAAGATCTGGACCAGGGCGATGTTGGTCGTCACGAGCTGGGGACAACGTTGTACCAACTTCCCCATGGCTACGTACGCCAGGCTCAGGATCTTTGAGTCCTGTATAAAATACATACATTGTTTAATGTTCATTCGAAAAGCATATAATATTATAATAACCAACGACCAAATGGGCCCCCCCCCCCCTCCGAGTCACCTGAAGTTCTAAATGTGATATCGAGAACGAGGTTAGTGTATGTGTTGAGAAATATAATCAAGCACCCATACCGTGATACAGAGAGTTGCCTAAACATTTCCAAACCAGCATATGTGACTTTCCATGACAAAAAGGGGTGTCTGTGAATGCAGCACACACATCAAAATGCAGCCACTTATAACATAGGGTTAACTGTATTGTAATTTTGAAATTTGCGGCGTATATCAGAAAATGATAGGTCGGAAAATCTGTTTAATGGCGATGCCATTAAACATGTTTTCCGACCTATCATTTTCGAATATACGCCGCAAATTTGAAAATTACAATGCGGTTAACCTATTTCTAATGCACTCCTTTACTACTGGTGTAGGAATACATATTGAAATAATTTGCGACAGTTCATCAACAATGATATACCTGTAATGTATGACTATCAGCCAATCAGATTGCGTGATATTTATAGAGTGCATTAGCATTAGACTTAAATGTCCGGGTATTGAAGGTTGCATGGCTAATTGCCATCCTTAAATAGAAGATAACTAATAATTCACATGTGATTGATTGGTGTATCGAAATGTCAATTTGAAACAAGTGACAAGGTGAAAATGTTGGTGCGGTGAATATGGCGCTATAGACAAATTCGAAGACCACATTGCATGATTGATGATAAAACTGTGTGATTGCCACGATGGTGAGCTCTACTGTCTGTTTCACAAAACCTGCCCAAATTTTACGGATATATCCTCAATGCAAAAACAATATTTTTTTGGAAATATTAAATTTTATAAGAATTTAAGCAGGGCTCCAGATAAGAATTAGTAATTGAGTATTGTCACTCAATCATTTCTGAAGCAATTGGGTATTTCAAAATTTTAATTGGGTGAAATAAAATCACACTACTGTTTACACATCAACAGACAGCAAGTATTGAATAGTTTGCTTCAAAATGAAAACACGTTTTGGCATTTAATGAAATACCAAGATGTGTTTTCATGGAAAATAAGAAACATATGCTATATGTGTGGTCTGTTTATTGTTTTCTGCAGCATGATAAAGGTACCACAAAGTTTGTATTGCTTTTTGATACTTGCTACTTCTGATTTCAATTGGGTTTTTGGCAATTTTAATTGGGTATTTAAGCAAATACGCACCTTATCTGGAGCTCTGTTTAGAATGAAATTTTGTGAAATGTTGTCAAATATTGATTTTATTTCGAAAAAATATTTCTCTACAGGGATCCTCCAGATTATCGGACAAAAATGGCAGTTTTTTAACGATATTTTTCTTAAAATACCAGCTACGGGCATAAACATTTCACAGAGCAATCGTCGGTTCTTGCTTTCTCAACGCATGGCAACTATTTAGCAAACTGTGCCATCTTTCTCGCTTAAAATCTGGTCAGATCATCAGTCGTAAGATTGCCCCAAAATTAACATCGACAATCAGTTATTCGGACAAACATATAGACTAATCGTCTTATAACTAATATTCTCACGTTTAAATCATGTTATCGCGTGTAAACCAGTGTAAACAGCATTGTGTATTTCTGCAGAAAAATCAGTCACCCTTCGTTTCTTGGAAAACACCGTATTTATAGAATGTATTGTATTTATAGAACAATGACGTAAGTGGGCGCACTCGATTGAGCCCCCGCATGACTTTTGTCGTTGTAAACAACTTCTGCACAGAGTTGGGAATGTGTTCAGCAAATGTTACTAAAATGTTTACCATGCCGACATTTTCTTCACACTGGTATGGAAAAAGCATGCACCTGCATGACTTAGATGCATTCGTTGTAAAATCGGATCAAAATAATGCGCTTAATTAACAGGTATTTTCATTTGTCCGATAAACTGATTGTCCGGATAATTGGTATGACCCCTGTCTGGGAATTCAGCTGCGGAATTTTTAGAAAAAAAAACTGTTTTGGAAATGTACCCCCCCCCCCACCAGAGACCTGGCTAAATATCTTGGAAATGAGCTAAGAAAACAAGTTAAATTTTGAAAATCGGTCCACTATTTCTGAAATTAGAAAAAAGAATCTTCCACATGTTAAATCCCCATATAATAGACAACTTCATCTTCACTCTGAATATGTCTAAGAGTGAAGATGTATATGGGGATTTAACATGGGTACTTGTTTTTTTGCAATAAAATCAGTATTAGATCAAATTTCAAGACCAAGGATCATTCTTAAATTCTGAATAATATTATTGAAAAAATATTGTTTTTGCCGTTATTTATATAGACGTACAAATTTAATATTATTGAAAAAATATTGTTTTTGCGTTATTTATATAGCCGTAACATTTTATGGCTATATAAATAAAGCAAAAACAATATTTTTTCAATAATATTAAATTTTATCAGAAATTAAGAATGAGCCTCTTTTTGGTTGTGAAATTTGGTCTAATACTGATTTTATTGCGAAAAAATAAATCGTGAATACAACAGTGATTGTCTACGAGCACATGTGGTGAACATCGCGTACCTCCTTGTCCTCCTTGACGAGCTGGATCATCCGTGTCTGCAGGACAGGCGCGATCGGCGTGAACTTCGCATCCGAGCAACTGAAACAAGCAACGCAAGTAATTTGACCTCGACCAGTAGCCTATTTCACCAACATTGCAAAGTATACTTATCTAGCAAAGTATACTTTGAGGAAGAAATTTTCACTTTAAAGGTACATGCCCACGCAGCAGGTTACACTGTACTACTACTTTTCATTTTCTGTCATGCTTTACATGAGCCATTTGTCTACCCACTATAAACAAGTTATTTTCAATTACTGCGCGTGTTAATTGGTGTTAAATCGCATTTTATATGCCGTGACCAGAAAGGGTACTTTCCGACCTCGTGCTATTTTTACCAATACACCTCACGTGACACGGTCAACCATATCACATCTTTGACATGCGCAGTGAAATATGGGAAGTTGAGAAGAAAAATCTCTGTTCAAGTCCAAATCTAAATCTCCACGTAACTCTTTCCATTTGGTGATCTGGTCGCCAATATTAACCACTCTAGCTCTGTACTGCCTGTCCCTCAGACATTTCGCCTTTTTTTTTGGCCTACGCCGTTTCATACAATTTCCGTCCTGGACGTTTCGACATGTTGATATTCTTGTTTACATATTGGGAAGCCTACTGGCGCGCGTAGTATACTGCGCATGCGCACCGCAAGCCGTGATGTGAAAGTCGTCGTCCCCGCACATTATCAAAATAGACTGTTACCGCCGCGCGTCGCTAACAGTAAATTGATAATTAATAAATTATTATATTTGTATAGCGGGCACTCGTAATTTTTAGAACTGGTGGAATAGTGACATAATTATACACTTATTTAATTCCTATAAAGAACATTTTGTGCCTACTGCGTGGGCATGTACCTTTAAGGATAAATTTATAAATTTTTATTATACTAAATTTATTACATTATCACAGCCATTTTGGCTGTGATAATGTAATAAATTCAGTATAATAATTCTGAATACTTTTAATCATCAAATTATGCAGTCGTTAGTTCTATATGCATTTTGGGAAAAATAAATGATTACTCCCTCAAAATATACTTTGCTAGATAAGTATGCTTTGCAATTTTGATGAAATCGGCTACTGGTCAGGCGGGTGGCATGGGTGGGTTATAGAATGAAGATAGTCGATCAAGATAAACAAGTATATTAATTAATGTATCAAAATCCATTCCAGTTACTTAGGGGTGAAAGAATTAATGTGACTTGACCTTGGATCCATGGGTGGACTCATAGAATGAATGATGATGAAAACGTATATTTAATATCAAGTAAATCTGACTTGCATAGATAACATGAGACGAGGTATGTGATTGTGTACCTATTAAGAAGATATGCGACATCTTTTACATATTTTTTCAGAAACGATGTCGAAAGTTGATGAAATTGTTAATATGAAAACATTGTTATTATGAAAATTACTTGCAAAAAGTGCAGATCCTGACCATTTCGTTGCCGTTCAACATCATTTATGCCAAATATCATAAATTTTGTAAATATTTTTCCTTAGATATTTTTCCTTACATCTTTTTCAGTACATAATCACATGGCTCGTCAAATAAGTATGTACAGAAAGATTTTATAACGCAAGTGCTACAATGGACGAGTCAGATGGACAGACGAACGGTCAGAAAGGCAAACAAAACAAGAATGTTTAAGTCAAAATATACGCTCATTTGAGTCATTAATTAGACCAAGGTCATTTGAAGATCATATATTTCACAGTGGCATGCGATGCATGCCACTGATAGTGGGCACTGATAGTGGGCAAGCGGGCAGTCGATCTGGACATATAGACATACAGACAGCAGTATACCATAAAACTTCCAGTTTTTTTAAATATATATATCCCTTGGCATACTATACATGCCGGTGGTATAACAATTGAATGTAGACGCATTTCAAGTTATATGACTGCCAGCGTTGACCATGTGCTACACTGGTTGAGGAAGGCATAGGTCATCTATTGTGGAGAACTTACTGCAGACAGAGGTGGTGGATGAACTGTATAGACAGGGACTTCAGCTTGTTGTTCGTGTTTGTGCCGTACAGGCAGTCGAATATCACCTGCAATGGTAAACAATGTACACGTTTTACTCACTGAATGGCGAACAAGGCAGAACCTGATCGGACTACACAGATGTGCAGTCGGATCAGGGCTGCCTTGTTATTTGTTCATTTATGGATGTGCAGTCGGATCAGGGTCTACAATGTTCATTGTACGAATGTGCAGTCTGATCAGGGTCTTCATTGTTCATTGTACGAATGTGCAGTCTGATCAGGGTCTTCATTGTACGAATGTGCAGTCGGATCAGGGTCTTCATTGTTCATTGTACGAATGTGCAGTCTGATCAGGGTCTTCATTGTACGAATGTGCAGTCTGATCAGGGTCTTCATTGTTCATTGTACGAATGTGCAGTCTGATCAGGGTCTTCATTGTTCATTGTATGAATGTCCCGTCTGATCAGGGTCTTCATTGTTCATTGTACGAATGTGCAGTCTGATCAGGGTCTTCATTGTTCATTGTACGAATGTGCAGTCTGATCAGGGTCTTCATTGTTCATGGTATGAATGTGCCGTCTGATGGGTTCATTCATTGTATGAATGTGATTGTCAGGGTCTTCATTGTTCATTGTATGAATGTGCAGTCTGATCAGGGTCTTCATTGTTCATTGTACAGATGTGCAGTCTCATCTGGTTCTACACTGGTCGCAGACCATAAGTCTCATTTCCCCATTCACAGCCATTTTTTATGCCAATCTTTTGTTTAAAATAACTACCGGAATCATTCCATACCATTCCATTATTTTGGCTAGACTGGAGAAATGGGGCGTATGGCCTTTGTGGCCAGGATTACTCGCTATCACACCGCTGTATACATCGTGAGCTCAATCTGGGTTTAAACAATATTTATTTCAAGAGAGATAAGTGATATACTACATCCAGTTTGAAACAGGATTAGAAAACAAGCTGTTACACGTATGTGAATTCATCTCCAGGAGTCCGTTTCACTAAACTTCGCAGGACTAAAATGTTCGTAAGTTCAAATTTATGATAGTCTGTAAATGCCACATTAACAATGTTTTCTTGTAAACAATTATTGGATTTACATTTATTGAGCATTTTTGTAATACCAATAGATTTTTTTCAGATGGAAACATGTCACAATTAACTGTTAAGTGCAAATCAGATCTGATTCGCTATTCTGCAGAGTAATCCTATGATTGGAATCGGAACTGCTACAGAAAGATTTCGAGTAGATATCAAGAGTTACTGTTCACAACTATACGATACCTGGATGTTGAATGGGAAGGCGTTGCCCGTCTCCCGGGCACGCAGGAAGTATGGGAATATCTTGAGACGAATCCTCGTACAGGCAGCCCGTCGCTTCATCTCCGCCTTTATGGCAGGCTGAAATAGTGATTGAATGGCGTTTTACATCCGGTCAACATCAAAATGTGGCTGTGACTGGAGAAATGGGGCTTATGGGTTTTACGACCAGTCCAGGGGGCCGTTTCTCTAATCTGTGTACAGCTAAAATGTTTGTAAATGCAAAATTATTATTATTAATTTCCACATTAACAATGTTTTCTTGTAAACAATTATTGCATTTACATTTATTGAGCATAGGCTGCATATGCAGCTTATGCTCAATGAATGTAAATGCATCCATTGAAATTTCCAGACTATCCTAAATTTACACTTAAGAACATTTTAGTCGTACAAAGTTTAGTGAAACGGCCCCAGATCCAATGGGTTGTTCAGAAAATGACTCGAATGTAAAGGTTAACCGAAATCTGCACACGGATGCTCGAGTGGTGGCAATAGCTCTCTCAATTTTCTTCAAAAACAGACAATCTAAAAAACGCTTTAGCTGTCGTTTCCTAGTTGATTAACGTCACTTTATATAGAGTAGATGTTCAATGTTCAATAGTCATGAGCCATGAATATGTGTGATTTAATAGTGTAGGACAGTAACAGAACAACCATGTAGTTGTTCACACGGTCAGGGTATGGGATCATGTGGTTTCCGAACGACGAGTTCCACACTTTCGGATGCTCCATGTCACACTGGCTGTCACAGTCAGTGTGACATGGAGCATCCGAAAGTGTGACAGTTACCTGCCCCTTCATCTCCAGTGTGCCGAGGAAGATGGTGAAGAGCTTTTTCAGGATGTGCGGGCTGTTCCACTCCACCGACCTGCAACCACAATATGAGATAAGCCATGCGATTTTGTGGCAAAGAAAATGTGCATTTCTAAAAATGATGTGGGTCTATGTTCCTAGGGTGAAATAAGGTGGGCATCTAGGTGAAATAAATATAGGGGTCAGATTAAATTAAGAAAACAAAGTTTTTGTTGCATTCAATTCCAATTCATTTTCGCACACCTCCTACACTTTCGCGGGTAGTGAAACCTTCTTAATAGGGAAAGGTGCGAAACCTCAAGCCATGAAACTGCAGGGTAGCAAAACCTCTGTCAGCCTCTTTCTTTTTGCACAAGTGCACTATCATCAAAAGCAGAGCATGTACAGAAAGTGAACTTGCCGCGATGTGGAAAATTGGGCAACAAAGAATCGTTTTACAAACATTGTCGATAAATTGATTGGCAAGGAGAATTACTGTGATCCAATTGTCTAGTCCTATTTTATACATGTAATAAATCGCGTACCTCGATGTGATATTAGCAAGAAAATGTAAACAGGAAGTGTAACTAGTAAACTATGATTACCAGTACCCGTGGACAATTTTTGGCATTGGCTGTGGCAATTATAGCAGAATCTGCGAACGATTTTGTTTTTCAAATTCCTATTTACATATGCAAAGGTGCTGATTTTCTCTGACAGTGTGTTTAGGTTGAGCCTATTGGTGTTTTTAAGTTTGTTCCTCAACCACTATACTTGTCTACTCGGTTTTCGTGCATTTAAGCCGTCCACAGTTTGATGATAAAAAAATTATTTAGAACATAATTGAGGACATTATTTTCGCTATGATGTAAAGAATGTAAAAATAATTTACTTCATAAATACTATAGGTTTTGTGTGTTATAAAGTATTTCCAGTGATATGTACGATGCATAGATCTATATACTGCAAAATATATATCTGAATAAACCTATAAGAACATTGTGCAAGTAACTCACCCAATAATTTTCTTCAGTTCCATGTCAGCTGCTGTAGCAACACTGGAAATGGACATACACCATGACAGCAGACAATTCAAGGTTGACCCATGTTGGGCAGAAATGTGGCTGTGACTCGAGACATGGCACTTACTTGCAGCCAGTCTAGCTCCTGATATGTGACTTGAGGCAAGGCATGGGATTTATGGTACTTGTGGCCAGTCTAGCTCGTGATCTGTGACTTCAGGCAAAGCATGGGCTTTATGGTACTTGCAGCAGTCTAGTTCCTGATCTGTGACTTAAGGCAAGGCATGGAATTTATGGTGCTTGTGGCCAGTCTAGCTATTGATCAGTGACTGAATGCATGGGACTTGTGGCAGTTGTGCTCAGTCGAGATGCTGGGACCCGTTTCACAAAACTGTACGACTAAGAAGTTTGTAAGTGCAAAATTGAAATCAACAAGAACATTTGTTCTGAGGGGCGATTTTGAAAAATCTTTAGATGAGAAACACCTTAATGTGGGAAGCAAATTCATAGAAATCTTTAGATAGAGAAACACCTTAATGTGGGAAGCAAATTCATAGAAATCTTCGTACGAACATTTTTATCGCACAAAGTTTAGTGAAACGGGCCCCAGATCTAAGATTGGAGACATGGGCCGATGGTAGTTACGTCGTTGTATATGGCCGATCTTGGAAAATATTGCCGCCATGTTTGGTCAAATGATTCCCCATATAATAGAACGTTGAATGGGCCAGTGAATGAATGTGGCTAAGTTCATAAGGGACAGACTTCTATAATTGACCCTTTTGATTATATGAAAAGGATTTTTGGGCTCATAATTCAATTTTTTTTATTATTGAATACAGTAGAACCTCTCTGAGTTATTAAATTATTATGAAGGGATTAGTGGAAGAAGGGGGCTAAGTCCATATGGACTTAGCCCGCTTCATCAACTGACCCCTTCAACTATAGAAAATAGATTTTTGGGCTCAGTCAATTATGCAAATGGTGAAGCAGACAGGTAACCTTGAAGGTGTCTACTCACCTGTGTCGGGTGTCAGCAGCCCCGATGATGTAATGACACGCAACATCCTCCTCTGGCAGTATGTCCGAGCCGAGGAACTTGATAATCCCCAGCTTCACCTGGTCGTATAATGATCAAATAGTGATTAGTTGGTTTGTTAATTAATTGATTGATTGATTAATGTTATGATTACAAGCTTCACCTGGTGATATCACGATCAAATATTGATTGGTTGGTTCAAAAATTAATTAAATTGATTGATTGAATGATTGATTTATTGATGTAGTAATTCCCAGATTGGACCTGGTGGTATAACGATCAAAAATTGATTGGTTGGAACGTTAATTTAATTAATTAATAGATTGATGTGTGATTCCAAGCTTCACCGGGTGGTATAACGACCAAATATTGATTGGTTCGTTCGTTAATTAATTGATTGATTGTTGTAGTGATTTAAGCTTTACCAGGTGGCATAACGATTAAATATCGATTGGTTGGTTCATTAATGAATTGATTTATTGATTGTTCTAGTGATTCTAAGCTTCACCGGGTGGTATAACGATCAAATATTGATTGGTTGCTTCGTTAATTCATTAATTAAATGATTGATTGATTGATGTGGTGATTCCAAGCTTCACCTGGTGGTATAACGATCAAATATTGATTGGCTTGTTTGTTAAATAATTAATTAATTGATTGAATGATTGATGTAGTGATACCAAGCTTCTCTGGCTGGTGTAATGAGCAAATATTGATTGGTTTGTTAATTAATTGATTGAATGAGTGAGCATGTGAGTGAGAGATTGACTGATTAATTGATTGATGTGGTATTCCCAGCTTCACCGGGTAGTTTTGTTTGTTTGTTTGTTTATTGGTGTTTAGCCTTGAAATTAGAATAACACAACCTGGTGCCAGGTCCATACCACAACAATTGGCCCCTTCCCCTAAAAGTAATAAGATTACGAATACTCGTAATACTCACATAAGGTGTGTCACCAGATACAACTGTCACATACAAGAATGCCAATGACGTACATGAGGGTCAAACAAGATATCTGGTCGGGATTCCGGTAAGGATGAACCCTGATCGTTAAATTACCCATCGCATGCTTCCACCCGCCACCCACTCACCGGGTGGTATAATGATCAAATATTGATTGGTTGGTTCAGTAATTAATTGAGTGAGTGAGCGTGTGAGTGATTGACTGATTGATGTAGTGATTCCCAGCTTCATCGGGTGGTATAATGATCAAATATTGGTTGTTCGTTAGTTAATTAATTGATTTATTGCTGTAATGATTCCCAGCTTCACCGAGTGATATAATGATATATGACGAGTGCATTCGTTGACCAGTATCAATAAAACACCCGTCATGCTTAACCCTTACTACTGGAAATGTTTTATTTTCAATATTTCTCTACAAAAACCGGGTTTTGACAGCACATGAGAATCGTCTCCAGTGGAGATGATTCTCATGTGCTGTCAAAACCAGTTTTTTGTTAAGAATTAAAGCAAAAATGAAAAACAGCAGACCCCAATTTCCGTCAACAGCGTAGGAAGGGTTAAAATGCTTCAAGGTGGTTTTTCTCCAATTAATATCAATGGACCACGATCTGATAAAACTGAGTGCATAGCCTTTGTGAAACGTGAAGGCCCAGACCGGCCTGCGCATCTGCGCAATCTGGTCTGGGTCTTCACTGTTCGCCATTCAACCTGCAAACCATTCATTACTAATTACAATGACGAAACCAGTTGACGATCAGGCTTCATGAGTTCTTAGGTGTATCATGGTTGTGAATAAAATAATCCAAGTCGGACTGTGGCCCAAATTCTGCCGACCGTAAATCGTGACTGTCACCTGTTCGAGTTTCTCCGGGCCTGGAGGATCGTTGCCCATAACCCGACGGAATGACGTGATATTGAGCCCGGGTGGGGGCTGGGCGGCGGGCAAGGCAGCACCAGGGGCGCTCGCGGGCCGCCTTTGGGTCTGGGCCTGTAGTTCTAGGGCGGTCGCCTGGGCGCTGTATATAGAGAATATGGCTGCTACATGTTTGTCAATTCTCATATGACCGTAATAACCCTGTATATTCTGGAAAAGACATATACATATGTGGTTTCCCACAACAAAGGGTTTTCAAATAGTTAGGGTTAGTATGGCTGTACTGGTTTATCACAATTGTTTTGGAAAAAAACTTTTTATAGGGGTAATCCAAAATAAATAGCGTCTGAAAACGTTGTTACGGTATTCATAATATGTGGAAGTGACTGGAGAAAAGGGGCTTATGGCATGTATGGTCAGTCTACCTCTTGCTCCGCTAGAATATACCTAAAAAGATGTATGCTTTTGTCATCAGCATCACACATGGTTCACTGACTGAGTGATGAACAGTGCAGAGACCCTGATCAAGCTGTGTGAATGCGCAAGCTGATCATGATCTACACTAGTAGCATAGGCTGTAAGCCTCATTTCTCCAGTCACAGCCACTATATTTTATTGTACCTCTGACATATTAATCTACAAAATTTTGAATTAGCCACAAAATCCAGTCTTCATTTATGCATGTGGTACATCATTGTTAGGTCATCAGGGATTCCGCTGGGGAAAATAAATAAAAAGAAATAAAAAAAAAGGAATAACCAATAGGATAAAAATAAACAATTGGGGATAAAAAATTAATTTTCGAAAAAAAAAATAAGTATATTTTTTTCTCGAAAATTGTAATTTTATATCGCCAATTGTTTATTTTTATCGCCAATTGCGAAAGTGGCGATCGCCAGCGGAATCCCTGGGTCATGTGGATGCTCCAACATGCGAACAACGGAAAAACAATGCTCCCCAATAAATTGGATTGGGCATAACGAAAACAACTAACCTGTAAGGTAGAAGTAGCAGGTCAAGCATATAATCGAGCAGCAGTTTCACCAGGGCCGGGTTCTCAATGAAGGTGAACGTCGCCTTCCGTTGGTCGATACTCGGCGGGAACTTCAGGTGCCCCAGGGCCACTACCAGTAACTGCAGCAGACTGTAACAGGCAGAATGGCACATCAGCAGAATATTGGAGTTGCTGGTTAACCCTTTAAGATCTAAGTGTTAATTTTGCAACCAATATAATATTCACAAAATGATTTTCAGACTATCCATTTATGAAAAGGGGGTGTTTTTGTTCTTAAAGATATGAAAATTACTTGCAAAAAGTGCAGATCCTGATGAGACGGCTCGTCACGAGCCGGCTCATCTGGATCTACACTTTTTGACAATACCACTATACAGGCCTGTCGTGTTGAAAGGGTTAACATAAAATCAATTTGCCATTAGACCATTGTAGACACAGTATAAATTCATCAAATGTGACCATTAGACTCCACACAATTTAAAAATAGCAAATGTTTTTCTATTAAACCAGGTTAGTTGAATGTCATGAAATAGTGCTCAAGTGATTGGGTCCTTACACTAAAAACGAGTGAGTGAGTGAGACCCAATCATGAGGGCATTATTTCAAGATAATCAGTTCACCTGATTAACTAAACATTTTCATACATTTCACACATGATACTTTATAACAAAGTGAATCAAGCATAAAATATGGCCAAGAGTTGCGTAAATTAATTTACGGAGACGATCCGGTGCCAGAAATGGGTGCCAGATTCACCGATATTGAAATCCTACGGTTGCATTCATCATAACCCTTTCAACCCTATAGTCTGTTTCACGAAAGCCGCCCAAATTTTACGGCCATATAAATAATTCAAAAACAATATTTTTTTGATAATATTAAAGTAAAAGGAAAATTTAAGAATGAGCCTTCTTTTTATTTCGTGAAATTTGTTCAAATATTGATTTTATTGCGAAAAAACAATTTCCCCATGTTAAATCCCCATAGACATCTTCACAGAGTGAAGATGTCTATGGGGATTTAACATGGGGAAATTTTTTATTTTTAGAATTTCAGTAATCCTTTCAACCCTTAGTAACTGGAATGAATTTTGATATGTTAATTATGCAACCAATCCAATAGTCACGATTTTCAGACTAGTCCATTTATGAAAAGGAGGTGATTTACTTGCAAAAAGTGCAGATCTTGACGAGACGGCTCGTCACGAGCCGATCATCTCGATCTACACTGCCAATACCACTTTACAGGTCTGTAGTGTTGAAAGGGTTAAGATGTGTATACCCTCCCACACTACTGTATATTATACGTAATTCATACACAGCCTGACATACCTGTCCTGGTGACTGGCTGAACGTCCGTCCAGGCAGTTAATCAACGTCGGCACCAATTCTGCCTGCCGTGTGGCCTCCAGCCGAGGGTACCCCATCTTTATGTAGATTATCGTGAAGTTCTGCAAAATAACAGTTGAATTGATTAATTGTGGCTGTGATTGAAGAAATGGGGCTTATTTGTGTTGCGACCAGTGTAGATCCAGATCAGCCTGTGCATCCGCACAGCCTGATCAGGATCTGCACTGGTTGCCATTTCATCAATAAAACACCCGTCATGCTTTTAACAAGCTATATAGGTCGCTATCAGGCTACAGGAGTGCGCTATTTGATCAGGGGCTACACTGATTACAAATTCAATAAGCCCCATTTCTCCAGTCACAGCCACAAGTATTGACTTTGGCTAAACAAGGGATAGATAGATGAGAGATGAGTGAAAGTGAATGGGTCTAACGTCCTAGAAATAGCTAAGGCCAAGCTCCAGATAAGGTGCATATTTGCGTAAATACCCGATTAAAATTGCCAAAAACCCAATTGAAATCAGAAGTAGTGAGTATCAAAAAGCAATGAAAGATTTCTGGTATCTTTATCATGCTACAGAAAACAATAAACAGACCACAATATAGAAAAAGTTTGTCTCCTGAGGGTTAACCAGAAACAAGATAGCGCTGGGTGGAGATTTCATCGTTACCGTGACCATCGAGGTGGCGTCGGGGTTGCGGTACTGGCTGAGCAGGTCGTCAATCGGCAGCTGTACTTTGCTCAGGCTCTTCAGGCGCTTGTTGACATGCACCAGCAGCTCCATCACCTGATCAGTACATTTTTATTATACTGAATTTATTACATTATCATAGCCAATTTGGCTGTGATAATGTAATAAATTCAGTATAATAAATTGGTGGGTAGGTGATTTGGTTGGTTATTGGTTGATAGCTTTGTCGGTTGACCAAGTGATTGATTGATTGTGCAGTAACGTCGCCAAAAGAATTTCACCATGGCCGGTTCCCAGGCTTTCCAGTGAGAGGTTCCACAGTAAATCAACTGATCTATTGTTGTACAGTGGAACCTTTCTAATCTGGAACGCCAAATCTACATAAACACAAATAATTAATGCTAGCTCTAAATAATTTGAGGTAGCAGAGCTCCAGTTAAGGTGCGTAATTTGACCAACTTGGGGTGAAATTTTGTTCAAAAATGGCAAGTTGGGAGTCCTTTAGAATCGTCTCATTGAGACAATTCTAAAGCACTCCCAACTTGCCATTTTTGATGGAGAAATAAGAAACTTACCTCCAAATTACGCACCTTAACTGGAGCTCTGAGGTAGCATTAAATATTTAGAGCTAGCTCCAAATCATTTGAAGAGATCTCTAAATAATTTGGAGCTAGCTCTACCTATTTAATACTAGCTCTAATTATTTAGAGCTAGCAATAATTATTTGAGTTTATGTAGATAGGAACGCCAAATGTACATAAACTCAAATAATTAACGCTAGCTCTAGTCTAAATATTTAATGCTAGCTCAAATTATTTAGAGCTAGTAATAATTATTCAAATTTATGTAGATTTGGCATTCCAGGAAAACCAAATCTACATAAAATCAATTAATTAATGCTAGCTCTAAATATTTAATACTAGCTTTAAATATTTTCAGCTGTAATTATTTAGAGCTAGCAATAATTATTTGCGTTTATGTAGATTGGGCGTTCCATACTCGAAACCTGTATGTCAGAATTCCGAGGTATGCTAAGTAACATCTACTAGTATACGCTAGGACACAACGAAAGTATGACACAATTTCAAGTCTGTGTCACATAAAAGTATCAAGGAAGGCTCGTCACACACATGAATTCGGAGATCTAGACTTGCTAAGCACATTATAGAACACCTGCATATTACAACAGAGCATCAAGCCCGGTTTTAGGATGGCCCAGTAAAAGGACCAAATTGCCATATCTCAAAAACTATTATTTGAATTTCTGAGATTTTAACCCAATATATGTGGCTGTGACTGGAGAAATGGGGCGTATGGGTTTTGCGGCCAGTGCAGATCCAGATCAGCCTGTGCATCGTTGTCATGTTACAAGAGTGTGCTATTTGATCAGTAGCTATAGTGGTCATAAATCCGATAAGCTCCATTTCTCCAGTCACCGCCCAGGGATTCCGCTGGGGAAAATAAAACAAAAGGGCCATGATGGCCCCAATTCGCTCACCTGACTCCATGAACACCAGAGGAGAATGTGACATTGAGTTCATATGTGCTATTTTTAGATGGCGGTCATCTTGGATTAAGCGATGACTCTCATTTTGCTAAATCTGAAAATGCTTCACCCAAGGATCTTAACTTACTATGAAGTTTGGCCAGCATCGGCCATGTGGTTCCTGAGAAAAAGACGTTCAAAATCTTGAATAAATGGACCTTTTGGAGGCCATCATGGATGACATAATCATCCGATTCCGACAAATATTGCACCAGAGCAATCGCCTCATCGATACCTTCAATTTGATATATGACATGAGCATATTTGGTCAAAAATAAAATTTGACCCCACGGGTCACGCCCATTTTGACCCCACCCGGGTCACATTTCAACACCTTTTGAAAGAGCATTCTACGTCGATCATTCCTACCAAGTTTCGTCGAAATCCGGCTGGCGGTTCATGAGAAGAAGATTTTTTAAGAATTTGTGCTATTTTTAGACGGCGGCCATCTTGGATTAGCGACGACCTCCGTTTTAACAAATCTGAAAAGGCTTCACCCATGGACCATAACTGTGAAGTTTCGTCACCATGGGCCAAGCGGTTCGTGTAAAGAAGAATTTTGAAATCTCTAATAAAAGAACGTCCTTTTGACCTTTCGGTGGCCATCTTGGATTACATGACCATCCAATTTTGACAAAACATGTACCAGAGTAATCGCCTCGTTGATACCTTTGATTTGATATATGACATGACCATATTCGGTCAAAAATAAAATTTGACCCCAATTTGACCCCACGGGCCACGCCCATTTTTGACCCCGGGGTCACCATTTTAACAACTTTGAAAGAGCATTGTACATCGATCATTCCTACCAAGTTTAGTCGAAATCCGGCTGGCGGTTCATGAGAAGATTTTTTAAGAATTTGTGCTATTTTTAGACGGCGGCCATCTTGGATTAGCGACGACCTCTATTTTAACAAATCTGAAAAGGCTTCACCCATGGACCATAACTGTGAAGTTTGGCCACCATGGGCCAAGCAGTTTGTGTGAAGAAGAATTTTGAAATCTCAAATAAAAGAACAAACATTTGACCTTTCGGCGGCCATCTTGGATGACATAACCATCCGATTTCGACAAAAAATGCACCAGAGTGATCACCTCGTTGATACCTTCGATTTGATATATGACATGACCATATTCGGTCAAAAATTAAATTTGATCCCAATTTGACCCCACGGGCCACGCCCATTTTTGACCCCGGGGTCACCATTTTAACAACTTTGAAAGAGCATTGTACATCGATCATTCCTACCAAGTTTTGTCGAAATCCGGTTGGCGGTTCTTGAGAAAAAGATTTTTGAAGAATTTGTGCTATTTTTAGATGGCGGCCATCTTGGATTACGTGATGACGTCATTTTAACAATTTTGTAATCCCCCTAACTAAGGACCATGACTATGAAGTTTGGTGACTATAGGCCCAATGGTTACTGAGGAGAAGACGTTTCAAAATGTTCACGGACAACGGACAACGGACGACGGACACATTGCGGTAACAATAGCTCACATGAGCTTCGCTCAGGTGAGCTCTAAAAATCGCCACTTCAAAAAAATATATTTTCTTTTTTAAATTGTAATTTTTTATCGCCAATTGTTTATTTTTATCGTCAATTGCGAAAGTGGCGATCGCCAGCAGATCCCTGACCGCCACATATTACCTTGTTCCTGCAGAATACATGTATCGGGTGGATAATACAAACTACTCTAAATTTCAAATTGCCGTTTCTATTACAGTTTTTGAGATATGCAGTTTGAAATTTGGGGCAGTTTTTTTGTTCAGCTGACACGTTACCTTCTTCCTGACTCCGTCCTCCTTACTGTCCAGTTTGAGGATGACCGGGGCGAGGAACCTCTCCAGTGCGGCCTCTAGCTGCTCATCTGTATCCGCAGATCCGATACGCAGGAACACACGCTCCACCAGCGCTGTAAATGTAAAACAACTACAGTACAAATGTCACAGAGCAGACCACACTAGAGGGTTTCAGAAAGATAAGTGGGATGAAATAATTGAAAGTATTTGTTCATGCCTAGGGTGGTGATTGCAGGGATTCCGCTGGGGAAAATAAAAAATCGCCACTTCAAAAAAAAAACAACAAAAAAAATTATTTTTTTTCTTCGAAAATTGTAATTTTTTATCGCCAATTGTTTATTTTTATCGTCAATTGCGAAAGTGGCGATCGCCAGCGGAATCCCTGGGATTGAATTCACAATCTTTGGTAGTGAAGTCCAATGCTCTCCATCCGACTATCAAGCCATCCCTGTTAGGCTGTAACTGGAGAAATGGGAATTATGGCATTGTGGCCAGTGTAGCTCCTGGGGCCATTTCACTAAACTTTGTACCACGAAAAGTTTGTAAGTGTAAATTTAGGATCAAATGGAAATTTCAATTGATGGATTTACATTTATTGTACATATAAACATATACATGTATATATATAAATGTAAATCCAACTAGAAAAAGTCGATGGCGCGCCATTGCAATATACCCACTTTCCCCAAATGCTAAGTCCGAAAGGGGGAGATAATCAATGATGGAGGGTCTGATGAAAAATCCGAATTCACTTTGCGCATGTGCACATGATAACGAAGCTACATAGCAAATATGAGGCGCGTAGGTATGAAGGTGAAAAAGTTTTTCGAGTTACAAGGAAAAAATGGGAAATTCTGAGTCGGAAAGGGGGAGGTAATCGATGATGGAGGGTCGGATCAAAAATGGGAATTCACTTTGCGCATCTGCACATGATAAAGAAGGTACATACTAAATATCAGGCGCATAGTCCGAAAGGGGGAGATAATCCATGATGGAGGGTCGGATGAAAAATCCGAATTCACTTTGCGCATCTGCACATGATAACGAAGCTACATAGCAAATATGAGGCACGTAGGTATGAAGGTGAAAAAGTAAAAAGTTTTTCGAGTTACAAGGCAAAAATGGGAAATTCTGAGTCCGAAAGGGGGAGATAATCCATGATGGAGGGTCGGATGAAAAATCCGAATTCACTTTGCGCATCTGCACATGATAACGAAGCTACATAGCAAATATGAGGCACGTAGGTATGAAGGTGAAAAAGTTTTTTGAGTTACAAGGAAAAAATGGGAAATTCTGAGTCCGAAAGGGGGAGATAATCCATGATGGAGGGTCGGATCAAAAATCCGAATTCACTTTGCTTGCATCTGCACATGATAACGAAGCTACATAGCAAATATGAGGCCGCGTAGGTATGAAGGTGAAAAAGTTTTTCGAGTTACAAGGAAAAAAATGGGAAATTCTGAGTCCGAAAGGGGGAGATAATCCATGATGGAGGGTCGGATCAAAAATCCGAATTCACTTTGCGCATCTGCACATGATAACGAAGCTACATACCAAATATCAGGCGCGTAGGTATGAAGGTGAAAAAGTTTTTCGAGTTACAAGAAACGTGACGGACGTACGGACGGACGTCCTTACGTGACATCCCTTAGGTGGTTTTTACTATATAAAAGATCAAAGGAATGACCACCTAAGGAACAATAGGCTTAAGTGGTCAACGGAATAAATCTATTGTATTCTTTTGTCTTAGGCCACGCCTCTAACCACCTAAGACCCTGTATGTCCGGACGGACGGACGGACGGACGGACGGACACTCGTGACGAAAACAATATACCCATTTTTTTTCCCCAAAAAAGTGGGTATAATAATTGTTTAGAATGAAACATTGTTAATATGAAATTTACAGAAGATCCTAAGTTTGCAGTTCAAACATTTTAGTTCTACGAAGTTTAGTGAAACGGGCCCCTGATCTGTAGTTGTAATGGGAGAAAGTGGTATTTTGGCACCTGTTGCCAACCAAGCTTCCCGATCTATGTCTGTGACTGGAGAAATGAAGATTATGGCGGTTGTGGCCAATTTAGTTCCCGATATATGAATCTGACTGGAGAAATAGGGAGTGTGACATTGTTGACAGTCCGACTCCTTATATACGACTCTGGAAAAATAGGGACTTTGGCATTTGGGACCTGTCTAGCTCCAGATATGCAGGTTGACCAGCTAATAAAGGCCATTTAGCTCCCCATTACTTCAATCAATCTCATACTACAACACAGGACAGTTATATAACATATGTGTAAGTCAGTGTAAATTCCACACCCATTCTGCATGACCAGTAGCCTATTTCACCAAAATTTCAACAAAGTATACTATGAGGGAGAAGTTTTCAATTTAAGGATAAGTTTATTAATTTTTATTATATTGAATTTATTACATTATCACAGCCATTTTGGCTGTGATAATGTAATAAATTCAGTATAATAATTCTGCATGCTTTTAATTATCAAATATATGCAGTCGTTAGTTCTATATGAAATAATGCATTTTGGGTAAAATAAATGATTACTCCCTCAAAGTATACTTTGCTATATAATAAGTACACTTTGCAATTTTGATGAAATCAGCTACAGAATCTACACTGGCCAGTGTCCAAATGCCTGCCTGTCTCCTTGTTGACAATATAAGTGTAGGATATGCTTGTAAATAAAGCCAGTCATCAATTGACAATTAAGCTTAAGTGGTGTTAATGAAGGCAACGTTTGACATTAGCTTCCTGTAAACCAGGAATCAGATAATTGATATATGTGGGCGAACATCTGACATAACCTGCCCTATTGCCCTTGTAGTTAGTGTAGACCCAGACCGGCCTAAACAATCTATTCACTTTGCAAACTAGTAAATAGCGAATAAGATTTGGTATCTGCATGCTGTTCATGAAGATATTCCAAGCGGTATATGACTTATGCTCCCAACAATGATTTTCTGCCCGCCCGACAGTAAAACATATATAAGGTGTCTGTTTTTTCTTCTTCAAAACAAGCTGATAAAAATAGAAAGTAACATACACAACATTAAGAAATGGAGCTTATGGGATTTGTGACCAGTGTAGCTACTGATCAAATAGCACACTCCTGTAGCCTGACAACAATCTATATTGCTTGTTAGAAGCGAAACAGGTGTTTCATTGATGGAACGGTGAACAGTGCAGATCATTGGTCTGTTCAGTGCAGAACAGTGCGGATGCACAGGCTGATCTACACTGGTGACAAAACCCATAAGTCCCATTTCTCCAACCACAGCCACATACATGTATAAGATATAATAAGTGAAGTAAATTTTAAACTCAGTATTATTGGAATGTATCATTCATAAGTTACCGTTACCGTAATTATATATGAAAATTGTTTATGGATTATGTATAACAATGTACATTGCATATCATCATTACCAGTATAGAAGGATACAGTGGAACCTCTCTCAACCGGACAACAAGAAACATATATGATCTTAATTTTGATGGGTTTCTTGGTCATTTATCTCAGGTGATAATGCCTGTTCGTGATCGCTTAGCACTCAACTACGGCTCAGAATAATTGAATGTCTGATTTACAGTGAAACGTCGCTAAACCAAACACCCTGGGGACCTCCCCAGGGTGTCCGGTTTAGTGAGGTTTCACTGCACAACAATTAAATTTTAAGTTTCATAATCCTAGAAATTATCAAAACATACAAAACTGAAGAAAAAAAAAATTAATTCATTGACACAATTGAACGGTTCACACGAAAATTGTAAATGGTTCACATGGAGGAGCTGGTCATTTCTGTGATTGATTATACAATCGCAGGCACGGTTTTAATTGTAGGTGATTGTTTTGTATTAAATTATTTCACCCAAAACCCTTTCTATGGCAAGTAACACAATTGTTTCTTTTGTATTGAATTAATACATGTACATCATGTTTATACCAAAATGATGTGTATCAGTAGCCTATTTCATCAAAATTGCAAAGTATACTTTAGTAGCAAAGTATACTTTGAGGGAGAAATTTTCAATTTTATGATAAATTTATTAATTTTTATTATACTGAATTTATTACATTATCACAGCCAATTTGGCTGTGATAATGTAATAAATTCAGTATAATAATTCTGTATACTTGTAATCATGAAATATATGCATTTGTTAGTTCTATATGAAATAATGCATTTCAGGAAAAATAAATGATTATTCCCTCAAAGTATACTTTGCTAGTAAAGTATACTTTGCAATGTTGATGAAATAGGCTACAGATGAGAAGAAAAAGTATTTAATTTGTTTGGTCCTTAAAAATATGTAAAAACTGGTACAGGGATCCTCCAGATTATCGGACAAAAATGGCAGTGTTTTTTACGATGTATGTAAACTTTAGCAAAATCAGTCTTAAGATAGCCCCAAAATTAACATCGACAATCAGTTATCCGGACAAATGTATAATAGTCTTATATCTACTATTCTCACATTGAAATCATAAGTTAATCGCCTGTAAACCAGTGTAAACAGCATTGTGTAGTTCTGCAGAAAAATCAGTCACCCTTCGCTTCTTGGAAAACATCCTATTTATAGAATTTATTGCATTTATAGAACAACTCGGCAATGACGTAATGGGTGCACTCAAGTGTGCCCCCCACACGACTTTTGACGTTGTAACCAACTGGTGGACAGAGTTGGGGAATGTTTTCAGCAAATTTTATTAAAACATTTACCATGGCGATATATTCTTCACACTGGTATGGAAACAGCAAGCAGCTGTGTGACTTATTCATTGCAATATCGTATCAAAAGAATGCATTTAATTAACAGGTATTTTCATTTGTCCGATAAAATGATTGTCCGGATAACTGGTAGGACCCCTGTGTACTTTGCCAATTTGTTAAAAAATAAAAAAATAAGATAAAATAAAATAACCTTCATTCTTAAATTTATATCAGCAAACCACCGTTTACAATAGTTACTTGAATTATATGTCATCTAATTAACTCTTACACTGCTGAATTAAATTTTGTTGTGTTTTATTTTCCATTTTTCTTATCAAAGACATGGTTTGACAGCACTTTAGAATCATTTCCAATGGAAATTATTCTAAAATGCTGTCAAACCATGTTTTTATTAAGAATAAAGATAAAATATTAAAAAACAGCAGACGATCATTTTTATTTCCCGCGTTTGAAGGCTGAAATCGGCAACAATGAAAGCTGTGATGAGGATATACAGAAGCCTGTCTGCGCCTGGGAGATTTGATGTCAACAGCCACTTATACGGTAACACAACACTTCCTGCATCACACGTACTGTACATGTGGCAATTAGCTCACAAAAGAGATTTTATTGCATTTTTGGCCAGTGTAGACCCAGATCAGCCTGCACATCAATGCAAGCTGATCAGTGTCTACAATATTTGCCATTCAGTCAGTGAATTAGGCTTTAACTCTTACACTGCTGAATTAATTGTTGTTGTCGTTTGTTTATTTTCTATTTTCCATTTTTATCATAAAAAACATGGTTATTACTATAGCCAGCATTTTAGAATCATTTCCAATGGAACTAATTCTAAAAGTGCTGTCAAACCATGTTTTTATTGAGAAAGAATGCAAAATATAAAACTACAGCAGACAAATATATTTTTATTCTCAGCATTCTAAGAGCTAATATTGCTGCTAACCATTACATTATAGATTCTATTCTGATTGTGGGAATATGCTGACTGAGAAAAGCGACCTTACGACATTTGTGACCAGCATAGCCTCAGAGCAGCCTGCACATCCGCACAGTCTGATCTGGGCTTACACCTGTCACTATACAGTTTATCGAACATTGCTTATGAACATTATTTTATATTATGAAGATCAGGGGCCCGTTTCACTAAACTTACTACGACTAAAATGTTCGTAAGTGCAAAATTATGATAGTCTGTAAATTTCACATTAACACTGTTTTCTTGTAAATAATTGTTGGATTTACATGTATTGAGCATAGGCTGCATATGCAGCCTATGCTCAATAAATGTAAATCCATCAATTCAAATTTGCAGACGATTCTAAATTTGCGCTTACGAACATTTCAGTCGTAAGAAGTTTAGTGAAACGGGCCCCTGGCTTCTATACTGACCTTAAATGACCTTAAAAGCTGGCGAAATGGGGCTTATGGGTTTTGCGACCCGTGCAGATTCTGATCAGACTGTGCATCATTATCAGGCTACAGGAGTGTGCAACATAATGTCAAGCAATATATATTGTTGTCAGGCTACAGGAGTGTGCTATTGAATCAGGAACTACACTGGTCACAAATCCCATAAGCCCCATCTCTCCAGTCACAGCTACGTAAGCATGCAGTATAAACCAGAGATCGAGATAAGGTGCGTATTGGCGTATTTTACGCAATTATTTTAGCTGAATAATATGATTTTATGATTGATATTTAGCTGATTATCAAAAGTGGAAGTACAAAATATGCACAGCAATGTGAAAATATGCATTTATTTTCAAATTTAGTAGTGAACATACTGTCATAAAGTTGAAAATTCACTTAGTTGAGCTGCAAAAAGCAAGCTTTTCGCAGCTCAAATAAGTGAATGTTTAAAAAATTTACATTTTTTTATCCTTTGTTCCCTATTTAGTAATGAAGAAAATCAATACCGGTAATCCATTTGTAAAAGTAAAATATGCAATGATTTTTAAATCAGGGGGTATAGTACGCTTTAGACACAAAGCTTATCTGGAGCACTGATAAACGCTTACATTAGTTGTCGTCAACCCCGTTCAAACCCACAGGCCATAATTCCAATATTCACACTGCAGATTCCAGGGGCCGGTTTCACTAAACTTCCTACGACTAAAATGTTCGTAAGTGCAAAATTATGATAGTCTGTAAATTTCACATTAACACTGTTTTCTTGTAAATAATTGTTGGATTTACATTTATTGAGCATAGGCTGCATATGCAGCCTATGCTCAATAAATGTAAATCCATCAATTCAAATTTGCAGACGATTCTAAATCTGCGCTTACGAACATTTTAGTCGTAAGAAGTTTAGTGAAACGGCCCCCTACAGTACTACAGCTAGAACCTATCATTGTTTTTAAGATTTTGAAACAATACCTTTTTTTTATTAATGGGATAGTTCAAAATTAACATGCAACAGACCATATTATATCTTATATGGGTGCAAGCGTTAATATGCAAATATTGTGTGTAGTCTCACTCTCACTAGTCAGCTCAAAATCTATAACAGAGCTCCAGTTAAGGTGCGTAATTTGGAGGTAAATTTCTTATTTCTCCATCAAAAATGGCAAGTTGGGAGTGCTTTAGAATCGTCTCAATGAGACGATTCTAAAGGACTCCCAACTTGCCATTTTTGATGAAGAAATAAAAAGAATTCACCCCAAGTCGGTCAAATTACGCACCTTAACTGGAGCTCTGTATAATATTTTACAGTTTTATTAATCCTTTCACCCCTAAGCAACTGGTATGAACTCTTCCATGTAGTTTTGAATAATTCCAATAAGCAGCACCGAGGTGCTGTTTTTGCTTCAAAAATCGGAAAATATAGGCAAAAAGTGCAGATCCTGACGAGATGGCACATTATCGGCCGGATCTACACACAGGTTGAAGTAACGGACCGAGGTCTATAAATACATTAAATATGCCTAAAAGCATAAAAAAACGAAGAAAAAAAATAAGCTAAAATTATTTTTTTTACTCCGTCCATATACTTACTCCATCTATCAATAGATGGAGTATAT